>LR753355.1:732548-770500 GCA_902729485.2 Mus minutoides | reverse complement strand
ACTCTCTCTCACCCTCCCCCCACTCTCTCTCACCCTCCCCCCACTCTCTCTGTGAGTACACCAGATTTTCATTACTCGTTCACCTGCTGATGGACAATTCCTTTGGCTCCATCTCCTCACGACAGAGAAGAGAACAGCAAGAGACAAGAAATTTGTTGTTGTTGCTTTGAGACCTGAGCCTCCCTGTCAACTCTCATGCTTTAAAACAATAATTTTGAAATTTCTATGAATACTCATTTATTGTTTCCCTAATCTCAAAGAGCAGCAAGCCAGGGATTTCAAAGTATCGAAACTCGCTTCTTTTCCACTTAAGGTATAATTCTAAAATGTTTCATTGTTGCACAGAAAATGTAACAGAAACTAGTTAGACAGGTATACAGTGTATGAGATTGGTCTCAGGGAGATTTCTCAGGAGGCAGGATTAGGATGGGCAGAAGGAGGGAAGGGGAATCACGTGATACTGAGACATGTGAGGGGACTGAGACTCTCCAGGGAGCCAAGGGAAACTCGGGGAGTCACCTCCACACAGAGCAAAGGCAGAACTAGAAGGCTGATATTTGGGGGTCACTGATGCTAATTAATAAGAGAAGAGCTAAGGATGGGAAAATGTAGCAGGTGTGGTGCAGGATGGAGTTAGGAAGGAGGGGCGTGGCCTTGCAGGGTAAGAGAAAGGGGCAGGGCTGAGGTGTGCACCATCCCTAGTAGTCGCACAGACTAGAAGCCAAAAATGCATTCCTGGCAACTAGGAACTGATGGGTAATTTTACCATGGCAACCACACTGGCACACTTCTCACACACAGGCTACATATGGAGAGTTCATTAGCAGACTCCCTGTCTATTCACAAAACTTTCAAACTTAGAATGCCTAACATCTGAAATTAGCTGGGTCCAGCACCATTCCACCCTGAACGTGCCTGATCTCACCTGAAGCCGGCTGAGCAAACAAACACCACAAGGCTATGCCCTACGTCAGTCAGCGACCATGTTTTCCTGCACTAGTAAAACAAGGATCCTGAAGTGAGCTGTAACGACTTAAAGTGTCAGTGTGTCAGTGTACAAGAGGTTCCATTCGGATGTCAGGGTGTCAGGGTGCAAGAGGTTCTGTTCAGGCGCCAGGCTTTGGCAAGACAGAGGACAGAGACTGAGTAGAAGCTATTTGTCTTCTCCGTGCCCACCCAGTGATCTCACTATGCAGGAATTTTCTTCCTTTCAGGAACTGAGTGTATTTTAGTTGTCTACTCTCTCTTGTGATCAGTAAAACACATTATTGGCTTTTAAAAATCTTAAGACTTATTGCATAAAGCAGAGCCAAACGTACAACGGGGAATTATGACATATCTAGCAACATCTCCTGAAGGATAATAAATGACCTTCCTTTTCCTAAGCGTTCCCAAATTCAACTCTTACTTCATGATTCTATTACATATCTAAGCTATTCAGTTATGTGCAAAAATGCTAGAAAAGACAATTACTCTCTTCTGAAGTGAATGTCATATATCCAAAAGTTAAGGGCTGGGGATGTAGGTCAGTTGCTATTGTGCTTGTCTTACATACAGAGAAGCCACGTTCCATAAAATCAGGCACGGTAGCACACATCTCCAACCCTAAACTTGGGATGTAAAGGCAGGAAGACCAGAAGCTTAAGTTCACCCTTTGCTATAGAGCTGTGGTTCTCAACCCTTCGAATGCTGTGACCCCTTAATAGAGTTCCTAATGGTGTGGTGACCCCCAACCATAAAATTATTTTCATTGCTAGAAATAACTGTAATTCTACTGTTATGAATCATAAATATCTGATATGCAGATATTTAGATGGCTCCCGTGAAAGCGTCATTTGAACCTCAAGGATGTTATAACCCATAGGTCGAGAACTACTGCTATAAAGCAAGTTTGGGGCCAGCCTGGGAAACATAAGAATAAATCTAAACAAACATAAGAATAAATCTAAACACACACACACACACACACACACACACACACGAACATACACACAGAACACACACTACCACCACCACCACCACCACCACCACCACTAAAAGTCAGGTGAGATGATGTAAACCAAGAAAGAAAACAGGTCACAAATTCAATAATAGATATGCTTTCAGAGATCATAAAAATGATTATTTTCTTCAACTCTTGAGGAAAAAAATGTCATGCAGAGAAGGAAAAGGGGGAGTAGAAAGAAGAGGGAAGGGTGGGGAAAGAGAGACTGAGAGGGAGGGGGAGGGAGAGGGAAAAGGAGGAGAGGGAGGGGGAGATAGAGGGAAAAGGAGGAGAGGGAGGAGGAGGGAGAGGGAAAAGGGGAGAGAGAGGGGGAGAAGTAAAGGAAGGAGAAAGGGAGAGAGAGGAAAAGGGAGGGGAAGGGTAGAGAGACAAGGAAGGATGGAGGGGGAGGAAGGGAGAGGGAAAAGGGGGAGAGAGGGGGAGGGGAGGTAGAGGGAATGTGTTGTGGTGAATGAAGGCTCTTCAGAGCAGGGTGGGCCTCAGATGTACCTTCATGCAGACCACACAGTCTTCATGCACACACCAGGCTGGACTTTAGGTACATGGCCAGGGCTGTGGGGAATGAGCCTCTGTGTTTATGCTTTCCAGTTCCCAGTTTCCCACTGCACATCTGCAGATCACATTTCTGAATCTGCTCTCTTGGAGGAGCTCTCTGGGCCTTAGCTACTTCCCCTGAGAGGTGAGCAATCCAGACTCAGGGCAGGTGGAGTCACATCCACCTGGACTTGGGCCTAGACCCTGCTTTTACCAGGAATGGTCAGGCTCCAGGCTCTGTTTTTTAGTGACTTACATGCATACAGAAAAGACTAGAACATGGACTCTCCATACAAACAGACGGTACGTGTGTGTCAGGTTATGCACAAGAGAGTGCCATTAGACTTCTTATTTCGTCCTCAGAAACCATTCGCTTTGTGGAGAAGGGAAATATAAATCATGTGCCAGTGGACCGAAGGTGACATCGCCAGGCTGTTTCCTGCAGAACACAGGTTCAGAGCCCAGTGGGACTGACGCAGTGGGGACTCTGCAATGCTGTGTGTGCCCCGCTTCCACCGTGCACTCTGATGACAAAGGGTGTGATGGAGGTTGGCCACAGGTGGCTGCAAAGTGACGCTGGCTATCTGAAAGCTGAACCAAAACCACAACCTAGAGAAACATCTCAGTCCTGATCCAGGTTTCCCACAGAGAAGGAGACAAACTCTAGCAACACAATTCCACTCCTGATTTGTTAAACTGCCTTCCGAAGCCAGAGAATCGTTAGGACGACATTTCTAACACAATGTCTGAGAAGAAGGCATTCCATGTTCGAGCACCACCCACCAAGACTGAAGTCAGAATAAGTTACCTATAGGATATAGGGTGGGCATTTGAGTAGAGGGGACTGTAAAGCGAGTCCTGGTTTCCTTACATTTGCCCCACAAATTCCTCATGTGATCACTGTGGCAATCCCGCCTGCACTTCAGTCTCGGCTCACATTCTGAGGCAGCCAAGGCTGATCGAATCTGCTAATTTACACAGTTCCACTTGAGCCTATGCTTACTCCCTTCAATGTGCTCTCACAAACCCCCTTCTCAACACAGGCTGATATACTGGCTTAAAAAGGAGTCCAATCAGCTCCTTCTTTGGTGTTGACAAGTCACGTGACCAGGCAGATGGCAGGGTGAAAAGTATGGATGCCATACTGAATCTGAATGCATTTCCTTAAACACTGCTTAGTGGCTATTATCCCAGGGGGTCCATGCATGCTCCTGAGAAACCGGATGTTCACTTAACATGAAGTTATATGGTCCCCCCCCCCATCCTGCACATCACAGGCACCATGTCAGCACCCCTGACTAGGTGGCATCTCCACCCCTTCAGAGGGCACAGACCACTGATTCCTAATAGTGAGCCTGGGAGCTCTGGCAAGCCCAAAGCCTGGAGTTACCTTCAGACTACTTCAGACTATGTGTCTTAAAAGGTTGTCTCTGGGGAATCAGAAAGTTGGAAGGAGGGGAGTTGGGTGTGGTGGCACACACCTTTAATCCCAGCACTCAGGAGGTAGAGGCAGGAGGATCTCCGTTAACTTGAGGCCAGCCTGGTCTATAAAACAAGTTCTAGGACAGTCAGGGCTACATGGAGAAACCCTGTCTCAATTCCTCCTCTAAAAAGAGCTGGAATGATAAAACAGTAAGCTCAACCCAAGGCTTGGGCCCTGGTGGCTGCGTTGAGTAGTGTTTGGGTTCAGAGACTGAACACATAGGAACATCTGGAATAAATGCTACACGCACAGAGGGGGTATGTATGGTAGCTTCTCTCTTCCCCGAAAGATTTGTTTATTTATGAGTCTGTACGTGTGCTTGCATGAGTTCACAAATACCACATGCATGCAAGGTATCTGTATGGGTCAGAAGAGAGTGTGAGGTGAGGGGAACTGAACCTGGGTCCTCAGGTCCTCAACCTGTTGAGCCATCAGCCCCAAGAGTCTGGTTTTTGTTTGTTTGTTTTGTTTTGTTTTTTGTTTGGGTTTCTCTGTGTAGCCCCGGCTGTCCTGGAACTCCCTTTGTAGACCAGGCTGGCCTCGAACTCAGAAATCTGCCTGCCTCTGCCTCCCAAGTGCTGGGATTAAAGGCGTGCACCACCACCGCCTGGCCCAAGTGTCTGTTCTCAACTGTTATGATCTGGAGAAGTCTCTTCTGAGTCTCAGTTTCTTCATGGTGGACATGCTAGTCCTGTCCAAAAGGGCATGAGCCTCGAAATCACTGAAGACAATCTGGGCAAAGGACAGTGCATGGCTGTCACCAGCCACTCAACAAAAGTGAAAGCAGCCACTCAACTAAAATCGAGCAGCATACTATTTGTTTACAGTGTTGCCCTACATGTGAAAAGATCAGTCTGTATAATTCCGTGACCCAGTCTACTTGAGGCTGGGAGTTCCCAGCTCTATCTATCCCTATCCTTACACACACACACACACACACACACACACACACACACACACACACATCCACCCACCCACCCCACAATACATTTGGAAATTTCCACTCACTTTTAAGCCCCTTTATTAGGCATACTGTGCGCTAAATTTAAGCTACGTGATAATATAGTTTGGCTCCAAAATCTCAGATACAAGAGTTTGAGTCTTCAAATGTGAAAGACTCATGTTTTACTTTTTTCTATAAATACTGTTGTTGTTGTTTTTAAGTGTCTCTGTGAAATGAAGAGAAATGAGACTCAGAGAAAAATGAAATTCAAACCCGTCTCTGACATCCACAGCATTTCTTCCGCATGCATCTGGGATCCAGTGGACTCAACCCAGCTGGAGGTGACTCCAGTTGCAACTTCCAGCTGTTCTCTGTCCCCAACTTCAGTGTGACTCTCAAGGGAGCAGAGCTCTGTAGTGCCTGATAATTTCTCTCTTCCAAGAACAGGACCCAGGCAGAAGCATCTCTTGCTCCAGGTGGGGTTGGGTACCAAGGTGAGACCCTCAGTGGGGAAGAGGGGACAGTCAAGAAAAATTCCCAACAATAGGATTACACACATGCAACACACATGCAAACACACATGTCTTGTCTGTCTGATCCATCCCTCTGATGCCAAGGGACCTAGGAAGATACTCTTGTGTGGAGAAAAGTGAGAGAAGGCGGGGTCGGGGTGAAGGTAGCACCTCGGCCTGACTAAAATGCATATGGGCTGAGACCTGGGTCTACACTCATTAGCACACGAGGAATGTGGACAGCATTCAGCTGACCTCCCCCCAGCCCCCATTGCTCTGTGATATCTGTGGAATGCTTAAGGCACCTGAGAGCGTGGATCGGACGCAGGTATTATCTTGCAGTTTCATTCTCCAGTTCATTGACTGCTACTGTAACGAAACGCCCGAGATTGGAGATTGGTTGAGTTGGTTTCTAGTTTTTCAGGTTCAAGAGCTTGGTGCTGGCTTCTGCTTAGCTCTCTTGAAGGCCTCTGTGGTGGTGTGAATGAGAAGGGCTCCCATAGGCTCATAAGTTTTAGTACTTGAGTCTGGTAAGGTGGTGCCTGCTTGTATCCCACATCAAGGAGGTGGAGATGGACAGACCCCCCCTCTCCCCAGAGCTCAATGATCAGCCAGAACAGATTATTTGGTGAATTCCAGGTCAGTGACAGACCCCATATCATAGGGCAGATGGCTTGGAAGGATAAGACCTAAGGTTGTAGTCTGCACACCCACCCACCCACCCAACCCATACACACACACACACACACACACACACACACACACACACACTCATACACATCAACACACATGCAGCTTGTAGGCTAAAATCAAGTGTTTCTGATTCTCCACAATTCTGCCATCACGTGAAGGAATAAGGAGGAAAATGCATAGCAATTACTGAACAGAAGTTTCTGAAATATGCTGAAACCGGAATGTTTACCGTCTCCAGATTCTCCAGAAAAACCACTGCTCTGGAATCCTCCTCAGAGTCGGGATGAGCTTCACTCTGCAGAAGCCTCTAGGTGATTTACTTTCATAATAAAAAAGGACTTTAAAAAAAAGTCTTTGTTTTTCAAAAAATACGGATACAACCAGCCAAAGTCTCTGGCCAGCTGTGAAAACATTGAACTGTGGGGAAGGCATCTTCTCTGCCTGCCGCAGCTGTCCAACACTGGGCAAGGCTTATTTCCTCTTCCACGACTGCTTCCAAACCAGAAACTCTAGGTCTTAGCATGCAAAATAGGGGCTGTAACTCAGTCATAGCCAAGCTAAGCAAACACAAGGCTTGAGTCTATGAGAGAGGGAGGGGCTGGGCGAGGCAAGCCAACTGTTCTTGGATTTTCTTGAGTAGGCTGCCCCCGTGTGGCGACTACTGAAAACATACACAGGTTGCTTCACGTGTGTCAAAGAGCATGTTCCTGTCTTAAAAGCAGCAAGACCCCTGCCCTCCATGTAGGGCTCTCTAACCTGCCCCTTACTTCCTACCCCTTAGCACAAGTAGTATGTATTTTTAGATGTATGTAGCAGCATGTAGCAGTCCTCATTATTCTGGGACAAGAGTATATTCCAAGACCCCTGGCCGGATCCGGAAGCCAGATTATACTAATTACATCTAGTCCATTCATGGGTATACAGGCACACGTATAACTGCACTTTTTCACACAAAGGAAGCTGTTTAGAGTTTCTCTTTGGGCTTCTCTGCTAGATCCAAATTACCAGCTTGACCACTCTCATGTCTTGGGGTCCTTATCAATTAATGCAATGGTTAGCTATCACATTGCCACACTAGATCTGACGCCCAACAGAGTCACTGAGTGACAAACGGGTGGGTAGGTTCACAGTGTGAAGCCATGCCAGACAGAGGTAATTCACCTCGGGTGGGGTGCAAGAGGGAAAGCACAGGACGTTCAGGGGTTCGTTGTACTACTCAGGATGGTGCCGTCTATAACTTCAAGAGCTTGCTGTGGGATTTCCCACTGAATACTGCCAGGCCCCACTGATCCCTGTAACTGACACAGTGAACTAGAACTGCCAATAAAGATTCTGCTGTCTCTGCTGTATTTGATGGAATCACTCTCTACATGAGGATAATACAAATTGAATGTCCAGATTAAGAAAACAGGCCAATGGGGCCATACCTGATTTTAAATCAATTTCTTAAGATAAAGAAACAGATGCAGGGCTGGAGAGATGGCTCAGTGGTTAAACACACTGACTGTACTTCCAGAGGTCCTGAATTCAATTCCTAGCAACCACACGGTGGCTCACAACCGTCCCTCTCCCGGGGTGTCTGAAGATGCTACATTACACTCATATACATAAAATACATAAATACTTCTTAAACAAAACAAAACAAAATAAAACAAAACAGAATAGAACCCAAATGCTTGGAGTTGGAAGGATGGTTCAGTAGTTAGGAGTGCTCGCTGCTTTTCTAATGGTCCTGGGTTCAAGAGTCCCAGAACCCACATGGAGATTCACAACCCTCAGTAACTCCAGTCCGAGAGGACACAGCGCCCTCTTCTGGCCTCTGCAGGCACCATGTGCATGTAGTGCACAAACATACACTCAGGCAAAAGACTCAAAAAATAAACAAACAAACCAACAAACCACGTTTCCTCTCTGAATATATATGTTCTAGTAATGTTAAAGTCTCAATTAAAATGTAAAAATAAACAATCCCTCCAAGCTTATATATGTAGTCAAGGCTAACTTTGAACCAGTCTCCCTTACTCAGTCTCCTGAGTACTGGAGTTACAGTCATGGTCACAGTGCCTGGCCAAGTTCCTTCTTCATCCCTTTCTCATTGCAGGCAGTCAAACGCTACCCCAAATGTTTAGATGTGGGACTGAGCCTGGTAATGAGCTTGGCTAAGATGACAATCACCATCAGGTTAAGGGTTGATGGTTAGCAACCTTTTTGTCCAGTTTTATACTCTAAAACGGTTATTCATTCATGAGTATCAAGAATAGCAGTGCTTAATTTCTTTAAGTTGGGAACGTTCTCTTACTGATCTTGAAGTCTAATCTTCCTGTTCCCACCTCCAGAGCATCAGAATTGCAGGCAGGCCAGCACCACTAGGCATGCTAAACTGGGGGGACTGAATCCAGGCCTTTGTGTATGCTAAGGCTAGCCCTCTACCAACTGAGCTACATCTCTCCCTTATTTTCCTTTATAATAGATATTATTTCATTAAAGTTCACCCAACCCAGACATAGATAAACTTATGCAAAAACCACTCAGCATTTTCCTTCAGTATGAACAAGTAAAAAAACATAAACATTAAATATTAAAGGTACCACACACAGAACTCTCTAAGTCAAGGAAGGAGACAGGAAAGAATATAGGGGATTAAAAGATAGATTGTTCCAACCCTCTGGGCCCTAATTACAAGCCAGGTAGTCTGGTAAGTGCCATCCACTGACTTGACAGTCTCCCCTGGCCATCATGTAACCCAGGGAAGGATGCTCAGAAATGATCCCACTGGGGTGAGTAGCCGACTGACTCTGGGAGGAACTGAGATGGAGGTGGAGAGCAAGAGGAGGGGAGCCGTCCTCAGGGGTGGGGAAGGAAAGCGCTTCGTCCAATCCTCCTTCCCAAGCTGAAGGGTGAACGGTTTTCACTCCCTTCCTCACTCTCAGTGCCATGTGAAGGACTACAGAAATTCCCACGGAGCTGTTATCCTATTCCTTTCTCTGGTACTCTAGGATGAGTTGTGTGTGTATGTGTGTGTGTGTGTGTGTGTGTGTGTGTGTGCACGTGCGGGCTCAACCACACAGTTGTGCACACTTGGAGCCAGAGGGGGACACTGGATAGCTGACCCGCTCCATCCTACTCCTTATTCCCTTCAGACGGGGTCTCTCTATGAAGCTGTAGCTAGGCTGGCAGCTGCAGGACCCTCTTGTTTCTGCCACCACAGCGCTGGAGTGATGGGTGCACAGGAACATGCCCAGATTTTAAGTGAATCCTGAAACTTGGAACTTAGTCCCTCATGCATGCTTAGCAATGGGTCCTACCCACTGAGCCACCTCTCCAACCTTAGAGCTGAGCTTTTAATACAGAAGAACAAACAAGAGTAAGTTTAGTATTGAAAGGGAAAGGAAGAAGTCCCCTTGGACCCCACCTTTCTCATCTTGCCCCTGGATGTACTTTCAGATTTCCTATTTTGTATAGTAAACATGCTGCTCTAGGGTCATGTGCACACTACGCAACTGTTAACTATTAAGCTATCTCCCCAAACCCTTGACTATGGCTTCTGTTTATATGTCTAAGAAGTTGTCTATGACATTTTCAGACAGGAAAATGTCAGGGTCAAAAAAGCACCTTAAACTCTATTAAAGGACTTTTTAAAAAGCGTATTTCTCTTTGAAATCTTTATGGTGATATGTCAGCTCTTATGTTCACACAAACTTGCAAACACCAATACTTGTCACTACTTACTGCTAGCATGGCTGATGAGCATAAATCAAAAGGAGCTAGGCAGCTATCACCATATGCCTATAAATGGCCATCTGCTGTTTTTCTATAGGGTGTTACTGTCTTATTGATTTCTAGGCCTTTTACGAAATAGCAACCACTAACTAAATGTTTGCTGTAACTACCCCTAATTTGTGACCACCTTTTTGCTGCTTTTTAATGTAGTCTTAGTGTATGAAGACCCAGACCATCATAGGTGGCTCCATTCCCTAGGCAGAGGGGAAGAAGGGAGTCCAGAACAGTGTAAGAAGAGAAGCTAGCAAGCTCTGCTCTTGTGTTATGCCCCTGCCTCGACTGCAGAAATGAGCCACGATAATAGACTTTGCTTTTTACTATCGTCCTCCTTCAAGATCTACTCAACCACACAGTTGTGTACACTTGGAGCTAGAGGGGGACACTGGATAGCTGTCCCGCTCCATCCTACTCCTTATTCCCTTCAGACGGGGTCTCTCTATGAAGCTGCAGCTAGGCTGGCAGCTGCAGGACCCTCTTGTTTCTCTACTTCTACTTCTAACTTCCTGATCAGTGCTCATTTTACACACCCAGCCTTCCCTCTTCTCTAATATAGAATGCCAAGGTCATAGAGTTCCACGGGAGACCTACCTTGTCTGGAAGCTGAGGTGTTGTCCAGGGGCAGCTCATTGTCATAGATCCTTTTCTCTGGAAAAGACACTGCAGGGCAGCTTCCAGGGGCCCATGAGCCCCTACAACCAAGACCTTCTTTCCATCCAAAGTGATCCCTACTGACCAAAGAAAAGTTGATATTAAAATTCACACCACTGATCCGGGCGTGGTGGCGCACGCCTTTAATCCCAGCACTCGGGAGGCAGAGGCAGGCGGATTTCTGAGTTCGAGGCCAGCCTGGTCTACAAGCTGAGTTCCAGGACAGCCAGGGCTATACAGAGAAACCCTGTCTCGAAAAAACCAAAAAAAAAAAAAAAAAAAAAAAAAATTCACACCACTGAAAACTTCCTCCCAGGTCGCTTTAACTGAAAGAACATCTAAGTGGCTTTTCTTGGAGAACACCTCAGAAGAGAGAGTGGAAATATGATAAGAAATAGAGGTTGGCCATCTTCCCTCTGAGCCCAGCGGAGGTGGCTAGGGACGCTTGTGTGCTCTCCACACCCCAGGACATTAGGATCACCTAGGGGTTACAGGTGAGTGGAGTGCAGTGTTGGCTTTGAGAACCATGGAGAGTCTGGTTCCAGGAGCAGCAGGAACAGAGGAACTATGCCCAACCGGAGGCTGGGACCTCTTCCAGCCAGGACCACCCCTGCCATCTCCCCTCTGAGCCCAGCGGAGGTGGCAAGGGCTGTTTGTATGCTCTCCACACCACAGGACATTGGATCACCTCGGGATTACGGGACTTTGGGATAACCTCAGGATTACAGAAGAGAGGCAGCCTGCTGTGAGAGTTCTGACCCTAGAACTCAGGAAGTGGATCAGAGCTCCAGTCTGCTAGACACTGGACTTGCAAAAGAAGAGCTTGCCTGCAGAGAGCGCTCTGATCACTGGATCTCCAGGTACAGTTGGTCTATCAGAAGTGCTGTCAGAGGCTAACAGAATCACAGGAGGATCAAGCTCAAACCAGTGACAGCTTAGACATTAACATCAGAAATCTCCAGATATCAAAAGGCAAACGTAAGACTCTCACTAACAGAAACCAAGAACAATGGGCATCATCAGAACCCAGTATGCCCACTGCAATGAGTCCTGGATACCCCAACAAGCCTGAAAAGCAAGACGCAGATTATAAATCATATCTCATCATGATGGTAGAAGATTATAAGAAGGANGCAAAATGCAAAAAGATCCTAACTCAAAACATCCAAGAAATCCAGGACACAATGAGAAGACCAAACCTACGGATAATAGGAGTAGATGAGAATGAAGATTCTCAACTTAAAGGGCCAGCAAATATCTTCAACAAAATCATAGAAGAAAACTTCCCATACCTAAAGAAAGAGATGCCCATGTACATACAAGAAGCCTACAGAACTCCAAACAGACTGGACCAGAAAAGAAATTCCTCCTGAAACATAATAATCAGACCAACAAATGCAAAAGATAGAATATTGAAAGCAATAAGGGAAAAAGGTCAAGTAACATCTAAAGGCAGGCCTATTAGAATTACTCCAGATTTCTCACCAGAGACTATAAAAGCCAGAAGATCCTGGACAGATGTTATACAGACACTAAGAGAACACAAATGCCAGCCCAGGCTACTATACCCAGCAAAACTGTCAATTACCATAAATGAAGAAACCAAAGTTTTCCATGACAAAACTAAATTCACACAATATCTTTCCATGAATCCAGCCCTTCAAAGGATAATAACGGGAAAACACCAACTCAAAGATGGAAACTACACCCTAGAAAAAATAAGAAAGTAATCCTTTAACAAAACTAAAAGAAGACAGCCACAAGAACAGACTCCCATCTTTAACATCAAAAATGACAGGAAGTAACACTGACTTTCTTTGATTTCTCTTAATATCAATGGACTCAATTCCTCAATAAAAAGACATAGACTAACAGACTGGCTACAGAAACAAGAGCCAACATTTTGCTGCTTACAGGAAACCCACCTCAGATACAAAGACAGACACTACCTCAGAGTAAAAGGCTGGAAAATTGTTTTCCAAGCAAATGGTTCGAAGAAACAAGCAAGAGTAGCCATTCTAATATCGAATAAAATTGACTTCCAACCTAAAGTTATCAAAAAAGACAAGGAGGGGCACTTCATACTCATCAAAGGCAAAATCCACCAAAATGAACTCTCAATTCTAAATATCTGTGCTCCAAATGTAAGGGCAGCCACATTCATTAAAGAAACTTTAATAAGCTCAAAGCACACATTGCATCTCACACAATAATAGTGGGAGACTTCAACACCCTACTCTCACAAATGGACAGATCCTAGAAACAGAAACTAAGTAGAGAAACATGGACACTAACAAAAGTTATGAAACAAATGGATTTAACAGATATCTATAGAACATTTTATCCTAAAACAAAAGGATCATACCTTCTTCTCAGCACCTCATGGTACCTCCTCCAAAATTGACCATATAATTGGTCACAAAACAGGCCTTAACAGATATAAAAAATATTGAAATTATCCCATGCATCCTAACAGATCAACATGGACTAAGGCTGATCTTCAATAACAGCAGAAATAATAGAAAGCCAACATTCACGTAGAAACTGAACAACACTCTACTCAATGATACCTTGGTCAAGGAAGAAATAAAGAAATTAAAAACTTTTTAGAGTTTAATGAAAATGAAGCCACAACGTACCCAAACTTATGGGACACAATGAAAGCAGTCCTAAGAGGAAAACTCATAGTCCTGAGTACCTCCAAAAAGAAACTAGAGAGAACATATACTAGCAGTCTGACAGCACACCTAGAAACTCTAGAACGAAAGGAAGCAAATTCACCCAAGAGGAGTAGACGGCAGGAAATAATCAAACTCAGAGCTGAAATCAACCAAGAAACAAAAAGAACTATTCAAAGAATCAACCAAACCAGGAGCTGGTTCTTTGAGAAAATCAACAAGATAGATAAAGCCTTAGCCAGACTAACTAGAGGGCAGAAGGACAGTATCCAAATTAATAAAATCAGAAATGAAAAAGGAGACATAACAAGGGAACCTGAGGGAATCCAAAACATCATCAGATCCTACTACAAAAGCCTATACTCAACAAAACTGGAAAACCTGGATGAAATGAACAACTTCCTAGACAGATACCAAGTACCAAAGTTAAATCAGGATCAGATTAACAATCTTAACAGTTCCATTTCCCCTAAAGAAATAGAAGCAGTCATTAATAGTCTCCCAACCAAAAAAAGCCCAGGACCAGATGGGTTTAGTGCAGAGTTCTATCAGACCTTCAAAGAAGACCTAATTCCAACTCTGCTCAAGCTATTCCACAAAATAGAAACAGAAGGTAATCTACCCAATTCGTTCTACGAAGCCACAATTACTCTGATACCTAAACCACACAAAGATCCAACAAAGAAAGAGAACTTTAGACCAATATCCTTTATGAATATTGATGCAAAAATACTCAATAAAATCCTCGCAAACTGAATCCAAGAACATATCAAAATGATCATCCATCATGACCAAGTAGGCTTCATCCTAGGGATACAGGGATGGTTTAATATACGGAAATCCATCAACGTAATCCACTATATAAACAAACTCAAAGACAAAAATCACATGATCATCTCCTTAGATGCTGAGAAAGCATTTGACAAAATCCAGCACCCATTCATGATAAAAGTCATAGAAAGATCAGGGATTCAAGGCCCATACCTACACACAATAAAAGCAATATACAGCAAACCAGTAGCCAACATCAAAGTAAATGGAGAGAAGCTGGAAGCAATCCCACTAAAATCAGGGACTAGACAAGGCTGCCCACTTTCTCCCTGCCTATTGAATATAGTACTTGAACTCCTAGCCAGAGCAATTGGACAACGAAAGGAGATCAAGGGGATACAAATTGGAAAGGAAGAAGTCAAAATATCACTATTTGCAGATGATATGATAGTATATATAAGTGACCCTAAAGATTCCATCAGAGAACTCCTAAACCTGATAAACAGCTTCAGTGCAGTAGCTGGATATAAAATTAACTCAAACAAATCAGTGGCTTTTCTCTACACAAAAGATAAACAGGATGAGAAAGAAATTAGGGAAACAACACCCTTCACAATAGTCACAAAAAATATAAAATACCTTGGTGTGACTTTAACGAAGGAAGTGAAAGATCTATATGATAAGAACTTCAAGTCTCTGAAGAAAGAAATTGAAGAAGATCTCAGAAAATGGAAAGATCTCCCATGCTCAAGGATTGGCAGGATCGATATAGTCAAAATGGCTATACTGCTGAAAGCAATCTACAGATTCAATGCAATCCCCATCAAAATTTCAGCTTAATTCTTCACTGAGATAGAATGGGCAATTTGCAAATTCATCTGAAATAATAAAAAACCTAGGATAGCTAAAACTATCCTCAACAATAAAAGAACCTCTGGTGGCATCACCATGCCTGACCTCAAGCTGTACTACAGAGCAATTGTGATAAAAAACTGTATGGTACTGGTACAACAACAGACAATAAGACCAATGGAATAGAATTGAAGACCCAGAAATGAACCCACACACCTTTGGTCACCTTATCTTTGACAAGGGAGATAAAACTATCCAGTGGAAAAAAGAGCATTTTCAATAAATGGTACTGGCACAACTGGTGGTCAACTTGTAGAAGAAAGCTAATTGATCCATTCCTATCTCCTTGTACAAAGCTCAAGTCTAAGTGGATCAAAGACCTCCACATTAAACCAGAGACACTGAAATTCATAGGGGAGAAAGTGGGGAAAACCCTTGAAGATATGGGCACAGGGGTAAAATTCCTAAACAGAACACCAATGGCCTGTGCTGTAAGATCACAAATCGACAAATGGGATCTTATAAAATTGCAAAGCTTCTGTAAAGCAAAAGATACTGTCAATAAGACAAAAAGGCCACCAGCGGATTGGGAAAGAATTTGTACCAATCCTAAATCTGATAGGAGGCTAATATCCAATATTTACGAAGAGCTCAAGAAGCTGAACTCCAAAAATTCAAATAACCCCATTAAAAAATGGGATACAGAGCTAAACAAAGAATTCTCAACTGAAGAATGCCAAAGGGCTGAGAAGCACCTTAAAAAATGTTAGAAATCCTTACTCATCAGAGAAATGCAAATCAAAACAACCCTGAGATTCCACCTCACACCAGTCAGAATGGCTAAGATAAAAAATTCAGGTGACAGCAGATGCTGGCGAGGATGCAGAGAAAGAGGAACACTCCTTCATTGCTGGTAGGAATGCAAGCTGGTACAACCACTCTGGAAATCAGTCTGGTGATTTCTCAGAAAACTGGACATAGTACTACCAAAAGATCCAGCAATACCTCTACTGGGCATATACCCAGAAGATATTCCAACTGGTAACAAGAACACATGCTCCACTATGTTCATAGCAGCCTTATTTATAATATCCAGAAGCTGAAAAGAACCCAGATGTCCCTCAAGAGAGGAATGGATACAGAAAATGTGGTACATGTACACAATGGAGTACTACTCAGCTATTAAAAACAATGAATTTATGAAATTCTTGAGTAAATGTATGTATCTGGAGAATATCATGCTTAGTGAGGTAACCCAATCACAAAAGAAGTCACTTGATATGCACTCACTGATAAGCGGATATTAGCCCAGAAACCTAGAATACCCAAGATACAATTTCCAAAACACAAGAAAATCAAGAAAGACCAACGCATGGATACTTCATTCCTCCCTATAATAGGGATTAAAATATACATGGAAGGAGGTGCAGAGACAAAGTTTGGAGCTAAAATGAGAGAGTGCCCCACCTGGGTGGTCCATCACATAATCAGCCTCCAAATGCAGACACTATTGCATACACCAGCAGGATATTGCTGAAAGGACCCTGATATAGCTGTCTCCTGTGAGGCTTTGACAGTCCCTGACAAATACAGAAGTGGATGCTCACAATCATCTATAGGGCAGAACACAGGGTCCCCAATGTAGGAGCTAGAGAGAGTACCCAAGAGCTGTAGGGGTCTGCAACCCTATAGATGGAACAACAATATGAAATAATCAGAACCCCCCAGAGCTCATGTCTCTAGCTGCATATGTAATAGAAGATGGCCTAGTTGGCCATTATTAGGGAAGAAAGGCCCTTGGTCTAACAATGTTCATATGCCCCAGTACAGGGGAATGCCAGGGCCAAGTAGTGGGAGTGGGTAGGTAGGAGAGCAGGGAAGGGGGGGGATAATAGGGGACTTATGGGATAACACTTGAAATGTAAATGAAGAAATTATCTATTAATAAATAAATATCTTCAAAAATATTAATGTGAATTACATTAATTTTCAAAATATGTGGTAAAAATTATAATAAAATAGAATTAAAAGCTGAAAAAAAAGAAAGAAATAGAGGTCAGGGAAGATTGCTGTAAAACAGTGCCTTCTGGAGGTGACAGACGGCTTCACCCAGGAGCTGTGGTTGCCAGCATAGGACCAATGTTCTCAACATTTCAGCATGAAAGGGTCTCACAAGGCCCCACTTCTAGTTAAGAAGCCACAGGCGTTTGATAGCTACCAGGATAGAGCAAGTCCGTATTCTTCAGGAGTGGGGCCCCTGGTAGGCTGGCCATGCTACAGTGGACAGCACACATGCATGAGTGAACACTAATTGTACTCAGTAGGTCTTCTTTTCTTAAAGAACATGCAATTGGAAGGAAGATTGAAGGGTGGAGGGTCTGAGAGGAGTTGGAGCAGAATAAGAGGTAGAATTGAACAAAATAGAATAAGCATTAAAAAAATAGAGAAAGTAGCTGGGTAGTGGTGGCGCACGCCTTTAATCCCAGCACTTGGGAGGCAGAGGCAGGTGGATTTCTGAGTTGGAGGCCAGCCTTGGCTACAGAGTGAGTTCCAGTTACAGCCAGGGCTACACAGAGAATCCCTGACTCAAAAAACCCCCAAAAAACAAAAAACCAAAACAAAACGAAACAACAGCGGGCTGACCATGCACTTGGAAAGAAGGCTGTAACTATAGAGTCTCCTCATGCACGCTTTGTTTCTGAGTCTTAAGGCTCCCTCTATTTCTATAGTTCCTTATAAATATAGGACCAGCTAGCTGTAAGTTGCCTCTAGGAGTTTCTAGAAAGACCTGCAGGGCAGGACACATTGGATCTCACAGAGCTTATTCTAGTGACTGCTGACTAAAAGGTACATCTGGAAAGTCTGCCTTTTATTAGAAATTCGCCAAAATATCTTTGGACTTTTGACTGTTGAATGTTTGAGGCTAAAGGAGGGGCATCTGCTAAAATTTCTCTACAAGTTGGGGTCAAGACAAGTTGAGCTTCTGTGATCTCAAGTTAGGAAGCCATAAAATACCTGAACTATCCCACAGTGTCTTAGTTAAGTCATTAAATAGACAAGCTATCTCACAGTGTCTTAGCTAAGCTGTTAAATACACGATCTATCTCACAGTTAGGGTTTCTGTTGCTAGGGCAAAACACTGTGACCAAAAAGCAAGTTGGGAAGGAAAGGGTTTATTTGGTTTACACTTTCAGATCATAGCCCATCACTGGAGGAAGTCAGGACAAGAACTCAAACAGGGCTAGGACCTAGAGGCAGAAGCTGATGCAGAGGCCATGGAAGGCTGTTGCTTCCCTTGGTTTTGCTCAGCCTGCTTTTTTATCAAACCCAGGACCACCAGCCCACATATGGCAGCATCCATCATGAGCTGGGTCCAACCCCATTGATTACTATTTAATAAGTGCCTTACAGTTAGATCTCATGGAAGCATTTTCTCAACTGAGGCTTCTTCCTCTCTGTGACTCCAACTTATGTCAAGTTGACACACAAAACCAGCCAGTATACACAGTAATTATTAGTTAAATTCAGTAATGAAGAAAGGCGACTCATCTGTGTCTGTTTTCCTGGCACAGGAATGTGAGGTTAAGAAAAGAATGTAAGAAATTACCGAAAAAGACCCACTTGTTAATAATAAGTCTCATATGGAATCTTTCCATGCAAAATGCACCTGTTCAATCCAGTCAGTTCTAACTGTGATTTACCTGTACCTACACTGACAGACTTGCTAAACCAGGAGACATTTTCATTGTGGTTATTTTGACTGTTTCTAGAGAGAAACCAATGTTTAAAATGCTAGTGTTTGTAGCCCTCTCTTTTATATGCAATCTTACTAGGAAATACTTTCAGTTAGCCTATTTACATGCAAATTAAAACCTGAGCCAGGTGTGGTGGCGCAGCCTGCAGAGGCAGGCGGATTTCTGAGTTCGAGGCCAGCCTGGTCTACAAAGTGAGTTCCAGGACAGCCAGGGCTATACAGAGAAACCCTGTCTCGAAAAACCAAAACAAAAAAACAAAAAACCAAAAAAAAACCAAAAAAAACACCTGAGAGAAACAAAGCCAACATTAGATAGCACTTTAAGACATCAATTAGGATTTTCCAGAAGCAAGTTATTATTTTTAAAAAGTTATCTAAATAGCAGTACGTAGAAAATAGTGTTTCTCTTTTATGTTTCATTTAGAATCTTCCAGCAACAAATCCCTACTGAAAAACAAAACAAAGCCGAAACCCCAATAAACAGAACTGATCATTCCAGACCTGACTTTTCAAGAAGTTCTACAGCAGCTCTGGCCAAGGGTGAAACAAAACACTCCGGAGCGTCACCTCGCACCAGCTTCCCCAGATTGACGTCGGTCACCCTGAAATCGAACGGAAGAGAACAGTGAGTCACAAATCATCCAGGGGTGACATATGGGAGAGCAAGTCATGACTGAAGATGGAACACGGAATGAATGGGAGGATGCAGGAAACTCCCTAGGACCCAGCACAAGGCCATGCAGGGCTGCACGTCCTAGCTCCAGAGACACCTTCAATGGCTCCAACAGGCCCCCGAAACCAGCTGTCCACTTTCAGACCTCAGGACTGAGTCTATCAATCCATAGACTCGCAGGTCAACTTCCACTTGGCCTCAGTATTTATTTCCTTGGGAAGTGAAGGGAGAACATCAAGAAAGCACACACTTGCTATACAGTGGCTTCTGTGTGCTTTCTTCCACTGAAGTCTAGAGCAAAGAACTTACAAGATGATATTCTCTACTTCATTCTGTAGTAACAGAATGAAGACACTCATGTTTCTATGATTCTCTCCTTGTATGAAATGTCTGAAACTATATCCTCATAAGACCTTGGGGCTTCCCAGTCCACAAGCGCATCTTCTTTCTTTGATTACTCTGCTATAGAAGTGGAGGTTTTATCATCCATTTAACTATCCAATCTATCCATCCATCCATATCTATATCCCGGAGGAGTGTCTTACCTATACACATACCCTCCCACTGAATTATAGCCCATCCCTTACAAAACATTCTCTTGTTTGAGCCTGTCTTCCCCTTGTAAGAAAGAAAAGATAGACTGTAATAAGCCAGCATAGTTCAGTGTATTACCAAGCTTTCAATGCAGCTGCTGAAGGATACACTAGACAGAAGTCTAACTTTATAAATTTGTTCCCAACCTTATCATCCCAAATAAGCCCTGTTGTTTCAGCTAGAGAACAAATTATTTTCTATGCTTACATATAAGAAAATGGAGTTTTTACTCTCTAGGAAACACATTTTCCCCATACTGTAGGCTGATGGCATTCACTCTCCTGTGATACTTATATCTTACCATGGCATTCCACAAAACACCCAATGGTCACAATTCCCCCTCACCTCAAAATTTAATTAGAAACTTGTATTGTTAATAAAAACATGTGTTGTTATTTTTTCTTAAACAGTCTAGGAGTAAAGGATGCTTTGGGGCTCCTAGGGAATCAGGTCTCAGTCTTTCTTTCACTGTTCCATAGAATTACCCAGGGAAGATTATTCCTAGTCAAAGACTCAGTCATAAAAACAGGAGCTTCCTGAGTAAATATGATAGTGCAGGATTATCTCCAAATAGATGTGTATTTTCCAAGATACATGACTTTCATTCACAGAATTTTAAAAATTCTCTACCTCCTAAGCCTATTTAAAATGATTTTTTAAACTAATTACCAAGTTACAAAAAATTGAAATTTAGATAAACCACTTCAGTTACTTATCAATAAGATTGATTACTATTGATTATTTCCTTTTATATTTCTTACCCATCCACATCTTTTTCTGGTTTCAAAGCATTGAGAACTTTGTTGCTCAACGAATCTTCAGAGATCTGAAGGGCAACGCCATGCACTCTGGGGTCTTCATTAATCTTCAGGATTTCATCTATGATCTAAACAGAAAAACATTAGCTTTGTGAAAGTGAGAACTAGTAAAAATAAAAAAGTTGATGGGGAGCAGAGTGTGGTGGCGCACGCCTTTAATCCCAGCACTCGGGAGGCAGAAGCAGGCGGATTTCTGAGTTTGAGGCCAGCCTGGTCTACACAGTGAGTTCCAGGACACCCAGGGCTACACAGAGAAACCCTGTCTCAAAAAAAACCAAAAAAAAAAAGTTGATGGGGGAGAAAAAGGATTTCTCCATAGACCCAGAGAGATGGCACATTGGTGACATGTGTGCTCACTGATGACTTTAGCTGGACCTCTAAAACCTATATTAAAAAAAAGGTTGGTCTTGATAGTATAGACCTGTGATCCCAGTTCTCAGGCAGTAGGGACATGTAGATCTCTGGGACTTCCTGACCAGCTAGCCTAGCCTGCAAAGTGAGCTCCCTGCCAATGAGAGACCCTGCACCACAAATGAAAAAGCCGACTGGCTCCCAAGGTTGTCTTCTGGCTATGATACGCCTGTGCATCTGCATACACATGTGCACACAGCACCTGTGCGTGTATACACACATACCCAGATTCCTAAAACTGTTATCTGTTAGGTTCTTTTCACTCCTTATTGAGGACTCTGGGATGAGGTACAGCAAAGAGTCTGTTCCCTCTTTACAGCATGCTTAGAGAAGCCCCAGAGGAACCTGGATGGATAAAACGTTTGGTAGCTTCATAGTTCCTGAGGTCCCGCCATGCACCGGAAAAGAACAACTACAACAAAAACTCAAAGCATCACTGTTACTCCAGGTTTGCAGACAAAAGTCAATTCCTTGCCGATGACCAATTTAAGACAAATATTCCAGTGTGGAGGGAGGTCTGGAAGCAGCCAAGTACCTCAACCAGGTCCAATGGAACCTGCAGGACCAAGCAATCACATACTCAAAAGAGGTTTCCCAACAGTAAGTCCAAGCGGTCACAGCTCTGGCTCACTGGGTCCAAGTGCCATGCCAGGAGCCTTTCCTACTGCTTCGGACAGAAACTCAAACACTCGGACTGATTCATTTCACTTAACAGAACCACTGACCCAGGAGTAGAAAGGTCCCTTGCACGTGCATCCCACTCAAAGGAGGTGTCACTTTGCCCCTTTTATTTTATTGCCTGGCAACAATATCTACGTTATTACTACCATCTGGTAGAGAAGGAAAATGCTATTTGGTACAGAAAGAATATTTGCCTCATTCATTTAGCTGTGAACTGTAAGTTCCTGGGGGCGGGGGGGGGGGAAGGAACCTGTTAAAGATTCTACAAGGCTGGTTAGAATATCATGGTCGTGGAGAGTTGGAGATGTGGGGATAAATGATCTTGGGCTGTCACTAATTCCCTTTATAGCCATTTGCTGCCTACTGATTTATTTAATCTAACATCCTCCTGACTAGCTGGTGAAATTCATTCAGAACATAGTAACACATCAGTAGCTTCCAACAACCGCAGAGGCCTTCAGAGTCTTGTAGCAGAGAATACAGAGGTCTCAACACAGCCATCAGAGAGCCTCTGAGGTTTATAGCAGAGACTGGCATTCCTGGCCCATTGTCTCCACCAAAGTATTTTAAAGTATTTTAAGGGGCCTCGACTGACGACATTTTGTTGTTGTTATTGTTCTGCCACTAAAACAATCTTGGTGAAGCTGGGAGCCGGAGAAATGGCTCAGCGTGCTGTTCCTCTAGAGGACCCAGAGTTCTGTCCCAAGTGTCTATGTCAGATGGCTTACAAGCTCCAGGAGATCAGGGTCCTCGGAGTTCCCTAAGCACAACACTCATGTGTACATCCCCAGCCATCCCATATTTAAATAAAACAAACAAACAAAATGTTCTGATCATCAGCTTTGTACGGGTTCTAAGCATGGGACCTACCAACTAGCTGTGAGCAAAACTGCTCTGGTAGACATGATATGCTAATCAGGAAGCAAGCCCTGCCCCCTTCTCCAATTGTAGTAATAATATACGTCCTGAAAGTGATCGGTAATGTAGGAGAAAACAGAGCAGGGCAAAGGGAGAAGAGTCACAGGGTGAGGGTGGTCAGTGGGTCCATGGAAGCAGAGCTCAGAATAAAGTAAGGATCTCACTTTATCTGGACCAAGAATGGGAAAGCACTAATAAAAGCAAAGCACAACTGGGGAAATAAAAGCTTAATAAATTAAGATGCTCAACATAATAGCGCCACACTCACTGAAATTTCAGCCCCTACAACAAAGCAGTGGAAGTGGACAAATCCTTATAAAAAATATGTTGGGTGTACAACCATAATCTTGGCACTTAGGAGGCTGGGGCAGAAGGATTATGAGTTTAAAGCCAGACTGGGCTTCATAGTGTTTCCTGGCTAGCCTGGGCTACACAATTGAAACTGTATAAAGAAATGAAGATGTGCCTGACTACACTGAGTGTCCTGGAAATGGTCAACCTGCTTCTGTGGATTCTGTCTCTGCTTGTGCCTTCATGGTTGGTACACACCATAACTGGCAAATACAGTATTAACTGCTTGTCCAATACTTCGTTTCCCTTCTTCCTTAGAAATGATCTAAATGGCATTAAGACTTCATCTCTCCGCCTCTTTTTCGCAGTGTGGCCAGACATTGCAAGTGGTGCAGCAAATGTGTGGTTTGCAGAAAACACCTGTCTTAGTCAGGGTTTCTATTCCTGCACAAACATCATGACCAAGAAGCAAGTTGGGGAGGAAAGGGTTTATTTGGCTTACACTTCTACACTGCTGTTCATCACCAAGGAAGTCAGGACTGGAACTCAAGCAGGTCAGAAAGCAGGAGCTGATGCAGAAGCCACGGAGGAATGTCCTTTACTGGCTTGCTTCCCCTGGCTTGCTCAGCCTGCTCTCTTATACAACCCAAGACTACCAGCCCAGAGATGGTCCCACCCACAAGGGGCCCTTGATCACTAATTGAGAAAATACCTCACAGCTGGATCTCATGGAGGCATTTCCCCAACTGAAGCTCCTTTCTCTGTGATAACCCAGCTGTGTCAAGTTGACAGAAAAACTAGCCAGTACAACACCCATAGAGAGAAGAGCATGCACACAGGACCTGCCTTTATTCTTTTTCTTATTAATCGGGTCAATAAACTTTACTTGAGATGCTGGGGAGAAGAGGCAGTGGAGACCTTCACCCACAACCTCTGTGTACTGCAGAGAATTACCTTTCCCCATAGGATCTAGAGAAGACTCCGTTCATGACAGTTCCTAAGGACATAGAAAGACAGACTCACGAGCACAATCCCATTTCATCACTGGCTGGACCAACTGCTAGTTCCCACTAACCAAGTAAAACTAAATACGTTTGAAAGCAAACTTGTCAAGCTTTCTTTCTCCAGATGCCTGAACTCTGGGGTACCCTCAGGCTGAACACACAGACAGTAACCCCTGAGAACAGGCTGGCTGATTAACAGCAAGCTGCTCACTCCCTCAGCTCATCTCACACCTAGGCTTACTCCTCTTTATAAATGAAAACCTTTCTGCCCAGCCCTGTTGGAGACTACAGGTTCCTTCACACTCCAAGGTTTCAGTTACTCTTCATCAATTGTGTTACAAAAAAAAAACACTCAAGGGAAAGTTCCAGAAATAAACAATTCATTAGTTTGAAACTGTACACCTCACTGAGTAGCATGGAGAGATCTAGAACTAACCAGACATGAATCAGCCCCTTGTCTAGCACACCTACACCTGTATATGGGGCCGCTCCTTTGTCACTTAGGAGTCACTTGAGCTCCCAAATCAGCATGGTAGTAGCATCACAGTATTGGTGCTTATGTAACTTTTCTTTGACTGAATAGAGGTGCCAAAGCCTAAGAGCATCAACAATCGTTGTTAAGCCAGAGAGAAGCCATGCAGTGCAGTAGGGTCTGTACTGCAGTAGGGTCTGTACTACTTGCAGCTTTATGTATCTGCTGGGTGTAACTCCCCATTTAATAGTCTCTGTATCTACCGATAATCAGTTTGAACAACCCCCATTATCAGTGGAATGGCTTTTGACCCTAGTACAAATGTGACTGTGACAGGTAGAGTTGAGCTACCATCTTCAATTTGGCAGTACACTGCAGAGAAGCTAGCAGGAAGGAAGTACTGCAGCTCTCCTGACTTTGGGATGCTTTGCCTAGCCAGTGACTGCTGATGTCCAAACATCATTTATGTCTGATCTCCATGGAAACTCAGCCACAAGAGAAGGCTGGACCTGTGCCCACCACCCCAGAAAATGCCCATAGTCCCAATGAGGAAAGGAAATGAGCTAGGCCGACATTACCTCATCCTCTCCGCTGTCTGGAGGCAAGCAGATGTGAGTGATGTCCAGACCAGCCTGAAAGGGAACATAAGATTCTCTGTCACCACAAGAGAACAAACCATTAGGTATTCTAATGGATTGCTAGAATCACCAGCTCTCACCTCCTTGGCCAAATTCTGGTTCATATCCTGCATCAAGCTGTCATCACCTGCCTAAGGACAAAGGAGCAGAAGGGAGAATGTCATGATGTGAAATGCCTTCACAATGTGTACCAAACACAACACAGAAATCACACTTGTGAAGACAATGAACACAAGTAGCCTGAATAAAAAAGATAAAAGAAAATTACAGAAAAGACTCTAATTGCCTAAGAAAATTGGGCTAACAGCTAGAGTTATGTACATATAAACTTCTTAGACTAACACATTATATCCCTTAAAAAATGATAGATTGCATGTTATAGGGTATGGTGGTTTGAATGAGAATGGTCCCTACAGGCTTATATATTTTAATACTTGGTCCCCTGTTGATAGAACTGTTTGGGAAGGATTAGGAGGCATGGCCTTGTTGGAGGAGGTGTATTGCTGGGGGCGGGCTTGAGGTTTTAATAGACTTGCATCATTTCCAGTGTCTCTCTCTGCCTCCTAGTGGAGGATCAAGATATTATTTCCCAGTAGTTCTTACCTCCATGTGTTTGCTGGGTAGAAAACTCTAAGTCTCTGAAACCATACCCCAACCGAATGCTTCTTTTTATAAGTTGCCAGGGTCAGTCGTGGTATTTTGTCACAGCAATAGAAAAGTAAATAAAACATGGGGTATATAAAAATAACATCATCACGGCCACAAAGCCAGCATCATGCTGTGTGAACCACCACAGACAGGAGTTTGGATGCTTGTACTTAGGTTGAATGGCAACATGTAACCAGATTCCCAGGATCCCAAGTCTCCAAACCAGGGATATGGAAGCTTCCCAAAGGATGCAGGTCACATGAGCACAGTCCTACAATCTCACAAACCAAGGCACCATTGGCCACATAGGCTGCTATCCTGATACTGAACCAGCCTGCCAAGCATCACAATAACAGGCAGGCTACTGGGCCAAATCGCTTCCAGGCTTGACTCATCCTGTTATTTCCCTGCACCTGCTGCCACCACACAAGGATGCCAATAGCACAGTGCCAACTGCAGCTCCAGACTAGGGGGCAGCAGCCAAAGGACAAACACACAATGCCAAGTCCTCTGATACACTCATGGCTTTTGACACATGAGTTGTCAAACACTAATGTGCACCTGCCATTACCTACTTGTCTTCCCCAGAAACAAGAGAGAACAAATTTGTCAGCAATATCAAGCATACATAAATACATGTGGGTTAGTAACTATTCTGTGTCCTGTGATTTACAGTGCCTACCTCCTGACCTCAGTGAGTAGTAACCTATGCCTCAGAAAGATAACTGACTCCAAAAGAATTGTGTCTAACCTTCAACCCTGCAGAAGAAAACCACATGACAGCACCAGACACTGGCAGGCCATGCGTCTGGCCTTTGTTTATAAGCATTTTCTAAAACCATCCAGCCTGGTCTACAGAGTGAGTTCCAGGACAGTCAGGGCCACACAGAGAAACCCAGTCTAGAAAAAACAAACAAAACAAACAAACAAACAAACAAACAAAGGCTAAAAGAGTGCTATGCTCACGACTTACCTGAATGACAGCGAGCACTGGCTTAAAGGCAGGGTTTTTCTCTTGCAGCAAGCTCAGCACTTCTTTGGAATTGTGAATGACGTCTCTGTAAGGAGAGAGAAACACAGCACAGTCATGTCCTTGTTAATGATTAGTTAGGACAGGCACAATGAGTGTCCTTACAGAGCCTGCTGCTGTAAGTGAATCAGACAACAGAGGGAGACTGATCAGAGTGTGAGGGAAAGCAGGGCACCCACCCGGGCATCAAGAACTCCTGATGCAGGCACTCTGTACTGGCACAGAGCTGTGGTGCCAGCTCTAGGGAGGCGGAGGTGAGAAGACTGTAAATTCGAGGCCAGCCTAGACTACATGGTGAAACCCTGACTCAGAAGAACTGAACGTGGCCATTCATTTCCGAGGAGATTAAAATTATCCCCTGTGTTTTCCAAGTTTGTTTTAATGACAAGTTTGGAGCCAGTGAAGAGGGCTCAGTGGGTAAAAGTACTTGATGACAATCTGTCAATTGTCCATTCCCTGGACCCATCTGTTAAAAGAAGAGAACTGAGGTGATCCCTTCTCCCCCAAGTTGTCCTCTGACTTACACACTCACATGCACACAAATAAATAAATGTAATGAAGGAATAGAAAGTCTGGGTTTCTATTCGAAACAATCTCATTCTTTCACCACACTGTCTTACTTCTCCCTCAGGAGAAATGAGTCTGAGGTAACGTGGGAAAAGCAAACAAATGGCGGGGGTGGGGAGGGGTCTGTGCAAAAGGTGATGGCCAAGTGGACGGTGAGTGTGGGACAACAAAATGGTGTCTAAATTCCAGTTAGATTCCAGCTCCCAGAGTTTAAAGGAAGTATTCAAAGACAGAAGAGGAGGGGGGATAGCAGGAAGTTGCAGGTGTGGCAGGCATAGGATGCTGTAGCAAATGGGGGGCCTTTTAAAAGACAATGTTACCCTGCTGTGGCAGGCATGTTCTTCTCCATGTCATCTTGACCCCACACGCCCAGTGAGGGCTGGGAGAGGAACAGACCTATATAAATATGGCAGAGATAGACTTTCTTTCTAGAACCTTCTAGATGGATCATTCTGAAAGTTACCATCACCTCTACGCTGTGTTCTCACTGGCACACCTCCAGCAGTCAGTCTGCTTTTCGATTCCACCTCTCAGAGCAGACTGAAAGGCCAAAGCAGCGCCCAGTTTCAGTGTTAACACATTACTTCCCCCGACTCCCACCCCAATGACGGCAGAGTAAGCCTGGGGTCTCACATGAGCTAGACAAGTATTGCAAGACACTGATGGCTTCAGGATGCCTTTATTTACTACATGCACCCAAACAACTTTCAAAAATGAATTAGCCTCAGCCAGATGCCATTAGTAATGACTCACCAAAAACCACACTGCAAGCTCTCCCACCTTGCACTGTGGTGGCTGAAGAACTGTGAAGTGGAAAGTGCTGAGGGATACTGGGAACAGGGTACTCACAAGACCACAGAGAGTTTAAAGCTTGCATGGGAGTCAGCTTTCCAGCTGCCACAGAGGCTAACAGAGCCGGTGGGAGTCCGCTTTCCTACTGCCACAGAGGCTAACGGAGCCAGTGGCCAGGCAACTGTGCGCTGATAGCAAATCATTTGTTTGGTTTTCGTCTTATACCTTTGGGATGAGACAGTTCAATCCCCGAGGAGGTCACTTTGTTATTGTGCTAATACGTGAAAGCATTCTGAAAGTCCGAGACTGTGGCTCCAGTGATGGGTGCTGAGGTTTCTATGCTGCACTGTTGCCCAGCCTGGCAGAGCTCCTAAGTTACTCTGGGCCAAGCTGGGTCCATGTTTTGGCTTGGTCTGGGGAGGTACTGCACCAAGCACTTCTGACTCTAAGAATCCCCTGGGAAGCATAATCAAAATCAAGATTCCATCTCAGAAAGTCTGATTCAATATGCTGGGCTGGGGTCCAGGAATGTGTCATTTTAAATAAGTGTCAGGGATTTCTGGAACCCCTGTGGATATTCTGTGGATAACAGCCATACCTGGCACTCAGCCCTCCAGGATCCTGGGGTGTGGGGGGAAATCTATGGATTCTGACTTTCTCACCTGTATGATAGGTTTCAGTGGCTCTTTCCCTTTTCATTATTGTTGGAATGGTTTTTTTCTTTTTTTTCCCATGACTAAAACTACCTGTATGAATATGCAATGTCCTCTCTATAATCATGTGTTTGAACCCTTGACCCCCAGCTGCTGCTTCTGCTGCTGCTTCTGCTGCTGCTGGTGAAGGTTGTGGACCTTTAAGGAGGCGGAGCCTTGCTGGAGGAAGTGCAACTGAAGGTTTTATAGACTGGTCCTACTTCTGTTTACTCTTGCTTCCCTTGACTCCAGCTACAATGTGCCCAAGTGCCTTCTGCTCCTAGCACCAAGCTTTTGCTTTGGACAGTATCCACTTGAACTATAAACTCAAACAAACCTTCCTTCCCCCAGCGTGCTCCCTGTCAGGTACTGGTCATGGTCTTAAACATAAGAAACATAAGAATTTGTAACAGAAACACCTCCAGTCTTGACCACCCTCAATAAACTACACTTAAAAAAATTGCTAGTCCCAATTTTTAAAAAAATAGAAGGAATATTCCAATAGATAAATTATCACTAGGTTTAAGTTAGCTATCAAGGGCTTGGAGAAATGGCTCAGCAGTTAAGGGCACTACTTGCTCTTCTAAAGGACCACTGTTTCAGTTCCAACACTCACATAGAGGCTAACTACTATCTGTAATTCCAGTTCCAAGGAGGTGGAATGGATTTATGCAGTTGTCATGGGATGATGGAAGGGATTAATTCACGTCTGCATCTCTTTTGCCTTTCTGCCTTCAGTTATGTTGTGATGTCGCAAAGCCCTTGCCATCTGCTGGCCCCTTGACAGTGGACTTCCCAGACTTCAAATGAGAGAGAAGTCTCTAGAGTCATTCAGCCTGTAGTGTTTTGCTATAGCAGCAAAACCCAGAAAAAAAGATAGGCATCTTGACTCCTTTTCAATTTTGTGCAAGAGCTGAATCTGAGATTGGTAAGATTATCTTCTATACATTATTCCATCAAATCTTAGATGGACACGGAGAGCCACATCACCAATTTATGAACCACGAAGAAAAAAATTGCTGTTAGTTAAATGACAACATACTCCTTTCTTTCTAAAATGTCTTTATTGTATTGATGGAATTTCTTTTTAATTAAGTGTATATGTATGAAGGCCAGAAGAGGGATTGACATGTCCTGAGGGTTAAGGGTGGTTGTGAGTCACCTAGTCAATGTGAGCACTGGGAACCAAACTTGGATCTTCCGAAATAGCAGGGTATGCGCTTAACCAGTGAGTCATCTCTTCAGCCCCAGTAAACAATTTTTAAAAGTATCTAGGCAAAAAATTGTATCAAAAGGAAAATAAACTGAAGAATTCTCAAACTTTGAATTAAGGATCTGACTTTCCTGAATGAATTTTTAACTAACTAACTAACTAAATAAATCTCATTTTTGTTGATTGATAGGCTTTTTTTTCCCCATATGATCATCCTGTGTATCCTAAGGATGCCAGTGAAGCAGCAGTCCTTAAAGATGCCATTGTCCCCAGGGATGTTAGTCACTGCCCCACGACTGTAATAACATATCTGAAGCAATTAACTTATAAAGAGAAAAAGGTAGTTTGGGCTCATGGCCTTGAAGATGTTCCAGTATGATCTGGTAGTCTCCAGCAAGGACAGCCCATTGTCACAGGGGTGTGTCTCAGAGCAAAATTCCTCATATCCGGAACCAGAAAGGAGAAGAGAAAACACTGAATCCTCACCATTCCCTTTAGGGAAGGTTTAGAATACTCATTGTAAGAAGCATCTCTTACCAGGCCCCATTTCTCAAAGCTTCTACTTCAGAATGGCCTTGGAAGCAGCACTCTGTGGCCCAAGCCTTCAGTGTACGAACCCATGGAAAACTGGGAACAGCCAAGGTGTGTAACCCTGTAGATTTTCTGCAGTCCCCCACTCTGTAAGTGTTGGGGGCTGACACTTCCTGGATTCTATCAGACGGCAGACAACCATCAGAGATCACACGATTTCTGAAAATGATCTCCTAGATCACAATCATGGAACTACACCACTATGTAAAAGCCTTTATGCTTCTTGGTGACTTTCTGCCATATCATTTCTGATGTACATGGATAATGTAAGAAATTCCACACTAAGCTCTTGAACAGCTATCTAATTCCAGGTGACATCCAATCTGATCACTTCTCCACTTTCCAAATCCCATGAGTGCAGGCAGTACAAAATTGGCTAAAATGGCCACGTGGCCAACAGCAGCTACAAGACCCAATCGACTGGAAGCAAATCCTCGGTCCAGGGGTATTCAGGATACACATTCGAATTGCTGGGTTAGTATAAATCTTAGAATTGCTTCATTGAAGTAGGTGGCATTATGATTTCCACTTGCAGTTGTATATGCTAAGACCAATAGCTTGTCCCTGCTCACACACCCAGTGATACAGGCACATTGCAGAAGGAAGGCATCGGATTCCTAAGCACTGTCCTCTGGTTCAGAAGCAGAGCCACCCATTAGCTAAGGACACATGCATGCACACATATGTTTTTACTTATATATCCATGTATGCGTGTTCCAATGCATGTGTGTGTACACGCCACAAGTCAACTTTGGATGCTGCCCCTCAACAGTGGCTCACATAGCTTTTGGAGACAGGACCTGCCATTGGTCTGAATTATGCTGTGTGGGCTGGCCAGTGAGCGTCCAGACCTGACCTTTCTGCCTCCCAGGGACTGGGGTGTCAAGTGTATGCCACCATGCCCACATCGGTACTAAGGATGGAGCTTAGGTCTTCATGTTTCTCCCAGCCAGTACTTTGTACTCAGTACCTAACTGAGTAGTCTCCCTAGCCTGAGCTTCCATTTTAAACAACAGGTAGAAAAACAGAAATAAGGATATTCCATAGCATGTGAAAATCACACGAAATTGAAATGTCAGCGTCCATAAAATGTTGGATTTTACAAAAAATTGTGAGAATTTTTTCCTTATTACAAACGTACCTATGTAACATTTTAAATTCTGCTTTTAGTTCACTGGACCTTATGTATTTACTGTCGTGCCCATTACAGCAAGTTTGCAGAGCTTAGTTTAGTTTATTGTAAAAATAATGACTATTTGTTGCGGGATATATGTGTGACAGCCCCTGGGGGCAAATTATTTTTGCTCATTTAATTGTTTCCATAGTTCCAGTTGGGAATCAAAGCAGAAAAGGGCTTTCCCGCCCTTTGCAGGTAGGTGCCTCTGCACAGCAGTAGCCTAGCAAACTCACTATAGGGTCTGACCAGACGACTCTGCCCAGATCATCACTGGATAGAGAATGAACTTTCCAGACACAGTTGCACCGGAACCTGTGTGCTCTCTAAGCAGCGTTGCTCCGGAGCGGACCGTACACCCAGACCTGGAGGGCTTCCGCAACGGGTTTGTCCCGCCCCTCCTCCAGTAGTGGGACATCAGCAGTGGCGGGATTGCAGGGCCATCCTCCTTGCTTCTCTCCCGCCCAGGGCCGCACCGCCCTTTTCCTGTCGGCGCCACGCCCGGCGCGGTTGCATCAGAGCCGGAGGCGGGCGATGCACGTGGAGCGGGGCGTGCGGTCCGTGAGGCGCGCGCCGGCCGGGGGATGCCCTCATCTACTGGGTCCCATACTCCGGACGTTCCTCTTTGCCCCTCACACCCTCTCTGCCAATCGCAAGGCGTCTCTATCAAGTTCGCACCAAGCACTCTCTGTTTCCCGCCCTACGAACCTCGGGTCTCCCAGCGGCCGAGAGTGCGGTTGTCCCATCCTTGGGTCCCGGGCTAGGGACCTGCCTGTTGACAAACCGGACACTCACCTGACGATGGAGTCCATCCCGGGGGCTTCCGGATTGCCCGGGCCATGGCTGCTGAAGGTTTGGCCATCCTGCAGCAGCAGCCCGCGTAACCCCTTGGGGTCACCACCTCCGCTGCTGTTGCTGCTGCTTCTGCTTCTGCTGCCTGAGCGACACAGCTCATGGAGGCGATATGCCGGGCCAGGGAGCAGCTGCTGGCGGCCGAGCTGGCGAAGCAGGAGAGGGAGGCGGGCGCTCATGCTGGTGCAGAGCGCAGGGTGACTGGTCCTTCCCAGGCGCGGAGATGCGGCTGCAAGTTCTTCTCGGGGTTGGCGAGGGAGGCACCAGAGAGCCAAGCGGCACAGTAAAGGGCCAGCAGCAAGAAAGACTAGGCTCTTCCTCGTGGGTGGAACTGAGGCCCCTAGGGGGCACTGTACCTAGTGGCCGTGACGTTAGGAGGGCGGGGGCCAGCGGACGTGAAGCTGATGGTTGGAGTTGCCAGAAAGTCAAGGCAGAGGAGGTGGGGCATCAGCGTGGTGCTGAGCCCTTGCTCTGAGATTGTATGACCAGTCCTTCTGCCTCAAAACTTGATGTCTTCATAATGCACTTTCATAATGCAGGAGGTCGTGGCCCTAAGTCCAGTTTAGACCTTCAGAAGAAAGTGTTTATTACGTGGGAGGTGGCCTAGGGCTAAAAGTCGTTCTTGGAGTTTGCAATGCAATGCTGGTTTTGTTGCCTTAAGCAGATAGATTAATGTCGATGGTTTTAGGACTGAGTCTTCCGAGTTTATAATTTCCAAGGCTAGTGGGAATAACATTGTAACTTTGTAGACCACAAATGAGGTAGGATAGAATTCGTGCAAGGCAGAGACGGTTTTTGAGTGCTCACGCTGTCCTGTGTGCTGGAAAGATATATCGATTAACCCCAACAGATATAAGGAACGGAACGCCATTCGCCTGATTTCTAACCAGGAGAACCTGGGATCCAGAGAAGTCATTTGGTTTGCTGGCAGAGCTGTGAGCTTGCCCAATTCCAAGTGACCCTCCTCCTCTTCCTCTTTTTAATTTTTACTTGTGTCCATGAGCTTGAGGCAAGTAAAGGATAGGGCAGCATGAAGAAACCAGATCTCGGCTTCCATCTAGGGGTCAGCAGCGTGCTGAGGTGCTAGGCAGAGGGATTGTTCTTGGGATAGAACTCAACTTCGTAGGTTTGACAGCAAGTGACTATACCTGTTGAGCCACCTCACTAACATACGGGGGTCATGTATTTGAGTTTCATGGCCAAACAGGTTCCAAAGAGGGTAAAAAGTTTAAGGAAAACAAAACTTATACACACCTAGTTGGAACTTGGAGCCACAGAAACTTACTCCCTATGAAAAGTGCCTACGAGCTTGGCATGGTGGCGCACGCCTTTAATCCCAGCACTTCGGAGGCAGAGGCAGGCGGATTTCTGAGTTTGAGGCCAGCCTGGTCTACAAAGTGACTTCTAGGACAGCCAGGGCTATACAGAGAAACCCTGTCTTGAAAAAAGAAAAGTGCCTAGATGAAATTGGTTCAGACAATGTTTACAGGATATCCTCAGTCTTCCTCATGGCTATAGGTTGGATAAGTGTCCCAAAGGCCCATATATATATTAAAAGCCTGGTCACCATCTTGGGTGTTATTGGGAGATGGAGGCATATTTTAAGAGTCGAAGCCTACATGGAGGATTTTAAGCCCTTAGAGATGAGCCCATGGAAGGGATATCTTCCGGCCGGCCAAGTCCATTCATTTATTAGGGCAGGTTTGATAGATGACCCTTTTAGATTGGAGATCCCTAAACATAGCATTTCTCATCTGTGGAATAGATGCAATACTGTGCGACAACTCCCAGGACTGTGGTGAGTCTAGAGGAACAAGAGTTATGGGAAATGCAGAACTCACTCTACCTGCAGGGATAGATAACAGTGCCCTTACCTCTAGCCTGGGAAACCAAGGCAGGCTGACTTACGAGCTTCTAAACTCCCTTCATGCTTCTAAGCAGTGAGTTCAGGGCTAGTATCAAGCAGGTGGAGAGATAGACCACAGACAGTTGGGTGGAAGATGTCACTGTGCTTGTGTGTAGACATACCATGCTGGCTACAATCAGGAGCGAGAGGGGTGTGCATATGAGGAGAGTGGAGAAGACAATTGCCCGATGGCCAGTGAGGAATCCAAGTCGTCTTAGAGAAAGATTGTATGTAGGGAGGGTGCTTTGGAGAAATGTACAAGAGGTCCAAGGAAATGACGTCAGTTTTGGACAGTTCAGGTGGAGAACTATGCAAAGCCTCCTGTCCCTCAAGAAGGGAGTCTGAGCTCAAGAGGGGACTTTAGGAAACGGAATATGAATAGTAGTTTAAACCTTGTGAGACGCCCTAGCAGTCAGGGAGACTCTTGGATATCCTACACCAGCAGCTTGGGGATGGTTGAAGAGTTCAGGCAGAGCAGAGTTGTTAGTGAGTTGGCTCGGATGCAGAGTTCCCTCAAAGGAGCTGCATGTTCTTCATGCTTTGCAGGATAGGCACTCATTTTCCCTCAAGAGAAGATCCTTTATTATTTATCTAGAACATCTATGCTCAAGCTGGCAACCAAGGCTGTAAAGGAACTGACTCCTCTGGTGGTCAAAGCGGGTGGCCATCTCTAATGATGCTTCTTCGCCTTTTGTGCCTTCTCCTTATACCTCACCACACTGCCTCACCAGAATCCAGGGACCAATCAGGCCTGCCCACCCTCTGCTCTTCTCTCCTTCTTCTAGATAAGTTGGATATTTGGATTTCTATTTTTAACCTTCTTTATACATTGTATAAGTCCCATTCAGCCTGTGGGCCAGCAGCTCATAGCCTCCAACTTAACTCATCTATGGAAGAAGGAATTTGCTTACACCATGGTCTTTTGGGGGAGGTTCCTTGAGAGCTCTGTGGACAGCTGCACATTGCTATGCTGACAAGGCATTTGGGTGTCTGCACTTTCGTACCCAGCCAAAGTTCTGATAACTATCAAGGTCCTGTTCTTTTGTGTTATGCTAAATCACATGGCTTTGGAGTTAGTGAGTCTGACTGCTTCCTGTCCTTTCCAATTGCATGCTGTATGTGAATAAAGCCACTGTCTGAGAAACAAGGCTTTGTTTTTAGTCTAGAAAGGGGATGTTGCCTGTGGTATGGTCTACATTGTCAAGTAGGCAATAATGTCTTTTTTTTTTTTCCGTTTACTTGAGACAGGGTTTCTCTGGGTGTCCTGGAACTCACTCTGTAGACCAGACTGGCCTTGAACTCAGAGATCTGCCTGCCTCTGCCTCCCAAGTTCTGGGATTAAAGGCGTGAGCCACCACTGCCCAATGGCAATAATGTCTTTTGACCCCCAGCCTCCTGACATTTTTTCCTTTCCCCTTCCCCCACCTGACTTCTCTTTCTGAATCTATGTGATAGGTTACTCTGTGCTTCCTTTATATCCCCAGAAGCAACTAAGGGGAAAGGCTTTTATCCAAATGAAACCCCCAGGATGGTATGAGGTACCATCCCAATACACTGATGTTTAGCTGTGAGCACCTGGAAATGGACAGAACAGACATCTCCAGAAGCCAAGAGGTAGGAGAGAGCAAAGACTCGTGAAACACTACCTTTCCATGATAGTATGACACTGTTACTAATGCTGTTATAAGTTTTTTAAAAATGTAGATTTATTTTATGTGTATGATTATTTTGCGTGCATGTATGTATGTATGTATACCACATGAGTGCCTGGTGACTATGGAGGTCAGAAAAGGGTGCCAGAACATCTGGGACTGGAGCCATATGGGTGCTAGGATGCAAACTCAGGCCCTCTGCAAGAGCAACAACTGCTCTTTACCACTGAGTCATCACTCCAGCCCAGACATAGCCGGGCGTGGTGGTGCACACCTTTAATCCCAGCACTCAGAAGGCAGAGGCAGGCAGATTTCTGAGTTCAAGGCCAGCTTGGTCTACAGAGTGAGTTCTAGGACAGCCAGGGCTATACAGAGAAACCCTGTCTCGAAAAACAAAAAACAAAAACAAAAACAAAAAACCCAAAAAACAAAAACAAAAAAAAAGCTAATTATTTGTTATTCATACTTGACTCCACATGCTCCTGATTTAACTACTATCTCCTGCTTTGGGCTTCTGTGAGTTTTGAACTCTGGTTAGTCAATCATTAAAACTCGTTGTTCCACTACATATTGCCTCGTTCTGTGCAAAGCTGGTGCAAAGCATCGTAGGGTATCAGAAGACGAGATGTGCTGTCACGGAGACCGTTTATCTACAAGGGAACATTGAGCTCCTGCAAAAGAGTTTTCAAATACATTGTACAGCAAACATCCTAAGTTAGTTTAGTTATATAGGTTAATGGAAGGAGCCAAGGGTATACCATCCCAGAATATGCTTAATTGGCAAGTTGATTATTTTAAGGTAAAATCAGTTGACATTTTCCTAACTTCAGGAAGGGGGTGCATTGGGCCTGTGTTACCTACAACAAGCCACCTAGATTCTTTTGGAGCATAACCTCAATATCAGAGAATAGTCACTGGTGAGCCTGTATAAGGCCTGAAGTGGCCCTCATTTCCCCCTCATACTTTACATCTGCCACCTGACCTTCGACCTCGTATCTGTTAACCTCTCTCGAGTGTTCTACCCTGCCTGAAGATCTGTTTTTCCGTGCTTGCATTCTTTCACAAAGTTACTGATGTGTAAAGTCTTCCACTCTCTGGTCACTTCTTTGGTTTTTAGTTTTCTGGAAGCATTCCATGTCTATTCAAAGCTAATAATATTTTTCTCATGTTAATTGGTTATGTATTAACTGGGTCCCTAGATCCATTTGGAGTGTCCAGGTAAGGATCAAGAGGGAGACAGAGAAAATCTCTCCTCTACCTTGTTCAGTGAGGCTTTGCATTTATCTAATTTTAAATGTAATATAGTACCAATGGTAGCTTCGGAGCTCCATCGCTGTAAGCTAGTTATGGGGATGGGAGGGGAGAAGACAAAGCTGACAATGTATTTACATCTTGAGGCTTTTTTAAAGTAAAAACTAATATATACAATGAGGCTTCAGATCTTGTGCATGCAAGGTTTCAGATAAAGACACGTTGACATAAAAGTTGTGGGAATGCAGCAACTGTTTCCTTTACTGAATTCTCCTTCCTGAGTGAAAAAATTGAGTGTACCCATAACTGACCAGCTAGAGAAAGCCATAGTTTGCACAGAGGACTGAGGGTGCATAAAGTATTAATATTTACTCTCTATACTTTTTTAAGTCAAAAGACAACTTAATAGAGATTTAAATATTTGCCCCTTT
>LR753355.1:722403-732448 GCA_902729485.2 Mus minutoides | reverse complement strand
CGAACTCAGAGATATGCCTGCCTCTGCCTCCCGAGTGCTGGGATTAAAGGCGTGTGCCACCACGCCTGGCTATTTGCCCCTTTCTATTGAAGAGTTAAGGCAGAGAGCTCTACACAGCATTGGTTTGTGGTTGCCACTGGCTTGTCTGGATTTAACCCATGACTTCCAGCGAGTCATCACGACCAGGGAGATCTGAGACCTCTTCAACACGGTGCTGAGAAATGCTTAGAAACACTCTAGAGAAAGAATCTAAACAGCTTTTCTCCATGGATAGAATCACCCAGCCTGTATTTTCACCTCAATTGGTGTACTGGCTAATTTTGTGTCAACTTGACACAGGCTGGAGTTATCACGGAGAAAGGAGCTTCAGTTGGGGAAGTGCCTCCACAAGATCCAGCTGTAAGGCATTTTCTCAATTAGTGATCAAGGGGGAAAGGCCCCTTGTGGGTGGGACCATCTCTGGGCTGGTAGTCTTGGGTTCTATAAGAGAGCAGGCTAAGCAAGCCAGTAAAGAACATCCCTCCCTCGGGAGGCAGAGGCAGGTGGATTTCTGAGTTCGAGGCCAGCCTGGTCTACAAAGTGAGTTCCAGGACAGCCAGGGCAATACAGAGAAACCCTGTCTCAAAAAAACCAAAAAAAAAGGGCTGGTGAGATGGCTCAGCGGGTAAGAGCACCCGACTGCTCTTCCGAAGGTGATAAGTTCAAATCCCAGCAACCACATGGTGGCTCACAACCATCCTTAATGAGATCTGGCGCCCTCTTCTGGAGTGCCTGAAGACAGCTACAGTGTACTTACATATAATAAATAAAATAAATCTTAAAAAAAAAAACTAAAAGAGAGAGAGAGAGAGAGAGAGAGAGAGAGAGAGAGAGAAAGAACATCCCTCCATGGCCTCTGCATCAGCTCCTGCTTCCTGACCTGCTTGAGTTCCAGTCCTGGCTTTCTTTGGTGATAACAGCAGTGTGGAAATGTAAGCTGAATAAACCCTTTCCTCCCCAACTGCTTCTTGGTCATGGTATTTTGTCCAGGAATAGAAACCCTGAATAAGACAATTGGCTAGGACTTTATGGTTATATTTGGAAGTGGATTGCTTTAAAAAGCATCAATAATTAACCATTTATAGAAGCATGTTTCTCTCACTCTCTTTTTCTCCCCCCCCCCTCTTTTGTCTCTTTCTATTATTTTATTTTGTTTTGCTTTTTGAGACAGGGTTTTACTACGTATCCTTGGATGCCCTGCAACTCATCCTATAGACCAGGCTGGCCTCAGACTCACAGAGATCCACCTGCCCCTGCCTCTCAAGTGCTGAGATTAAAGATGTGTGACACCACTGCCTGGCTTTGTCTCTGTAATTTTAACAAAGAAAAACTGGAATGTAAAGTTGTATGAAATAAGCCTTACTTTGTAGCAAAAATTGAGATTAAATTTTCAGTTCAATAATAAAGAGATGTCTTGTTATTACATTGTCAATGAAAAGATTTTTAATTTAGTGATTGATTTATTTTAGACTCCTGTCAAGAAAACAAAACCATTTTAGACACTAAGCTTACTAACCACTTCAAAAGCAATCCAAATACGGAAAACTTATTTGTCAAAGAAATAGTATATCCTCTGCCCTAATTTCTTCCTGCTGTTGTAAGAAACACCAGGACCAAAATCAGTTTAGAGAAGTAAAGCACTTATCTCAGCTTACTTACACTTCCAGCTCATGGTCTATCATTTGAAGGAAGTCAAGGCAGACACTGTAAGCAAGAACCACTGGAGAAATGTGGCTTGCTATCTTGCTCACAGGGTCATGCTCAACTATTTTTCTTATATAGCCCAGGACTACCTGCCTAGGAATGGCACTGCCCACAGTAGGCTGGACCCTCCTACATCAATAAGTAATGAAGTAATGAATAAGTAATGCGTAATGTAGCCAAGCAGTGTGGAAACATTAGAATGTTTCAGTGAAAACCCATTAATTCAAATGAACACTTACTTTCCACTTTACAAACTTTATTAAATAATAGGCATTACTAAGCCACATTGTCTGATATACAGTATTTAACTATGTTTTCCAAGATGCACTATCCCCCCTCACAAAGAAAAAAAGTAGGTGAAAAGTGAACTTATATAAAAAAGAAAAATTGGACCCTTCAGTACAGGAACCCAGTAAGAACATTTAAGTACATAAAACAGTCCCAGCTATGTACATCCCCACCCCCACCTGCAGAAGAAACTATTTTAAACAAAAGCACTGAATTGATAACATTGAGGGAGCATCTAAACACACACTCGAACACACACATACACACACACACACACACACAGGCTCTCAAAGTCTGCAGCCTGGTCCACAGACATGACCAATAAAGCTACAGATTTATCCTAGAACCTTTAGGACCACTTACATGAGACATTTTGTACAAAATGACATTCCCCTTTGCAGGTGACACAGAACCATTCAACAAAACACTGCTGTGAAGAGTCACTGATCTCTGAGACTCGGACAGGACAGTAACATGAACTGTATTGGAATGTGGGTCATAGAGACTAAAAAGGAAAAAAAAATCAGGAGGGAAAAAAAGTCGAATTGGAGGAGGTAATTGACACTTTAATTTCGAATCCCTTCTTAACCAGGAAACAAATTTCCTGGACTCTAGAAAACTTGATAACTGAAGAGTAGGAGCTCGTGGAGAAAAGCTGTCAACACTGAAGAGAACAGAAGTTCAGATGGACTGAAGAGAACAGAAGTTCAGATGGGATTCTAGTGGATGCAAAAGCTTAAGAAGTGTCATCAGAGCCTTCGTCGATACTGCAGAATCAGAGGGAAGTTAGCCTGGCTATTTTTTTTGCCCAGACTTTGATTGGTCTTATTTGCCTGAAGAGAAAGCTGTTCTGGATCAGCTTCAAGGTGCATCTCAGAAATATCTGGTAACAAGTCAGATCAGTGAACCCCTAATGGAAGATGTGTTGGACTTGGTAAATAAGAGAATGATTTGTAAGCAAGATTTAGAATGTGCAACCACAGCTGGGTACGGTGGCACACGCCTTTAATCCCAGCACTTGGGAGGCAGAGGCAGGCAAATTTCTGAGTTTGAGGCTAGAGTGAGCTCCAGTACAGGCAGGGCTATACAAAGAAACCCTGTCTCGAAAACCAAAAAAAAAAAAAAAAAGAGAATATGCAACCACCAGGCTTTAAGAAACTAGACAAATGGAGGCATTCTCCCCTGTTGTGCGCAGTGGAATAGTTGTAATGGGTAGAAGTAAAGAGGATTGTGTTCCAATACTGAACCACTCACACGCTTCTTGCAGTGAGACTTCCACACATAAAACTCTGCTCTGGGATTCTTTTCAGCGGTTGAGTGGCATTGGCATATTACATGAAACTGATCCAGAAGTTGGTCACCTAACTCTTAATAGTTCTACTAGTTCAGAGACTACTTTTAAACTGGAACCAAAGAGTTATGTGCACAGTGATGCTCTTCTAGATGATGTGGGAAAAGGACAAGCTATTCCAGAATTAGATTCCAATTTACAGGCTCTCCTCACAAGTTATGAGTTCTGAAGAAATCTCTGAGCAAAAGCAGGAAAGATAATCTCACCAGTCTAATCCCAAGATTAGACAATTGAACAACACAAAGTAGAACTGAGCTCTGTAGCCAAAGATGTACAAGGAGACGATACACACGCTGGACACCCAGCAACACTCAACAGTGTGTTTATCATCATATCTTTTTTAAATGGAGCAGATTGCTTAATTCTAATAAAAAGAAATGTCAAAACGGAGACTGAGAGAGTGAAGGAAGGGTGCTGAATGTGTAAAAATGGGAACAGAAATAGAGAGGCTCTTCTGACTGTACTCATGGGGCCTTCAGGAAGGTGCTTTTACATTTTTCTCTTTTTCTTTTGAATCACAGTGCCTTGCTTTTCCTCTTCCGTTCCTGTCTACAAGGAGTTAGCTGTGTGTCATCACAGTGAGGTGCTGTCTACAAGGAGTTAGTTAACTGTGTGTCATCACAGTGAGGTGCTGTGCGAGACTGTAAGTAAAGGGTAAGGGGAGTTACTCGTCGGAACCCAGCGACTAGAGTCCAAAACACTGAGAGGCCCTGGGTTATTAGCTGTTTAGAAAATACACTCTTGCCCATTACTGTGGCCAGGACTTCTCAGGAAAGTGTCTATGATGAACTGCTCTAGACAAGGGTCATTTAAAAGCATTTTGTCCTATTTTAACTGAAGATTTACTCTGTATTGATAGGAGACAGATGTCTACAGTTATATGTCTTCTCCTGTTGTTGTTTTTACAGGGGCAATTCTCCTTTACTTGTAATATGAAGAAATAGGGTGTTTCCAGAAGTCTCCCTATCTTATCTTGATTATTATCAACTGGGCTTGTATTTTATTAAGATTGGCTTTCTTTACGACATGAAAGAAATAGTTTATTTCCTACCAGAAACTGTAGACTTATCATAAGTAGTGGCACACCATCTGGGCCTTGTCCTGGAACACAAGTAAAAAAAAATTTTTTTTTCAATAGTGAAGTTGGTGCTAGGCCTACATTTTAACCTCTTCAATCGTCACAGCATGTTGGCATCTAAAGGAAATGTGATCAGGACACCAACATGGTGTCCTTAAAATACGTGACGAGGCCACATTCTAACTAGCGGTTTCTGGCACGCATCATTCTTGAGTCTTGTCAAATATAGAGATGCCACATGTAAGCATGACTCTTTAAATAACTCCAGTCTCTGTTTTTAAAAACCGTGAGGGAGAGAGAGAGTCGCTTGTGGTGCCTCTGAGTCACAGGATAACCCCCTTGGGATGTGGAGAGAAGGTATTCTAAGAGTGGGTGCTACTGTTAGGATATGGGGGGTGGGTAAATGTCATGGTCAGCCAGCTCAAGGAGTTGTGCTGTAAGCGAAAGCACATTTTACCCTCTTGCTATTACAAAATTGTTTTAAACCGATGCATATATTGAAAGAAAATACAGAAAAAAATAACCTCATTTGTATGGTAATTTGCAAGCCTAAGGAGCTAATTTGGACAGTTCTAGAAACCTAGGCAAAGCTGCTTGAGCTAAGACACTGAAATTTCTCCCTCAGAGATTGGACAATGTTTTGCTGATTGGGTGAAGGCCCGCTCCACAGATAATCATTCAGTTTATCAGAGTCCAGGTAAGGAGGAATCCCAAGCCTGTCACTCACTGGCTCCTTCAAAGAGTAAGGCGTGCTGTGGCTACAGATGATGTTATCTGAACAGTCGGAGTCCCGGATCTTTGGGTCAGACTTCCTGCCCCGCCTTGGAGAGAGATCTAGTCCCACTTCATCCTCTTCTGACTTGATTTCCACATAGTCATCTTCATCTCCCTCGGTCTCTTTGAAATTAGAAAAGTAGTTCTGCGTCGCTATTTGAGCGTTTAAGGGTAAATTTCTATTTACCACGAGAACCTTCTGTGAGTCTTGGAGCGTGAGATCAGACCGTTTGCCCATGTCCTGTTGACATGAATTCGCTAGCCCTGACGGCAAATCCTGCTGGCTCGCGCCTCTGGGACTTTTTTGTGAAGAGAGTAGTTGCTTCTTTTCTGTCTCACTGGGGTAGTTGATGGAGTCCAGGGATTTGTTTATCAACATTGAGGAAGATGACTGAGGCCTGCTATAAGGCTGGGGTTTAGCGCCGATTGCTTTGCGACCCAGCGAGTTGTAAAGAGGACTCTGACCTGAGTTCTCTTTGTGGGGCTGGCTGACCACCACACTGCATCTCTGCTGCACAGAGGCCAGCAGAGGGTCCGACACTTGGAGAGAAGGCGCCGAACAAGCTCCCGACAACTGCCTGGGCCTAATTTTTGTGATGCTCTCTAATGTGATGGGGTATTTTGACTTTGAGTCTTGTTCTGTCTGGGGAGAGAAATCTGCCAACTCTCCGTTACTATAGGGCGAATGCCAGAGCCAGTCCTCACCAGGGCCCTGGGCCTGGGGAGGTGACGCAGGCCTGTGGCGGGTGGGTTCTTGGGGCCTGGCCCAGCCATCCTTCTGAGCTTTAAGGGGTATCTCTCTGAACACAATCTGGTCATACAGTTGAGAATATTCAGCGATCCTGGCACCTGGAAGACAGATAACAAAACAATAAGCACACAGAATTATCCGTGCCTTGGAAGATTAAATATAAGAATATAACATCCAAAATGACTTATTAAAAAACAGACAGTAGATTTAAGATTAAGGGGGAGTAGTCACTGAATGCCACTCTAATCAAAATAATTCACGTTTTAATGGTTTGTTCTCCTTGGTAGAGTTTTACATTATTTTATCTGAACAGCAGATTTGCAAGTGTACAGTGCATATCATGAGAATTCCTTTAATCCACAAAATGGTTTTAGTCCTCAAACAAGCATTGTCAAATGAGAATGCCAGAGCTTATGTCCTGACACATAAAAATACCTCGTGTCCTACAAGAAGCAGGGCCACAACGCTGCAGCCTCCCTACTCCATGCTACCCTTGCTTACCCTCAGACAAGTTCTTCTTAGAGAAGCTGGCTCTGGCTGCTGTTTGAACACCTCTGTTTCCAGACAACCCTCTAGCCACTGCCTGGCAGCCAGCATCTAGCAGAGTTCTTTCCTTTAGCACAAGTAAAGACTAGCTCGTGTATCCTTGCCCATTCTTCCAGAGCCAAGAGTATCTCAAAGCCCTCAAGAACTGACACTCACAGACTCCATAGCTGAATGCTGTCTGTCACTGACTGAAGGACAGGATCTTCTGACAGTCATTTTCACACACACACACACACACACACACACACACACACACACACGTGCCACCTAAAATTATGCAGCAGTGCCTTCTCCATTTTGTCTCACTCCAGAGCATAGATGTCTCTAAAGATATGACCTAGATCTTGCTAGGCAAGAGAGGTCCTTCTCATGGGCCAGCAGTACGTTGGTCCAGCAGCTGTTCCCAGCTATGATCCTGGCACATATGACTTTTCTAACATTGAGGAACACCACGTACACCTTGCATTGCTCAGACCTTACCTGTATGACATCAGTGAAGGGAGTCAATCAATCCCATCTATGACAATGAGCAAATGACTATATATATATATATATATATATATATATATACTATTTACATGATTGGTAACCTGCTGATAGTAAACTATCCTTTAAATCACAATGAGATATTAATTTAGTGGAACTTCTGCTATTCTTCCAGTCTATCTTCCTTGAAGACAGAAACACCTCATAGTATCATGTGCTCTTAGACGTTACCCCTCCAGCCTTTCACCCCTTGGCTCCTGCTCCCTGCAATCAAGGCAACCCACCTATGTAACTTCTCTAATATAAGAGTTTATAGTTAGATGCTTTAGGTTTCAAACTTCAGAGTGCATTCAAGGTCAGAGATTACTCTTCAGAGAATTTAGAAGCAAAACCTTGGCACATCCCCCAAGTAGCATAGTAAAGACTCATAATATGAATTCAAATGTAGCAGCACCTTAAGAGACACTACCTAGCCACTTGACTACAGCATTATATGTCAGTCATTCTCCCAAAGCCTGGCATGTTGCATTAGCTATAAGACCCAACAGCAGGGAACTGGGGCTTTAGACAAAACCATACAGTTCAGCCTGAGCCATCCCTTATATGCTATATGTAGCCCTGAGCTGATCCATAGCTGTCAGCGAGCACTGACATTCCACAAGGAGACACAGAGACAACAATTTGAGGGAGAACAGGGCTAATTCATAATTCAAATAAAAGTGTTCTGGCATAAATTTACCCATAAAGTCTTAGAGGAGGACATGACTCCTTATGTCCATAATGTCTAAAATACCCATTGTATTTCTCAAGCCTGTTCCACCCTCTCATACAATCCTCTTCTTGTTCAGGTATCACACCCATCCCTCAAAAATATCCCACAATCTCTACTCTACTCAAAACCCTTTCCACAACTTCTTTCATAAGTCCTACATGGGGCTAGAGAGATGGCTTAGTGGTTAAGAGAGCTTGCTGCCCTTGTAGCAGGTCCAGGTTCAATCCCCAGCACCCCTATTGGGTGGCTCACAACTGCCTTTAAACTCCAGTTTCTGGGGATCCAACATCCTCGTCTAGCCTCTGAGGGCCCCTGCATGTACATGGTGTATATACATATATGTAGGCACATATTTTATATATTTGATAAAATATATATGTTTTAAAAGTCTTAAATATATATACTCAAATACATGCACACAGAAAAGCCATATGGCTAGTTTATTATTGTAGATAGTTTTTGGTTGCAGACAACAATGTTTACACTTTGCTCTGAGAACCAAACAGCTTCTAGAAAGAAACTGGTCTCAATGATTTCATCACACAGACTTTTTTTTGCCCTTTCCTTTTGAGCATAGGATTGCAGGTTTATGGGCCTTTCCTGAGACTACACAATAGAGTCAAGATAGTACAGAAATCAGGCCACAGCAGGAAAGGGGAAACAGAGAGATGGCCTTGGATCAAAATGCTTACTATACATAGTGCATACTGGGAGCTTTAATCTTTAGATAAAAAAGAGGGGGCCAATTATAATGTATCTCACTAGAAGGGAAAATTTATTTCAGTTATTTCTTGTCTCGATATTCCCACTTGAGAGAGTTTACAACTTGCATGATGCCAATATGAATAAAACAGGTGTTCAGAGCTCAAGCTGTGATTAAAAAGACCCTTATAGCCAGATGCATAGAAAGGAGGAGGCCACCACTGGTCTCTTGAGTTGAAAAAGTCCTGTTGGGTCAAAGTCTGACTGTGATCTTATTCCTGGTACTGTCTGTATAGGACATATACATTACTATTACATGGTAATATCAGGCTATATTTTTTCTGAAGGTTTTAAAGTTGGAGTTCATATAATCAAAAACAAAAATTGAAATAATTTTTGTGGTGGGAAATATCAAACATGCTGATTCCAAGAGAGAGGATTAGAAAGATATAGATATTTCTGATGTTGCTCAGATGCAGACAGAAGCATAGAAATGGACCTTCCCTACATTATATAAAAAGTTCTCAAGCCTATATAGAAATATCACCCAAAGCCGGGCGTGGTGGCGCACGCCTTTAATCCCAGCACTCGGGAGGCAGAGGCAGGCAGATTTCTGAGTTCGAGGCCAGCCTGGTCTACAGAGTGAGTTCCAGGACAGCCAAGGCTATACAGAGAAACCCTGTCTCAAAAATCAAAAAAACAACAACAAAAAAAATATCACCCAAAATATAGATACCCAAGCAGCCTCCTTGGTCTTAAATACTATCAACTGAACAAGAAGGCCACATGCTACTACAGGCTCTAAACGGTGGGAGCAACTGGACCTGGTTGGGTGATTTCTAGGTGAACATGTGACCCGGGGCCTGTAGACCCCCAGAACAGAGTTCAATAAAGATGCTCGAGGGTTTCAGCAGGTGAATAGGGTGCTCTTCCTTCCGCACAACACCGAGAGCAAGCTCCTGGCAAAGTGGTAAGGCCCATGCGCAGAAGTCTGGAGAATCGGTCCATTCGATTACGACGTCCTGTGCCCAGATAAAGGAGAGAGAGAAAAGGAGTCACATGGTCAACTGATTGAAAGCCTAGTGGGCACAGGAAGTGGCCTTGATCACTCAGACGGAGCCAAGACTGAGAGATGGCAGGCCCCAGGGGGACGGACGTTCCTGCGATATGGAGGGGAAATCATCACTCTTAAGACCCCTTGTGAAGGGAATGTTCCTTGTTGGAGGAGGAGCAAGTCAGTAGTAGCCTAGTAGCCCACTACGTTAAGAAAAGGCCTGGATCCAAAGCTGAGAAGAAGCACAAGACCCCAAGAAGACAGCAGGACAAACCGGAAGTAAAAAAAAAGCCCGGCAAAAGGAACCAGCAATCGCAGTACTTAAAAGGTGGGCAAAAAGAAATCTATTTACAGAAGTTGTAGGCCTCAATTATTTTGTTCTGAAGGGCTTGCTTCAAGCAAGCTTAGAGTTTTTGCATCTTAATGGCTGGCTCATATTTCAGGCAGCCCAGCCCTGGATATTACTGCTAAATTGTAGTCTGCTGGCACAATTAACACAT
>LR753355.1:575191-710641 GCA_902729485.2 Mus minutoides | reverse complement strand
TTCTCAACCTTTTTAACACTGCAACCTTTAATACAGCTCCTCATGTTGTGGCGACCACCCCCCCAACCATAAAATTATTTTTATTGCTACTTCATAACTGTAATTTTGCAAGTATTCTGAACAGTAATGTAAATATCTTTGGAGATAGAGGGAAGCCAAGAGGGTCACAACCCACAGGTTGAGAACCATTTTTATAGTAGCACAGTTCAGCATGGTGTTCACCGTTCTGGGTCCCACAACTGCTGTCCTGTTTGTTTCTAAATAAAGATGCAATACACCTCAGTATATTTTCTGCTAAATCTACAGGCACTTGTTAGTAGCTAGAGACAGACTTTTTTTTTCCAGCAGCAGAATGCCCTATCATATGTATGAACAGACCACTTCCTACGAGATATACATTTAATGCTGTGCTACCACAATGTTGCAAAAACCCAAATCAAGTTTATTATAAAGAAATAGTAGCTTATTGACATCTTAGGAGCTCTAGGGGGGGTTGGAGGGATGGCTCCGTGGTTCAGGGCATTGGTTACCCTTCCAGAGGATCCAGGTTCTATTCCCATCACCCACAGGGCAGTTCATAACTGTCTGTAACTCCAGTCAAGGGCTTCTAACACCCTCACATAGACATACATGTAGGCAAACACTGCTATGCATAAAATTAAAAAGAGCTTGACATCTTTAATTATGTAAAAGAAAGAAGAAATATTCTTTTTGTTTTTAGGCAGGGTCTGGTATATCTCAGGCTGGCCTTGAACTTGCTATGAGATGGAGGAGACTATCACGTGGTGCGTGGTGGTCTATCCAGGAGTTGTGATAGTTTCTGCAGTTAATGTTCTATATCAGGAGGAGCACAGGAGTGGTACCAGGTGCTCTGAGCATGTGGAATGAGACCTGACCTCTGCCATACCAAGGCCTAGTCCCTTGAGAAGTCGCCCTTCTGACTTGTGAAGAGTCCAGGCAGGGTTCTAGTCATACTTGCTGACATGTCTATATGGGCCTAGAGGTCAGATTGTTGAGTCAAGGGCAAATGTCCACTTTGAACTTACATGGGAATTATAAAATTTTGCTTAGGAAAAAGCTATAAAAATGTACCCTCCCCCAAGAGTTTCGCAGTGTCTTCTGGTCAAATTCCTAAGCTTCCTTATCTCCATTTCTCTCATTTAAGTGACTAGTTTTTTTCTAATTACCGATGCAGATGACTTTGTAAACTTTAAATTTTATTGGCACTTTGTTTCTTCTGTGAAGCCAGGGCATATGTATGTGTAGACATATATAGCATATATATTACATACACACATACATACATTTAAGGGTCTTTTTCTTCTTGTTTTTATTAATAGATGGACACTTTATGTCTGTCAGATCAGGTTGCATCAATTGAATGTTTGCATCAAGACACTTTTGCTTACTGAAATATTTAATCTTCCTGCAGTCCAGCTAACAAATCTACCAATCTACAAAGTACCTAACACGCAATCTTCTGTTATTATGGTTTGACTAGGAATCAAAAAAAGTGAAAAATGTAACTCAATTTTTGGACTTACCACTGGTCTTCAACACTTTGTGTGATCTTGAGGAAGGTTCTGAGGAGAGAGCAAAGCCACCATCATTTGCAAATCAATATTTCCCTCATAAATAAATTAGTGGCTTATTGACGTTTTAAGAGCTCTGGAAATGTTCCTTTTTGTTTTAGACAGGTTCTCCTGCTTCTCAGGCTGGCCTTGAGCTTGCTAAGTAGTTGAGGATAACCTTGAACTCTCAGTGCTCCTGCCTCCATTTCCTGAGTGCAGAGACTACAGACCTGAAAGATTACAGACAGGAGCCGCAACATGTAAAGCTGGAGAAGGAACCCGGGGCTTTGTTATGCACAAAGGCAAGCATGCTATCAATGAAGCAACATCCCTATCCCTGAGCTGTAGAAATGCTCTGTTTAATTTATCCAAATAATCAGTGGTCAGGGATACTTGGGTACCAGCCATTCACCCTGCTGAAGTGGTTGGATAAACTCTAAAGGGTCAGGAGTCACAGAAGAGAAGAGCAGGTGCTACTGCACCAACCCACCACACACTGGAAGGACTCCCTCAGCTCCCACTGCCCCCTCTCAGTTAGGCTGCACAGCGTACTCGTGCTTCAGATACCGCCAACTTGCTCTTCTCAGTCAGAGCTCTCACTTTCTCCTCTTGAACTTTCACCTGTATTTCCTGCCAGTTTATCCCCCCACTGTTCACCCACCTCCTCCCCACCTCCCCACCCCTGCTCTGAAAAGGTTTTAGTGAGCTACCATTCTGCGTCCTAAGCCTGATGCAAGTCACCAGGCCTCTGTCACTTCTCCAGCCTAGCATGGCCGCTGTTGCTCCAGGTCACTTATGCATGGCCTGCTAAGCCTTCATGGCCAGGCTCTGATCTGCAGGCTCTGATCTGCAGGCTCTGTCCTCATCTTCCACCTACCCCCTACCCGCCCCCCTTCCCTCACTCCAGCTAGGTGGAGCTGCTGACATGAACTGTCTGTCCTGATATCCTGCTGGCTTAGGTCCTAGGCCGGTTCATGGACGACCCCAGCTCTACCTGCGTCAGCCTCACATTCTGTCATGGTTATCAATCAGCCTTTGGTTCTGTGACGTCTTTCTTCTTCCTAGACCCTCTCTCTCTTCTGTGTCTTTCCACTCTCTTTTCCACACATGCCAAAGCTTTATCAAAGAAACTGGTGTTTATTTATTACTTAAAATATTTTTTTGTTTCCCTCACAGAGTGGGTCTTAAAAGCAGAAATCTTAGCTGTTATCTACCCTAGCATTCCTTGCCATAGTAAAAGGGAAAGTGGGCTTAGTAAATATCATATAAAACCAGGATCTGAGAGCTAAGGGAATACTACACGACATCTGATTTAGCAAACACATATCAAAATGGTAGGCTTGAGTAGGCTGTGTGTTAGTCATAAGGTTTACTTTCCACCAGTGACAGCAAACAGGGCTTAAGGGGTATTTGTCAATGGCAAGGAACTGTATGAATTATCTATCTATCTATCTATCTATCTATCTATCTATCTATCTATCTATCTATCTATCATTAATTATCCAATCCATCCATCCATCCATCCATCCATCCATCCATCCATCCATCTGAGACAGAGTCTCACTGTGGAGATCTGTCTGGCCCAGAACTTACTATATAGTTTCAGACTGGCATCCAATTCATTGAGATCTGCCTGCCTCTGCCTGGGACAAAAGGCATGGGCCATCATACCTGGCTGGTTGACATATTATATATTCACTGAGAAAGTTAAGTAGAGAGGTGCTTAAAAGAAAAGCTAGAGGTTTCTTTTGTTTTGTTTTGTTTTTGTTTTTGTTTTGTTATCTATTTAAAGGTAGCTTTAGATGTATTCAAACAACAAGCAGCCAGAAAATGCTTATCAGTTAGAAAGTACTCACTTCCTGTTCCTCTCCACATTACAGTTATCACTCCACATTCTGCTTACCTGACTTCCGCCTCAGCCGAAGTGGTGCAGAACCACATGGTGTCTTCATCTCTCCCTCAGGACTGTAACAGAAGCCTGGATGGTCTGCCAAGAGAACCACAGGAGCAAGTGAGGGGATGGTGACCACGCAGGGTGGCTGGCATTTTCAGAATTTTGTGCTACATGAGAAACACTAGTAATTCTCAAGTGTTAGCGGTTCTTGTAAATAATCAAAAGGGACTTTTGCTTTTTTTTAAACAGGTGGGTAAAGGGATAAATGCATTGCATGCTCTAGTGGAGTTCTTCATGGAAGCAGTTCTAACAGTGTTAGGATCTGTAGAAACCTAGAAGTGTGGCTAGTCATCCAGTGCCCCACAGGCAAACCAGAGACTCAAAGCAGAAATGAACGAGTGTCTTAGAAAGGGATGGTCACGTCTGCTCTAGCTGCTAAGGCAGAGTGAAGGGCTGCTAGTGTCTTATAAATGACAATGTATGAGCTTTGAGATAGAGAATGGAATGGTCACAAATGAACAACAGTGTCTCAAAGAACGCTGAGGAATTTCTTCTTCAGGAAAACACCAAATGGTGATGATGTCAGTGCAGAGGGAGGGCCTGGAGGACCGGGGGCCTAGGATTAGGAGCTGTGGCGGCTTCCATGGAGGATTCAGCGGTCTTAGGGGCCGTGGCCATGGTTGAGGCCGCCGGGCTCGTGGAGGTAAAGCTGAAGACAAAGAGTCACCAAGCTGTACCGCCTGGTTAACGACATAAAGATCAAGTCCTTGGAGAAGATCTAACTGTTCTCCCTGCCCATTAAGGAGTCTGAGATAATTGACTTTTCCCTGGGTGCATCTCTAAAGGATGAGGTTCTGAAAATCATCCCAATGCAGAAGCAGACTCTGGATGGCCAGTGGACTAGGTTCAAGGCATTTGTCACTATTGGGGACTACAATGGTCACATTGGTCTTGGCATTAAGTGCTCCAAGAAGGTTGCCACTGCCATCCAAGGGGCCATCATCTTGGCCAAGGTTTCCATCATCCCTGTGCAGAGAGGCTACTGGGGGAACAAGATTGGCAAGCCCCACACTGTTCCATGCAAGGTGACAGACAGGCCTCTGTGGCTCTGTGCTGGTGCATCTCATCCCTGCCTCCAGAGGCACTGGCATTGTCTCTGTTCCTGTGCCCAAGAAGCTACTGATGATGGCCAGTATAGATAGATGGCTGCTACACTTCAGCCAGAGGCTGCACTGCCACCCTGGGCAACTTTGCCAAGGCCATCTTTGATGCCATCTCCAAGACCTGCAGCTACCTGATCCCCCACCTTTGGAAAGAGACTGTCTTCACCAAGTCTTATCATGAATTCACTGATCATCTTGTGAAAACCCACACCAGAGTCTCTGTTCAGAGAGGACCTAGGCTCCAGCTGTGGCTACCACATAAGGGTTTTTAATACAAGAAAAAAAAAAAAAAAAAAAAAAAGAATTACGTCTGCTTAAAAAAAATGAACGCTAAGGAAATAACAGAACAACTTACGGATGGCGTCCATTTCAAGGATTGCTTGCTTGGCCTGAAACAGAGAAAATGTAGATACTATTAGTGAACAAGTATGACAAAGATCTTTTTTTTTTTTTTTTTCGTTTTTCGAGACAGGGTTTCTCTGTGTAGCCCTGGCTGTCCTGGAACTCACTCTGTAGACCAGGCAGGCCTTGAACTCAGAAATCCGCCTGCCTCAGCCTCCCGAGTGCTGGGATTAAAGGCGTCAGACCTAAATAAATGGATTTTAGAAAAAAAACAAAACCCTTTAGGCATTAATACATAGTTCAGGAGATTCAAAGGTTACCCTGAGGAGGATACACTAGGTACTACAGCAAAGACTTGATGGTTAGTTTTAACTGTGAATTTGACACAATTTAGTCTCACTTGGGAAGAAAGTCTCAACATTCAACCCTTTAATACAGTCCCTTATGCTGTGGTGACCACTCCAACCATAATTTTTTTTTATTTGCTACTTAATAACTATAATTTTGCTAATGTTAGAATCATATTGTAAATATCTGGTATGCAGGATATCTGATTTCTGACCTCTGTGAAAGGATCATTTGACTACCAAAAGGGTCTCAGCTTACAGGTTGAGAACCTCTGGTATAGATCTCTGGTATCGGAGGTGGATATCATAATTTTGTTAATTGGTATGGGAAGACCAATTGGTATGGGTCACAACCCTGGGGCTGTGTCCTAAATTATACCAGAGACAGTGAGCTCAGTGGTAGCCCACAGATATTAATTTCTCTCTGCTCTGGACTCTGGATAGAATGTGACTAGTGGCTTCACGTTGCTACCTTGATGTTCCTGTTAGGATGGAGTGTAACCTGGAACTGTGAGCTGTAAAAAAACCTGTCCTCCCCAAACTGCTTCTTCCGTCAGGGTATCCCAGCAGCAAACAAGACAGTGATACCCAAGTCTTTTATAGAGAGATACAGAAGTTATACAGAGCTTGTACATGTCTTCCTACAAATTTTAAATTGGCTCTAGATTACTTATAACACCCAACAGGTAAAGGCCTTACAGATAGTTTTATTCTGTATTGTTTAGGCGAGTAAAAATGAAACCAAAACCAACCCAAGCCCACTATGTACGGTTGCAGTTCAATCATTTGTGTCTAATCGCAACCTATGGGGCAGCTCTCTCACCTCTTGGGATGCGCTCTCTCAGCTGTAGGGTGGGACAGCAGGACCTACCTTTCCCAGTGCCATTAGGATCAATTGACAGACACAGCCACAGCTCCTGTCTCTACCCTTCTGGGGAATAGAGTCTGATGTCTTGAGGCTTCCTCTCTCCACGCACTTTGCATTTCTACCCAGAATGCTTTGAGGTTTGTTATTCTTGTTGCCATATGTTGCTAATGCTTAGAAAGAGCCAGGCTGTCTTAACCCATCAGTTTACCAACTGATTTAGGGGAGGAAATAAGTGGAGGTGATGTTCCTTTCTTTCCAACGCTGTTTACATTTTCCCCAAGGGTACTATAATTTGATCTATGTATAGTTAATACACTATGTTATATTAACTGAAATGATTTTGTTGGTAATTTGCTGCAATCTGTGATATCATGGAAAACTATTTGGGCTGAATGGTAATCACACTTAATTAAAACAATTAAAAAATGGAGGTGCAGACAGAAAAAAAACATTAACAGTCACTTTAATTTTTTTTTTTTTTGAGACAGGATTTCTCTGTGTAGTCCTGGCTGTCCTGGAACTCACTTTGTAGACCAGGCTGGCCTCGAACTCAGAAATCCGCCTGCCTCTGCCCCCCAAGTGCTGGGATTAAAGGCATGTGCCACCACGCCCGGCAACAGTCACTTTAATTTTGAGGAAAATAGTCACCTAGTTTGTATACCTATCTTCCTACTATACACTGAGGTTATAGCTGAAGTTAATTTCAAACTCAAATGATAATCTCTGGAAAGTGGTTTTCTAGTTCCATTTTAACACTTGACACATGAAAGCACTCCCTTCATCTTTATGCTCAATTAATGTGGCCCAGTTTGCATACTATGAATATAAATGGGGCATGTGACAAGTTCCAAGAAATTCCTTTAACAAAGCTATTCCATAAGAAAGCTTAATCCCCTTAAGTCTTATAAATTATTTCAGAAAAGAATTTCCACGTTGTCCACTAGGTGTCAGCCAAGGACCACTGGGGAGCTAGAGGTCTGGGTGGAGGCTGGCAGAATTCAGTGACTCATCAGCCACTATGCTGACATTACAAGATGGGTATACATGTTTTGTTGTTTAAAGTGTCCCATTAGACATTTGTTTGATTTCACAGAAATAAATACATTTGGAAGGACTTAAGAAAACAATTGAATAGTCTTGATGTAAGATCTTTAAAAAAAATCCTTCGTTTAATAACACTACTTAAATAGAGCAAAAGAATTATTTTTAACATTTTAGCGGATAGAGTATATTAAGTTTGTTTTTATTTCTAGTGGGGGAAACATGGTTTAGAGGCTCCTTGAAGCCAGATGATTGGGTTTGAATTAGTTGTAAAATGTGGACAATGGACTTCCTGTTTCTGAACTCCTGCTTTTACTTCTCTATCAGAGGAAGAACAAGACCTGTCTCTGAGATATTTTACTGAGAGTGAAGTAAGAATACAGTATACTTATCACTATGGTTATGTGTTAGTACATTAATACATTGCAAATTAAAATCCATTTTAGATTCTAAGTGAACTAATAAGTAGGGTAAAAAGAATACTTTTATTGTGGCTGTTTTAACTTTTTTACTCATCAAGGGAAAGCCATTAGGAATATGTAGAATGGAAGGAAGAAGACAGGCAAGTTGAGCTGTCTTATTCGGTAACTGATTATAATTGCCTTTCAGAATCTTGTTAAACAATTGGATTTTCTCAAGATTCTTGTGACCAGTAGGCGGGGCATATCAAAGTCTCACGCAGAAGGGTCCAGCCTGTGTAACCATGGGAGAAGGCGATCATGGTTCTGCATGAGCTCCCTTGTATTGAAAACTCACACTTGAGCACACACCTCTCTGCACAGATCCTAGAGGCCAGCCTGGACATTTTTCAAAACACATGTGATCCCAGCACTTAGGAGGCCAAAGCAGGGGTGTTCCATATATATATATATATATATATATCCTGTCTCAACTAGCCAACCAACCAACCAACCAACCAACCAACCAACCAACCAACCAACCAACCAAAGGCAAAGACAAATCTCTCCTTTCCCAGAATTCCTTCTGATTTTCCCCATTAGTACCACTCTATGACCCTGATGTCACTTCCTATTCTACTTCTCTCCTCCAGGTCTCATCACAGACATCCCACCGTCCTCACAGATGGCCGCTCACACCCATCCCACCGTCCTCACAGATGGCCGCTCACACCCATCCCACCGTCCTCACAGATGGCTGCTCACACCCATCCCTTTTAGTCTTTTGCTATGTCATCTCTAGTAACTGTTTCCTCTACTCCACAGCATCATGGTAAGGCCATCCCAGAACATGCACACACCAGAGTTGCCCTGCTTCCCAGGTAGGGTACCAGGGACCATCTTCAACTACAGATTTCAGGTTTCCCACTGAACCAGCTGACCACAGACCAGAAGTCTCTTTCCTCTGCACAGCCTGGAGTCACAGTCACTGCAGCTACAGGCTCATGAGTGTGCACTGTTCTCTGTTCCCCAGCTCCACCTGTCCCCTCCCCGCAGAGGAACTCCTGGATGCCATACTCCCTTAGGGCAGTTGTTAAGTGGTTTATTATGATGCCATCAAACTGATTCACACAGCAGCCCCAGTCAGGTCTTTGGCATCTTCCAGATGGGACCTGAGTCACCTCCAGTGACAGGATCATCTTCCTTTGCATTGAATCTGACTCTCTCCATTTTCAAGGACAAACCCTAGTCACTCACAGCAGTGTCTCTGAGCCTTCATGGTTTCCTGATTCTCCTCAGTTCCCCTCCAGACTCTCTCTACCATCCCTGTGCTTAGGGCCCCATTCCTTCCACCTCCCTTGACAAACTGCTCTTCCACATCCTGTTGCCTCCTGCCTCTTAGTCTCCCCGGACAACTCAGAAACCTAGATGGTGTTTTCCACCTAGATAGTGAGAGCTTTGCTTTGATGAGTTCTCTAAACTGCATCTTTTTGAACTTTGGGGGTGGGGGTAGGGCAGTCTGCACCAGCCTGTTCTCTAATTTCTTTCAACTCATTGCAAATATCCCAGTTGTCGAACCCACACTCTGCATCTGTTTTGCCTTCTCAATGTGGAGGTACTTTTGTCCCTTCCTTCCTCACCAGCTGTCCCCTCCTGCTCTTTACTGGGTTCCTGCTGTTCTCTCGGGTCTTCCAGGTGCCCCTCCTCCAGCAGGTGACTTGCTGGGATTCCCAAGACTTCTTGTCTCCCCCCCACCAGTAATTTTTAAAAATTCACTTTACTCTCGATCAAAGCCCCTCCCCCTCCCCCTTGCTTCCCCGCATTACAAGCCCCTCCCCCAATTACCCCCTCCCTTTCTCCTCAGAGCAGGGGAACCTTGTTTCCTTTATACATTCTTGTGGGCCGTCGCCCTATCAAGCCCCGGGGCCTCAATCACTGCCTCTCCTAATCCTGGGCTGCCAGAACCTGACTTTCCACTTCCATTCACCCGCCAGATGCTCCTCCGCTCCCATCTAACCAGTTAGGCCACCTCTGTGAGCCAGTCTGGCTAACTCCCAACCCAGAGGTCTTCCTGCAACTCAAACACAACCTCAGAGGGTGACATCTGTTCCCTTTGCCTGGGTGACCTGTCTTGCATCTGCGCCTTGTGTTCTGTTCCCTAGGCTACTTCCCCAGCCACATTCCTGCCCCATTTCCTGGTCCTCCTGTCCCAACACCAGCTGTGTTTGGTGAACAGGGTGTCACTTCTGTTTTTGTGACTTTGATGTCTCAGCCTGGCTCCGCCCTCCCCCCTCCCCAACTTCATAAGGACATTCCTCATCCTTCAAGAAAGCAGGAGGTATTTTCCTTCCTGCCCTTACTGGCTAGACCTGAACACTTTGTCCTTTTGCCCCCGGGCCACCTGGCTTTCAATGCTATTGTTTCCCCATGGCAGGCCGGCAAACAGATCTGGGTTAGGCAGCTGGTGTGGTAAATTCCTTTCCCTCCAAACTGGGCTTGGTTTCCCACTGTTCCCACGGGATCCAGCACAGGGGGATGGGGTGGGGAATGGGTGATTCCCAGTAGTTTCTATTCTCTATAAGCGTCTGTATGATATATATATATATATATATATATATATATATATATATATATATATATATATATATATATATATCATACAAAAAATTTTATATATATATATATATATATATATATATATATATATATATATATATATATATATTTTTCTGTATGATATATATATATATATATATATATATATATATATATATATATATTATATATATATATAATTTTCCCCCTAAATCTCTAGTGGGTGCCATTGACTTCCTTTTGTCTATTTGTCAATGTAACTTCTGAAATGCCTTATTGCAGACTTGGCCAGCCTCCTGACTCAGCCTCCTGAGTGCTGGGATTCCAGGCTCCATTGTGAAGCTAGGCCTTATTTCCTGTTAGACTTCCCACCCCTCTCCCCCGCCCCAGCCTGTGTCCTTTCTACGTTATGGTGCGCTGGCTGACTTTTCTCTCACCTTAGCTGGGATCTTCGCTGCTGCTGCGTGGTTCTCCAGAATCAGTCTCTTCAGGTGCAGAACCCAGAGACGTTTATCTTGCTGGGATTTGGCCTGCAAGGGGAGATTTAAATAGCGAGACGTGAGGCAACATAGAGATGGCGGCTGGATCCAGCACACCTCTCCTCTTTGGGGACCTCGGAGTAGCCCACCCGCCTGTTACCTGAACGGTGTGCTGAAGCTTGGGGTTCTTGTAGTGGAAGACACTGAAGCTGAGCGGTTCTTTTGGTATGACCTCTACAAGCATGAGGTTGCCACACTGCAGCAGAGAGCACAGTGCATCAGGCACACATGGGACACAAACAGCCACCCCCAGACCTTGCATGCCACCCATGAAGACCCACCAGGATGTGAGCTTTGTATGTAAACGTGTCATCTCTCTTTTTTGTGATGAGCAGCAGCTGGTCCAGGAGAAAGAGAGTCCTCTCCTTTTTGGCCTTCTGGATGCGGAAGGTTCCTTCAAGCACCAGCTCCCCATAGCTGGTGAGGTCAGGCCCCTCCCAGTTGGTTAGCAAGCTCTGGATCTCCTGGATAAAAAGTAAAAAATTCTCAGAATGGAACACCAGGCAAGCTGCAAGGTACCGCACACTCAGTGGCCTGTTGTTGGATCTCAAGGATGGTGACTGGCATATCTGTGTTTATGGGGTGAGGCTATCAGTCGAGAGACATCCAAAAGGAACTGAATTTTTAGTTGCTGAATTGCCAGGGGCTTATTGTCATCCCTGAATGGTCCAGAGTCATAGCCACTGGCAGCGATGGCTGCAGCTCAACCTTTCCAAAGCTTTATGAGGTGGTGCACGCCTTTAATCCCAGCACTCGGGAGGCAGAGGCAGGCGGATTTCTGAGTTCGAGGCCAGCTTGGTCTACAAAGTGAGTTCCAGGACAGCCAGGGCTATACAGAGAAACCCTGTCTCGAAAAACCAAAAAAAAACAAAAAACAAAAAACAAAACAAAAAAAAAAAAAACAAAACAAAAACCACACAAAACAAAACAAAAGCTGTATGAGGTGTTCAACATGGAGCGCCATCTTATACGGGCTCCTCCTCTAACCTGTCTCAGCCTCTCCCCTTTGGATTATAAAACCTCCAGTGTCCAACTTCAGTATGTTTTTTCACAAACTGAGTCCACACCATACACAACTGAAAACTGAAGCCTGCGTAAAACCACAGACATTTTCTTAGGATTTACTCCAACTTCGAATTCATTTATCTAGGAAGGAAATGGACATGCCTTTGCCACAGTTTGAGAGCTCTCCATGGAACTTAGAAAATACAAATTAGTGATAACAACTGATATCCCTTTAGGTTTTGTTGCACATCAAAATTTTAATGAAGCTGACTTCAATGACTTTGAAAACTGAAGATATTTACAATTACTACTTAAGAAAAACCACAAGGTGGTTAAAGTCTTCACTGGGAAGCTGGGTGTGTAGCTCAGCTGTGGAGTGTGTAGCTTGTGCAAGTCCCTGGGTTCGTCTCACTACCACACTTGATCTTAGCCAAAAGGCCGAGAAGCGATTCATCTTACAGAAAATCAAACAAACAAAATTCCTTTTGTTGGCTACAAATAGGCATGGGATGAATGGAGTAAAGTTTGAGACAGGGTCTGATTTAGTGGGCGCTTCAGAATGTCACACAGATTGAGACAGCATGAAAAATTAGCCATTTGGTCATTTTTGACTATAGAAAAGATGTCTGATATTATATTTGTAAAACAAACTTGAAAAATTAAACTTTTTGTTAATGCTTCAAAGAGAACAACAACAAAAATGCCTGGAAATAGAATGTTGTCATCTTCTGAGGCAGTGACATCACACCGAACTCTGGTTGTTTGCAGGTGAATCTAGAAGAGAGAGGTGTACCCTTCCCTGTGGAGCTCTCCCTTCCCTGAGGAGCTCTTCCTTCCCTGTGGAGCTCTCCCTTCCTTGTGGAGCTCTCCCTTCCCTGAGGAGCTCTCCCTTCCCTGTGGAGCTCTCCCTTCCCTGTGGAGCTCTCCCTTCCCTGAGGAGCTCTCCCTTCCCTGAGGAGCTCTTCCTTCCCTGAGGAGCGCTCTCCCTTCCCTGAGGAGCTCTCCCTTCCCTGAGGAGCTCTCCCTTCCCTGTGGAGCTCTCCCTTCCCTGAGGAGCTCTCCCTTCCCTGTGGAGCTCTCTCTTTCCTGTGGAGCTCTCCCTTCCCTGAGGAGCTCTCCCTTCCCTGAGGAGCGCTCTCCCTTCCCTGTGGAGCTCTCCCTTCCCTGTGGAGCTCTCCCTTCCCTGTGGAGCTCTCTCTTTCCTGTGGAGCTCTCCCTTCCCTGAGGAGCTCTCTGAATCTTTCTGTCTTATTTGTAGGGTCCAAAAAAGTTTGGAATGAGCTGCTGGGCCACGTGCTTTTTATTTTAAGATTTATTTTTATTCTCTGTGTATGCATGTCCTGCCTCCCTCGGCGTGTGTATGTACATCATGTGTAAGCCTGGCGCTCATGGAGTCTTAACATGGTGTCAGATCCCCTGGAACTGGAACTGTGGACAGCTGTGAGCCTCCATCTATGTGGATGCTGGGAAATGAACCTGGATCCCTTGTAAGAGCAGCAAGTGTTTCTAACCACCGAGCCCTCTCTCCAACCCCTTGTTTTTTAAGTGGTTCTCTTCTCTTTCCTTTCCTTTCCTTTCCTTTCCTTTCCTTTCCTTTCCTTTCCTTTCCTTTCCTTTCCTTTCCTTTCCTTTTCTTTTTTTAGGAGTCAGGAACATAATCAAAAATTCCTGAGTGAGGAGAAAGGCTCCTGAGAATTTAGGGTTCATATTGGTACTGGATGGACCTTAGCAAACCTGTCACTGGACTGTCAGAGTTTAAAGCTGAAGAAACTGAAACAACATGCATGGGACTCATATTTCAGTGAGATACAAAGGACCTTCCCCAGCCTCCCTGGAATTCAGTTGCCTGCCCCGAGACCTCCCTTACACTGTATGCCACCATTCTGTATGAACTAGCAACAAAGAATAGGGGCTTTAGAAGTCCTTAAGTGGTGTAGAGGAAACTGTTTTCAGCAAAAACTATTGATTTGTCATAAAATAAAGCCTCGGACACTCATATTTACTCAGACTCATCAAAGGAGCTATAAGAAAACGATTAGTTTAAAAGTAATAAAAGTTGTCTACTGTAGCTACTCTAACAGACATTGGCATTATTGGCATTATTCATGCCCTGACCCATCTTCAGGGAGACCTGGGGAGAGGATCATAAATGAGGAACTTTATTTATGCAGCCTTGAATATATATAAAAAAATGTGTAATCTGACATGTTGGAAAACAGCNCTATAAGAAAACGATTAGTTTAAAAGTAATAAAAGTTGTCTACTGTAGCTACTCTAACAGACATTGGCATTATTGGCATTATTCATGCCCTGACCCATCTTCAGGGAGACCTGGGGAGAGGATCATAAATGAGGAACTTTATTTATGCAGCCTTGAATATATATAAAAAAATGTGTAATCTGACATGTTGGAAAACAGCAACGTGTCAGAGCATCTGCCTAGTGCTGAGGTCTGACTGTGTGCTCACCTGCAAGCGGACAGCATGCTCATGCTTCCGTTTCATGTCATTGATGTGCCAGGCCACTCGCTGCATTGTGTCTATGGCATCCAGCACAACATCATAGCCTTCCGTGTTCTTATCAAGGTGATTCTCTATTTCCTTTCAAAAAATAAAAATAAACTGTTATTAGATTTTTTTCATGTACTCAGTGAGGCAAATGGATTGCCTATGTTTGGTTACACACACACATACACACACATACACACATATGAATCACCATCATTCCTTAAGTTTAACCATAACCACATACTACAAAACGGGCAAGAATAATGAAAGTTTCTTACAGTCCCACTATAAAGTATACAAAGGCTGCAGTAAGTCACTGTAGCCTTGATACTGTAGTTGCAGTGGTAGCTAGCATAAGAGAGCATTCAATAATATAGTTCTCAGTCTCAAAGACAAGACTCTTTTAAAAAGATATTACTTAGCCAGGCAGTGGAGGGGTGGTTGTGGGTGCAGGCCTTTAATCCCAGCACTTGGGAGGCAGAGGCAGGCAGATCTGAGTATGAGGCCAGCCTGGTCTACAGAGCAAGTTCCAGGATAGCCAGAGGTACACAGAGAAACCCTGTGTCAAAAAACCAACTAACCAACCAACTAACCAACCAACCAACCAACCAAAACCCACACAGACATAAAATAGTACTTAGAACTATGTGGGGGACATGGTGTTCAAAGCCCAGTGATAGAGTATGCGTTCAGTATGTATGGGTCCTGTATTTGATCCTCAGCACCAGAGAGGAGAGATGAAGGATGGAAGGAGGGAAAGAGGGATAGAAGAAGGAATGGAGGGAGGGAGAAAAAAAGAGAGGGAGCTTTTCTGATAGTCATTCAGTGTGTTGAAAGAGTTCAAGGTTCAAGATGCAATTCTCAGACTGCTATTAGGGCAGTTTGCACTGCCATACGTCTTACCACGGAGTTTTACAATCCCAAGGAGAGGAAAGACGATACAACCCATGTTATAATTATTTATTCCTGCTAAGCTCCCAGACTCCTGAAGATTCTAAACAGAGAGACCACCAGTCTTTTGCTTTCTTATCTTCTCCACTGTGCCTAACAGGCCAATGGTGCCAGAAAATTCCTTTTCCTATTTTTGGTACTAGAGACTAAATTTTGGGCCAGAAAATTGTTCTACTGTTATGCTACATCTCTAGCCTCAATAAGTGCTTACTAGTTTGAAGCAATACCTTCTTAAAAAGAGTAATCTTGGGGGCTGGTGAGATGGCTCAGCGGGTAAGAGCACCCGACTGCTCTTCCGAAGGTGATAAGTTCAAATCCCAGCAACCACATGGTGGCTCACAACCATCCTTAATGAGATCTGGCGCCCTCTTCTGGAATGCCTGAAGACAGCTACAGTGTACTTACATATAATAAATAAAATAAATCTAAAAAAAAAAAAAAAAAAAANCTATAAGAAAACGATTAGTTTAAAAGTAATAAAAGTTGTCTACTGTAGCTACTCTAACAGACATTGGCATTATTGGCATTATTCATGCCCTGACCCATCTTCAGGGAGACCTGGGGAGAGGATCATAAATGAGGAACTTTATTTATGCAGCCTTGAATATATATAAAAAAATGTGTAATCTGACATGTTGGAAAACAGCGACGTGTCAGAGCATCTGCCTAGTGCTGAGGTCTGACTGTGTGCTCACCTGCAAGCGGACAGCATGCTCATGCTTCCGTTTCATGTCATTGATGTGCCAGGCCACTCGCTGCATTGTGTCTATGGCATCCAGCACAACATCATAGCCTTCCGTGTTCTTATCAAGGTGATTCTCTATTTCCTTTCAAAAAATAAAAATAAACTGTTATTAGATTTTTTTCATGTACTCAGTGAGGCAAATGGATTGCCTATGTTTGGTTACACACACACACACACACACACACACATACACACACACACACACATATGAATCACCATCATTCCTTAAGTTTAACCATAACCACATACTACAAAACGGGCAAGAATAATGAAAGTTTCTTACAGTCCCACTATAAAGTATACAAAGGCTGCAGTAAGTCACTGTAGCCTTGATACTGTAGTTGCAGTGGTAGCTAGCATAAGAGAGCATTCAATAATATAGTTCTCAGTCTCAAAGACAAGACTCTTTTAAAAAGATATTACTTAGCCAGGCAGTGGAGGGGTGGTTGTGGGTGCAGGCCTTTAATCCCAGCACTTGGGAGGCAGAGGCAGGCAGATCTGAGTATGAGGCCAGCCTGGTCTACAGAGCAAGTTCCAGGATAGCCAGAGGTACACAGAGAAACCCTGTGTCAAAAAACCAACTAACCAACCAACTAACCAACCAACTAACCAACCAACTAACCAACCAACCAACCAACCAAAACCCACACAGACATAAAATAGTACTTAGAACTATGTGGGGGACATGGTGTTCAAAGCCCAGTGATAGAGTATGCGTTCAGTATGTATGGGTCCTGTATTTGATCCTCAGCACCAGAGAGGAGAGATGAAGGATGGAAGGAGGGAAAGAGGGATAGAAGAAGGAATGGAGGGAGGGAGAAAAAAAGAGAGGGAGCTTTTCTGACAGTCATTCAGTGTGTTGAAAGAGTTCAAGGTTCAAGATGCAATTCTCAGACTGCTATTAGGGCAGTTTGCACTGCCATACGTCTTACCACGGAGTTTTACAATCCCAAGGAGAGGAAAGACGATACAACCCATGTTATAATTATTTATTCCTGCTAAGCTCCCAGACTCCTGAAGATTCTAAACAGAGAGACCACCAGTCTTTTGCTTTCTTATCTTCTCCACTGTGCCTAACAGGCCAATGGTGCCAGAAAATTCCTTTTCCTATTTTTGGTACTAGAGACTAAATTTTGGGCCAGAAAATTGTTCTACTGTTATGCCACATCTCTAGCCTCAATAAGTGCTTACTAGTTTGAAGCAATACCTTCTTAAAAAGAGTAATCTTACATTAGTATAGGGAGCTTCTAGACCATAGGTTCCCCATCCATCAATGCAGATCATATTCCCTAGCGAACTTAATAGCTGAACATACAGCACTTACATTAGATAATAGCAGTAACCTAGAGGCTATTTAGAGTCTCATATATGGGGAAAGTAGGTGAGTTATTTGCAAACAATTCTCTGATTTCATTATTATTATTATTATTATGATTATGATTATTATTATTAAAGATTTATTTATTTATTATATGTAAGCACACTGTAGCTGTCTTCAGACACTCTAGAAGAGGGAGTCAGATCTCATTATAGATGGTTGTGAGTCACCATGTGGTTGCTGGGATTTGAATTCAGGACCTACTGAAGAGCAGTCAGTGCTCTTAACCACTGAGCCATCTCTCCACCCCCCTTTTTGTTATTTTATTATTTTTAAAAACATAGTACCTACAGTAATAAGTTTCATTGTGACATTCTCTGCTATTTTGTATGAGGGATTTGAGCATCTCCAGAGCTTAGTATTTGGAGGGACCTGGAATCACTCCTTTGCAGATGCTAAAGGATGCTCTATCTATAGAAGTAAGAGATTGGCCATTAGGTGCTTTATGACTTCTGTCATGTCTAATTATGTAAAGAGCAGACGACAGAGCTTCTGGGATAATCCTGAGGACTGATCTTACTACTCTACAGTAACACTGTTAACATTGACTATTCATGTTTTCTTATCTAGCTTGGCTGTGGGGCAGGATCTACAGTTTCTTCCTAAACTGTCAGGCCCACCTATTAAAATGTTGTAGGAAAAAGGACTGTAAAATTAAGGTCAGAATTAATCTCTTCTCGGGGATAGTCCCATGGGGAATGCGTGCCTGTGGCTCAGCTCTGAACTGATATGAATTATGGAGGGATGTTCTAAGCTATGTGTAAAAGCAAAGATACTCCAAGGGCAACAGGAAGTTAATTTGGAATTGGCTCAGTTTCCATCCTTCCCTTTTTCCTCCATTAATAGTCATTTGTAAAAATCAAATTACATATATCAAATTATAAATATCAACTAAGTTCTTGTAAGGATCTTGATTACTTACAGGAGCTGAGGTCTTAGATTTTTTTTCTTGATTGATGGCTACCTGACTCTCTAGAAGACAATATCTTATATGTCACATTAACACAATTTAGGAGAGACATATTCTGGCGTTCCTTTTTCAACAATTGTCAGGTCACTGATTTAGCAAACTTATCCCACTAAATCTAGAAGGTCCTTAGAATTAACTTTAAAATTTAGGAACTCTTTCCAGGATGGTTTCGGAAGATGACAGGCCATCCTCCCAAGGATAAGAGTCTTAAGCAAGCAGACAAACTTTTGGTAAAGTTTTACACATGTGAACTCAGCAAACCAGAATGATTGCCCCAGTTAGAAACCTGGAATCATTTCAAAAGAGACACCACACACAGTCAATGGTCATACTGCCCTGAACATGCCTGGTCTTGTCTGATCTTGGAAGCAAGACAGGGTTGGGCCTGATTGGTACTTGAATGGGAGAGATATCAGGCATGCTGATAAAATGGGGCTCTGGATTAAAATTCTTTTATTTAAAATTTTTATTTATTTATTAATTGATTGCGCAAGTCTATCTATCCTATAGACTACAATGAGCCTATAGGATATGGAGGCAGATAGACTTGCCATAGAGCTCTGTACCTCAAGCCTGATGTTCTGCCTTTCCCCCACTGCAAAGCTAACCAAAATCACAAATTATCTTCAATAAAACTTTCCCCATCTTTGCGAACTTCATTAGAGGATGAGAAAGGAGAATCTGACATCTAGGTGCATCTTATTTCAGAAGTCTCCTTGGGAGGTTTTTTGTTTTTGTTTTTGTTTTTAATATTTATTTATTTATTTATTTATTTATTTATTTATTTATTTATTTATTTATTATGTTCTGCCTACGTATATGCTTGCACGCCAGAAGAGGGCACTGGATCCTATTACAGATGGTTGTGAGCCATCATGTGGTTGCTGGGAATTGAACTCAGAATCTCTGGAAGAGCAGTCAGTACTCTCAACCTCTGAGCCACCTCTCCAGCCCTCTCCTTGAGTTTTATAAAAGTAGTGGAAGCCATTAGGAAAGGTTAATAGCCAGAAATGAGGCTAAGCCCCACTCAGGGATCCTCCTTGTCCCTCAGGGATCCTCCCTGTCCCTGCTTATCTGTCCTCCTTACTCTTGAGTATCTTCTTTTCTTTCACATGGGTACCAATCTACAACAGTTTCCCTTTCCAGCGGCCTGCTGAATTGTGTCTCATGGACATAAAACAGGAAAATGAATGTGCTTTTCATTTAGATGCTAAATCCCTGCCTGAAACTGACCCTGTCCAGCACAAGTCATCCCTCAGTCCTGTCACTTTCCAAGTTTAAATTAACTTTTTATCTTGGTTGCCATTGGTGGGGTTTTAAGACCCAGAATATACAGATCTCTGATTCCTCAAAGAAAATCAGTCAGTTGTAAAGCAAAAACTGTTTCCATATGAACACAGCAGTTTCTGGTGTTCCCCTACCTCCACCCCCAAAAAACAAATATACACACCCTCAAACCCCATCCCTTGACAAATGTTCTAGCATAGGCTGAGGCTTACATGAAGAAGGAGATGGTATTTGAGAATCCTCTGGACTGGTTTTAGGAGGTAGGACCCTAGGGGTAGTGAGTGTCTCAGAGCTTCCTGGCGCTCCCGGAAGAACTTGGTAAGTATCTTGTTCCTCATGCACTCAGTTAGCACAGCCACAGACCTGCAAGAGAAGGGCATGGTTTTCATCCTGGTAATGCCATGTTTTAGGTGGGTGTTTGAGGTTTAAATGTTAGACTCTGGTGGAAATGTCCTAAAATGGGTGGGGCAGGGAGGATGAATGTGCTTTTAATTTAGATGCAAGTTCCTGACTGAAACTGACCCCCAGAGTCATCCCGCTAGGATGCCTCAGGGCAAGTTTTAAAAAGGTATCCTTTGGATGGGTTTAGTTAGAAAAAGGAATTGAGTTCAGAGATATAGAACCACAGATTCACAGCCCTACATCAGGGGGTGGGCAAGAGACACAGCATTGGATTTTAGCTCCTACACATGCCCCATCCAGATGTCTTTGTACAGTGCTCATCCTGCACATCTGGATTCAGTTCCCACAAGTCAGGTTATAAGGAACAGCATCCCTGGATTAAGACAAAACAGTTCCTTTGTAACATAGACTTGGCCTCCCACTAGGGCATTTGTCCACACCCCACACCCTCCCCCCTCCTCTTCCACCCATATGGTTTGTGGAGTGTACCACTGTACAACTTTCCCAGAGGTGACTTCTCTCAGAGAAACTCTGAACATCTCTCCCGTTTATTTTTGATAGTCTCCCAAAAGGGTGCTAGAGTCCCTTCTGCAGCCCCCAAAGTAATACCCAGCCCCAATGCATCTTTTTATTAGTAATAATTAATTTATTTACTTTACATCCCAATATATTAGCTTCTCTCACCTTCCAGTACCCCCTCACACAAATCCCCACTCCAACCCACTCCCTCATTTTCTCCTCTGAGAAGGGCAGGCTCCCCTTTGGCATCTCATCCCCTCACCCATGTTAAGTCACTTCAGGATTAGGTGAGTCCTCTCCCACTGAAGCCAGACAAGGTGGTCCAGTTAGTGGAATAGGGTTCTCAGGCACGTAGGCAGGCAACAAATTCAGGGACAGCCCCTGCTCCAGTTGAAGAACATGCTGCACATCTGCTACATATGTGCAGGAGGCTTAGGTCCAGCCCATGCTCACTCTCTGGTTGGTGATTCAGTCTCTGGGAGCCCCCAGGGGTCCAGGTTAGTTATGTATTTTAAAGCAACAGTTGAAACAACTCATATCTTCTTCCACATCAAGCTAGCTAATAGGATGGGATCTCACACACACCTGTGCAAATTAAAATCCTGATGTAGTATAACTTGGATGCAGGCAGAAATCATTTTATTCTTGTCTTTCCCTGTCTTTGCTATATTTTCAAAATTAATTGAGACAATGAGATGGAGCCTCCTTAGAATGACATTAAGTGGACTTGTAATTAAGGTGTAAGTTAAGCTGTTAGAATCCTCTGTGCATCTGCTTTAGAAGATAGCCCCTGAGACAGATTTCGTTCTCTCCCGAGTTCTGATTTTGAAACTCTTCATCCTGTGACCTGGACATTTCTCTGAAGTCCTTTGGCATTAGGTGCAGCTGCTCAGTAGCCTTGTGGCTAACTGATTGCTCAAGTTCTTGCTCAAGATTGGAATCTGCGACAAATCAGGACACATGGCACTCTAGGTTCCTGGAAATCTTAGAAATAGGGCAGGAATTTGAAGACAATGCCTTGACCTCCTTTGTGCCTGTCCCTGGGGGAAGGAGGGAGGGACCTGTGCCTCTTCACAGTGAAATCACTAGGGTGTGACTGGCAGGAAGAAAGAAGTCACTTGCCAAGGCCTGCTGGCCACATTTACAATCACTAGCCTGCTTCTCAAGAGGGGAGAAAAAGCTTTTCTCTCTTGGCTTGCTAAAACAGGGAGGATAGAATCTCAGGGTCAGAGCAAACTACCTGGGGACAGGCATGGGATTATTTCTTTGTGGACACTAAAGCCACACACGGGGCAATTACTGGGCATGCCTTCTGCATTAAGAGCGTCCTTCTGTTAACAGGAGTTTCCTTAAAGTCAGACTCAAAATCGAAACACAGGAAACTGTCCTTAAGCTTAGAAATAATATCCCCACTGGGGTTATTTCTCATTATTTTGTGTCTAGCTTCCACCAAGTCTATTCCATATTAATTCCAATTAGGTATCTAATCTTCCCTATCATACTATTTCACTGATGTATTTATTTGGGTTCTGTTCCTCCAAAGCATACAAACTGCTTGAATGTTGGTTCCTAGTTTCTGCAGATCTGCACCAAGTATGGGATAGCGTCACATGAATGACAAGCTCTTAATAATCTTCCACACAGGAGTTCACTTCCTCAGGAACCCAAAACAGCCACAATGACAAGGCATGGTGCTTGATCAGTAAGTCAGAAAAATCTTCTGACTTTGTGATTGGAAAAAAGTTTCTACAGTGAGGTTACATCTTTGGATAGTATATTTACAGTGAAATGCACACAGACAGATCCTCCCAAGCTAGCCCCTCTGATCACCAGACCCAGAACTTTACTGATTTGTCAGTTTGAATATCTTCCCTCTTGCTTGGGAAGAACTTTTATGGAGAGGCCATGAGTTGACTCTATGGCTCCTCTGCTGTGTGGTGTTTTGGGTTAGGGACCATGAGATTTAGTTGGGGCATTCAATAGTTCACATTGTATCAGAAAAGAACAAGGCTCAAGTGTAACCCTGCAAACTATGGGTGTGTCTATAGATGAGGATTGTGACATATGCCTGAATGTGTATGTGTGTGTGTGTGTGTGTGTGTGTGTGTGTGAGAGAGAGAGAGAGAGAGAGAGAGAGAGAAAAACCCGGGAAATGCATGGCTGTCCATCCAAGAGAGAGAGAGAGAGAGAGAGAGAGAGAGAGAGAGAGAGAGAGAAACCCGGGAAATGCATGGCTGTCCATCCAAATGAATAAACATGGTGTTACTCCCTGACCATTGTTTACAGGAAAATATTACAATGGGAAGTTGTTAAGTAATTCTAAACTTCAGGCTTCTTATGGCACACTAGTCTTTCTAGGCTACTCCTGTGTTGGAGGTTGGGGGTGTTTGTCCATCCTTCCCTTGGCTGTTGCAAGGATTCTACCGTATACTGTACTCTTGTGGACCACTTCTGCTAGCATTGACTATGAGTGTGCAAGTCATCCCCCAGCCCTCTTTCTGGCTGAGTTGTAAGAGCCTGCTGATCATGGCTTTACACAAAGCTCCAAAACATTAAAAAAATATGGTGGCAGGTGGCCTGAGGCTGGAGCAAGTTGGCTGATATCATCAGTGGGCCATTCATCAGCTGCAGGACCCTTGTGGAGGCAGTTTATCATGGGTCCCTCAGCAGGGTCATCCATAAGATGGGAAGAAGGAAGGGGTGGTATGGTGGTTTGAATAAGTTTGTCCCAGGAAGAGGCACTCACTATTAGGACATGTGGCCTTGTTGGAGTAGGTGTGGCCTTATTGGAGGAAGTATGTCACTGCATCATGTTATGACTCAAAAAAATCATCAATGGAAAAGAGCCCTGCTCCTTTCCAAGCCTTACCTAGGGTAGTTGGTGCAATACTGGGTATAAATGTGGAACTCTTCACTCTACAAAGAAAAAAAGAGATTTTCATGAGCCCCAAAGAACAGCCAACAACATTCATTCAACAACATCGTAAGAAATAGCAATCAGGCTTTTATTGTTCCAATTGCATTAGTCTACCCTCTGCACCCATGTGGCCAGATCCGTGCTCATTATTCTTTACCAAGAATCCACATATCTTGAAATCACTTATATCCAATAAACACTTGCTGGGTCCCAGGAAATCTGAAGACAACCAGGAAGAGGATGAAAATAAAGTTTCTGCCCCAAGGAGCTTATGGGCATCTTGTGGGTGTGCATGCATCAGGAAAATATAGGTAGGTTATAGTTAAACATCACACAGTAAGAATATGTTGGAATGTGTATGGGAGATCAGGAGGCTGCTACATACTCTTAAGCCTTACATATGTACCTCTCCTTGACCATGGTCGTTCTTGCCCTTCTTACAGCTTAGTCACTGGGCCTGCCTTGAGGATGAATCCAGGCTGTATTTCTTCCAGGTAGCCTTCCTGGAGCTCGTGAGTTGAGCCAACTCTTTCTATGATGGATTTTTGAACATCCACCATACCCAGCATCTGCCTGTCTGGGATCACTGACCAAATGATACTGATGCTTTCTGTTTGTCTGTCTGGATCATGGTAGTCAGGACAGGGGCCATAACACCTATGGCCATAATATGTCAGGGCCTGACAGATAATATATATTGACTTGAGAACAAAGTCTGTTCACTGGCATGCATTGTTTCTTTTTTTTTTTCCTGCTTATTTATTTATTTACTTATTTATTTATTTATTTATTTAATATTAGATAATTTCTCATTTACATTTCAAGTGTTATCCCATAAGTCCCCTATACCCTCCCCCCACCCTGTTCCCCTACCCACCCACTCCCACTACTTGGCCCTGGCATTCCCCTGTACTGGGGCATATAAACATTGTGAGACCAAGGGCCTTTCTTCCCCATTAATGGCCAACTAGGCCATCTTCTAATACATATGCATCTAGAGACATGAGCTCTGGGGGTTCTGATTAGTTCATATTGTTGTTTCATCTATAGGGTTGCAGACCCCTACAGCTCTTGGGTACTCTCTCTAGCTCCTACACTGGGGACCCTGTGTTCTGCCCTATAGATGATTGTAAGCATCCACTTCTGTATTTGTCAGGGAGTGTCAAAGCCTCCCAGGAGACAGCTATATCAGGGTCCTTTCAGCAATATCCTGCTGATGTATGCAGTAGTGTCTGCATTTGGTGGCTGATTATGTGATGAACCACCCGGGTGGGGCACTCTCTGGATGGTCCATCCTTTCATTTTAGCTCCAAACTTTGTCTCTGCATGCATTGTTTCTTACCTTACTTCACCTATTAAGGAGGAAATCAGACAGGTGCTCTATACACTGGATCAAAAGAGGAAGAAAGAGAGCACACTGAAGGAGGAAGACATGAATTTTACAAAGAGACAAAAAACTGCCTTTTTCCTTCTGAGGACTGGGAGAAGGGAAGAAATGAATTGTTGAGTCAATCATGATGATGCAAGTCTGGGCCGGGAAGAGCTGGAGGTCAGCTTAGACTACAAAGCAAGACTGCCTGGAAGAAAGAAAGAAAGAAAGAAAGAAAGAAAGAAAGAAAGAAAGAAAGAAAGAAAGAAAGAAAGAAAGAGAGAGAGAGAGAAAGAGGGAAAGAAGGAAAGGAGTGGGTCTGGGTAGGAAGGGGAAGAGAGGGAAGGAAGAAAAAAAGAAGAGGTGAAGGAAGAGAAAAGGAAGGAAGCGATAAGGAAGGAAGGAAGGAAGGAAGGAAGGAAGGAAGGAAGGAAAGAAGGGAAGGTGTTGAAGGAGGAAGGGGCAAGAGGAGGAGGAAAGGAGAGGAGGAATAAATAAAAAGGAAGAGCAAAGGTTAACCCATCACCCTGGTTCATTTACAGAAAGAACTGTTTGCACTTCTCTCAGTTATATAAAATTGGCAAAGATGAAAAACATTCTATACACTCTCATGGAAAAGTGCAGAGACCCTGCTGAATTACTGATTGGGATGAATAAACCAGAAAACAGGTGGTGACTTTGTCTCTGTAACTCCTTCCATAGGCATTTTGTTCCCCCTTCCAAGAAGGATCAAAGTATCCTTTTCCCTGAGTTTCATGTGTTTTGAAATTGTATCTTGGGTATTCTGAGCTTTTTGGCTAATATCCACTTATCAGCGAGTGTATATCATGTGTGTTCTTTTGTGATTGGGTTACCTCACTTAGGACGATATCCTCTAGATCCATCCAGTTGTCTATGAATTTCATAAATTTATTGTTTTTAATAGTTGTGTAGTACTCCATTGTGTAAATGTACCATATTATCTGTATCCATTCCTCCGTTGAGGGACATCTGGGTTCTTTCCAGCTTCTGGCTATTATAAATAAGGCTGCTATGAACATAGTGGAGCATGTGTCCTTATTACAAGTTGGAGGCAAGGAGCTGAAGGGGTTTGCAGCCCCATAGGAGGAACATCAATATGAACTAACCAGTACTCCCAGAGCTCCCTGGGACCAAACCACCAATCAAAGAAAACACATAGTAGGACTCATGGCTCTAGCTGCATATGTAGCAGAGGATGGCCTAGTTGGTCATCAATAGGAGGAGAGGCCCTTGGTCCTATGCCCCAGTATAGGGGAATGACAGGCCCAGGAAGCAGGAGTAGGTGGGTTGAGGAGCAGGGGGAGGGGAAAGGGGGGAGGGGATAGAGGATTTTCAGAGGGGAAACTAGGAAAGGGGATAACATTTGAAATGTAAATAAAGAAAATATCTAATAAAAAAATAAAAAACTTAAAAAAAGAAAAGTCTCATGAGCCCAAAATTGGCCTCCAATTTGCTATGTAGCTGAGAAGGACCTTGAACTGCTGCTCCTCCGGGGATTTCAGCTTCATGCTACCACATCCAGTTCCTTCCTCTTATGTTTTAATCTTATCTGTTATCCTGTTTTTAAACACAGACATCCCTTTATCAGATAAGTTTCGATCCACACTGTAGGATCAAACTTGAGTGAACTCCACTGAAAGGCTTATGAAAACAGATTTCTGGATGGAGCACCATCCAGGTTTTAGTTAGGGACCATGGAGTTTTCAGTTAGGGACCAGGCTTTGAGAAGCTTGTGCTCTGCATTCTTAACTGCCCCTCCCCCCAGCAGTCTATGGAGGCATTCCTTACTGGCTCACATTGTTCCACAGTACTTCATTATTTGATTGAATATACCAAAGATTATTCAAGCAGCTTTTTGTTTAGGTTGTTTCTAGTCTTTGCAGGATCAATTGTTACTGCCAAGTATCATATCAGACTGACTGAAATTCTGTCAGTTTATCCTATGGGTAGCTTTCTGGAAGAAGGATTGGTGGGTGACCGGGTAAATTCCAATTTCTAAAAACTAGATTTGGACAGGTTCCTCTTCATAGCTTCTGGGCCAATTTGAATCTGTTCCCTTATAGCCTAAGCAGCATTTTAAATACAGCACATTTTGCAGTATAATACTTCACAAGTTCTAAATCAGTTGTCATCTTCTAAGCATTGGAGAATATAAATAGCTTGAATTTTTTTTTTCTTTTCCTGAAAAAGTATAGATACCATGGACCTACAAGTCATATAGCAAACACCTGTACCACTGTACCCTCTAAATGGCTTCTCCACATTGAGGGTGGTGCTATGAACATGCTTGGCCCAGGGAGTGGCACTATTAGGAGATATGGCCTTGTTCGAGTAAGTGTGGCTTTGTTGAAGGAAGTGTGTCACTTTGAGACCCTCCTCCTGGCTGACTGGAAGACAGTCTTCTTCCAACTGCCCTTCTTCCAGAAAGCTACCCATAGGATAAACTGACAGAATTTCAGTCAGTCTGATATGATACTTGGTAGAACTCTTGTCTGCCTACATGCTGAAATGTTTTCTTTCATGATGATAATGGACTGAACCTCTGAAAGCCAGCTCCAACTAAATGTTGTTCTTTATAAGAGTTGCTTTGGTCATAGTATCTCTTTACAGCAATGGAAACCCTAACTAAGACATTAAGTTAGACATTTATTGGCTGTGCAGGACAGACCTGGCTCCAGGGATAAGAAAAGTGAAGAGATTTGCCCAGCTCTTTAAGTAAGTGCACAGCAGACAGGAGCTTTCCAGCAGTCCTCGGTAACTCAGAGTGTCTGGTCTTTTCTCACTCTGGGATAGAAGAATATCCAGCTACCTTTCCTCACATGCTGAGACATTTAGGATCATGGGACATGCCACATTGAAAACAATGGCCTTCATGAAGATACATTGCATATAGTCAACCTATATATACTAGTCCCAATTTTGTCACAGTTGATTCTGTTCCTGTTCTATAGATTTCTCCATCAGTAGCATAACCTTAATAGAGGATTAAATGCAGATTTGACCTTAGATGTTCAAGGATCAGCAAGCACACCTTGCAAATAATGGTTAAAGCAACAAAAACAACTCAAGAGTCCCTAGGCCTGTTAATGCTTGAATGTCATTAGTCATTGTGTAATGCTAGTCCAAATCCTTTTAAAGATGCAGTTATAGGAATATATTATACAAATTAGAAAAAGCAGATATGGCTTTCTAGTTATTCAGCTTTTTCAGATTCTAATTAGAGAGGATGTAGAAATGAGGGAATTATGCAAAAAACCAAGCTATTAAGATACAGCGCTGCCAAACAGAGCACACAGGACACCTACGGCTGCTGAATGGGTGACAGGGAAAAGAAATCTGTGGGATTTCAGTGCTTTTCTGCCACAAATCTCCCTCTCCCTCATAGTCTTTGACTTCAAGGATGTTTTCCTGGAGTCAGTACATATGTAGTACATGGGGCCAGTCGCTTGACATAAGTTTTCAACACTAGCGACTTCTTGATGATAATTCCAATATGTGGCAAGTGTGTGTGTTGTCTGTTTACATACATATATTTATATGTAGTGAGTGTTTGCTGCATCTTTCTGTGTATATGTCCTCATTCTCCTTAGCTATGAAGGAAGGGAAGCCCTCATGGGAGGCGTCGGGGCACTGAGGGGAAGTCGGAAGTCAATCAATCTCTCCTGCACGCTGCCCAGAGTAAGCCCTAGTGACAGTCCAATGAGGGGTGAGTATGACGGTGGCTAAGAGGCAGTCTGAGGACAGACTCAAGCCTTTCAAGATGCTTCCAGAGCCCTGATTATAGATCAGTATACATGGGGCATCAGGCCCAGTAGTGAAGGCTTTGCTCTGTTCCTCAAGCCATCTGGAAGCAGTCAGGAAGACGAAACAGTGCTTTCTTTCTTTGCTTAGGGACTTCCTTAGCCTATATGAACTATGAAAGTAACCCAGGTCAAAAATGACTCTCTAGGTGGGAGCCCCAGCGATTCAGATAAAAGCAAAAATCGACTGCCAGCTCTACGTCTTCTGCTAATGACCTCTCAATTAAAGCAATTTTTCCATTTTTCTCAGAGCAGAGCAGCTGGTGGCAGTTCAGCAAAACATAACGTCGTCTAAATGTCAGGGTGCTGAGTGAGAAGTGGGCAGTGCAGAGGCTGGCACTCCCTCCCAACTCCGGCTCCCATGTGAAAGTGCCGAGTGCTGAAGTCGGTCTTCTAATTAAACTTGGCAATATTACAATGAAAAATGAGATTTGAGAGTTGGCAGGGAGGCACGTAAACAAACTTTTATGTGACTAATTAAGCCAGAGTTAAGTGAACACTGGAGACTCTTTAATCAGCTTGTGATTACAGTTAGTAGTAAAAGCCGAAAGTTTTCCGAAATGTCAGTGTTGCGCATGTGCAGTAGTTATTTTAGCATACCTTCCTTGAAAGGCTCAGCCTATCTCTTTGTTTTTACACTATTTTTCCTGTTTGTGCTTTCTTTGTCTTTTAAAAATTCCTACCGGGGGCTGGTGAGATGGTTCAGTGCGTAAGAGCACCCGACTGCTCTTCCGAAGGTGATGAGTTCAAATCCCAGCAACCACATGGTGGCTTACAATCACCCGTAATGAGATCTGACGCCCTCCTCTGGTGCGTCTGAAGTCAGCTACAGCGTACTTATGAAGAATAATAATAAACGAATCCTTGGACCGGAGAGAGCAAGTGGGACCGACTGGAGCGGAGCCGACCAGAGCGAGTGGGCCGGAGAAAGCGGGGCTGGCCAGAGCGAGCGGGGCTGGCTGGAGTGAGCGGGGCAGACTAGAGAGAGCAAGGTTGACTGGAACGAGGGAAAAAAATTCCTACCTATGAAAGAATCCATTACAAAGAGGGCAGAAGTGAAAAAACCTCCCGTGTGTAAGCATGTCTGCACCGACATCTTAAATGGGAACACACACAAAGCTATAAAAAGACAGGAGTTATATACAGGCCTGCTGATTAACTTTTAGTGATTCCCATCAAACCCAGGGAGCTATTAGGTTTGACTTCCAGCCACATGATGGGTCAGCCACATGGATGGGTCTGCGGCCATCAGAACTAACCCTATGGAACAAGTCTAAAGCCAGGAATGGATAGAGCAACATCTTAGTTCACCTTGGCCTTCAGGGCTCTAAATGAGGTGCTAATTGATGGTCCATTCCAAAGCATTGCTATGAACTCTGCTTCAACCTGGTCCACTTCAGACCTTCATACATCCTCAGAAATCACATGAGGTTTTTCTGCAAGATGAGTTCTTCTAGATTGAGCTTTTCCAGAGCTCTGAAGGAAAACTTGAATAAGACAGGAGGTTGTGTGTGTACACTAGGCAGCATCTGTGAACTGCCCAGGATATTTCAGAGTGTCAGACTTCTAAGTTCAGAGCATGAACTTGCTTCATGTCAAGCTCATGTCTTGTACTTTTTAAAAAAAACCACCAATGACAGATAAGGAAAATATAGAAAATCCCGGGCATTTTTAAGCTGCAGGAAGTTGGCTTTACTGTTCTTTACCCCTTGAAGGGTAACAGCAGTGACTATACTGGTACCACACATATCACATACAAAACATGTAGTTTCTTGTATGTGTGTATGTATGTGTTTGAATGGATTTAGAGGTATGTTATATGTATGGATCTATTTTTCTTTACATTCTCTACTCTGGATTCTCTCCTCTCAAAGTTTAAATCTTTCCAAAAAAAGAATAAATAACATTATCCAATCACTATACACACTCTGGGCATACTAGAGCTAATCTCTCTCTCTCTCTGTGTCTCTCTGTCTCTCCATAACAGTGTGTGTATGTGTGTGTGTGTGTGTGTGTGTGTGTGTAAGCACACACACACACTCCCCTATGAAAACAAAAACAAAAAGTGCATGATTTGTTGGCTAGCTTAATTCAATGTAGAACAACCATTTACTCTAACTTTAAAATGAAAATAAATTGCACTCTATGTCTGCCTTAGTTGGCCCTGAAAAGATGAATTTTTCTGCTTACCTTGGACACAAAACATTCTGCTATGGCCACAGGATCATTTTCACAGTTTTCCAGATCTTGAAGAAGTTCACTAATAAAACAAAACACACAGCGAGGAAGTATTAGGCTCTAGTCTTTTTTCCTTTTCTTTTCTTTTCTTTTTTCTTTTCTTTTTTTTTTTCCTTTTCTTTTTCGTTTGTTTTTGAGACAGGGTTTCTCTGTGTAGCCAAACTCAGAAATCTGCCTGCCTCTGCCTCCCAAGTGCTGGGATTAAAGGCATGTGCCACCACGCCTGGCTAGGCTGTAGCCTTTAGGACATTTTATGAAACTTAAAATTGACCTTTCCAATGGTATTTACAAGGAATCAGGCCATAGGGTCATAAGTCTACTGCCACCCTGTCCAAAGCTTAGATAAGAGTTTCCAACGTCATGGGTGGAGCAGGAGTTTAGACACAGAGTGGACCAGTGGTTCTCCCACCAGAGATACGGCCTGCATAGGAGTTAAGTATCCTGGACATCTGTCATCAGTTGTCAAAATGTTCACGCACATACATCCATTGAAGAAGTGCTTAGGTACTCATGCAGTCCAAGGCACACAGCACATACACCCACCCACCCACCTATACCCACACCCATCAAGAAGCAAAGTGAGCTATGTTACCTGTCTCAATGAGTTACTGATACATTTGAAAAATAAAATGCTCAACTCATACTAATGAAATGATCAACAGGAAGTGCTCATAGGAAAGACTGTTCAAAGGACAGATATACCAAGAGAGGAGCTATCTCTGCTCAAATGGAAACTCATTAAGTTCTGGTGGCAGGATCATTGTATTGTATGACTATCTGTTTAACCATTTAATCTCCCAATGTTACACAAAACTCTGAAAGTGGAATTGCTTGCTTACTAGATATTATTGGCTAAGTGACACATTTCCAAGTCACATTCCTTATACATTAAAGTATAGTTTAATATCAGTCAGGTGCTTATTTTTAGATGCTATGTGCTATATATTTAATAACAGTTTAGAGACAAACAGTTCTACAGGAATTAGAATAAAAGCAGTTCCTTGCTAGGTGCTTCACATTCTTTTTTTTTTTTTTTTAAAGATTTATCTATTTATTATATGTAAGTACACTGTAGTTGTCTTCAGACACTCCAGAAGAGGTCATCAGATCTCACGGATGGTCCTGAGCCACCATATGGTTGCTGGGATTTGAACTCAGGACCTTTGGAAGAGCAGTCTGTGCTCTTACCCACTGAGCCATCTTACCAGCCCTGTGATTCACATTCTTTTTTTTTTTTTGGTTTTTTGAGACAGGGTTTCTCTGTGTAGCCTTGGCTGTCCTGGAACTCACTCTGTAGACCAGGCTGGCCTTGAATTCAGAGATCCACCTGCCTCTGCCTCCCAAGTGCTGGGATTACAGGCATGCACCACCACGCCTGGCTGTGATTTCCATTCTTGATGGCCTCTGCTGAGAAGGATTCACTGTTCCCAAGCCTGCTGCTGATGGGTTGTCATTTTCCCAGTTTTAGCTGTTGTTTCTTTCATTTGATGAAACTCGTGCCCGTAATCTTCCTAACCAGTCTGACAATGAGAATACTATGGAAATGACCTTCCTAGTTAAGCTTCAGCAGGAATGAGGATTCCTTTCCCTTTCGTGTAGATCCATGATGTCCCTGGACTTAAAATAATCTCTCCCAGGGCTGATGACTTCTTTTCATATCACTAGGTACGAGATTAATGAAATAATTTACCTCTATGCAGATGGCTGGAAGAAAACAAACCATGATTGAAGAAAAGGGAGACAGGGAGACCTGTTACTTCTTTATATAGGTCTATAACCGTGTCATTTGAATAAAAAAAAAAGACACAAAACTCCTTTCCACATGTTTCTCTGTATACCCTGCTAATTCACTGCTAAATGGTGTGTATAACTTAGGGCAAGCAAACATTTTCTCTGATGGAACCATTCTTTAGGGGTATGCTGTTAGGGCCTTCTGTTCTGGAGCCTGTGGTCTGCTCTTCTGCCAGCACGGACCATTCTCCTGCGGTTCTGCAACTCTCTTGGTGATCCACCACCCTGGTTTGCCTCCTGTGTTGGCTGTCTTTCTTCCTACCATTTCCCACAGATTCCTTTGAGAGAAGACAGTTTCTGGAAGCTTCCTAAGTGAGGGTGACCAGACACCCATGTTCTGAGTCTTCTTCTTCAGGAAATGTCCTCTGTCAGCTGGCCTGGTAATACCATGGAACATAGGACTCTGGCTTGGAGTGATTTTCTGAGGATGTTCACGGGGCCCAGTGAATTAAAATTCTGCTGTTGAGAATTTAGTACCACCTTTCTGTTCAGTTGATCCTCTCTGTGATTTCTTACTTGTCTGTAAGTTTTTTTGGAACTTTGTCTTTGCTACCGTAATTCCGAGGCTCTGTGCAGGTCAGCTTTGGGTCTGGTCTCTGACTGTGTATACAGTTAGTCTGGATTTGATCTTGAGCTATAGCATCAAAAGTTCCTTTCTTCAGGACACCCATAAGACGTTAATTCATAAAAATGCTGCTTTCCACTCCATCTTCCATTCAGAATACAGCGAGCTTTGCCAGAGGCTATGTGACTTGGCTTGCCTCACAGAAAGCAGGAGCAGACACACAGGGATGCTGGTGAGTGCTATAGAGTTAAACAGCAAGAACTTCAAAAATGTAAAACGGTTCCCAAACAAAACCTCAAAGCATAAAGGCATAAAATCATCTGCTGAAACATGTGGGTTTATGATTAATTTTATAATATAAATTGATACTTTAGTTATTTCTGAGCTTTAGTTCCTAACATGATAAATAAACACACAATAAAATGCAGGCAAATATGCTTATGGGTCTTAACCACCAACAGGAATGCAAGGGATCCTGGGAGCAAATGGTAAAGCCTACTGTTTTGGAATCATGTGGAATCCTTCTGCTGGGGGCTGGCAGAGGTCCCACTACGCACAATTTAGATCTGCTGGTCTGCTCTTCTAATTTGTCTCACTTTCTCCTCTTCTTTTCTTCAACTTGTTGCTGGTGGTCTGTTCCTAGGAGGTCCTAACTTAATTTCTTGTCTATTGACACCTTTAAAAATTTCTACCACTATAGTCTTGAGTTTGAAGGGTTTGAGGTTGTTTTTTGTTTGAGCATGCTCTTTGGATGTGTCTTTATGCTTCTTCTGTTCTTATTTCACATGCACGAACTATTCTGTTAGGTCGTACAAGGATAGGATGATGGTGGTGATGCTGCTGATGGTGATGGTGCAGATTGTGATGATGGCAGCCATGATGGTGATGCTTTCTGGCTGTTCTTTGTCTCGTGTCAAGCTCTTGTTCCTCTGCATGATGCTAATGCCATCTGAGGAAATGCTTCTACAAGAACGGGCTGTAGGCAAGCTTGTTGGGCATTTTCTTAATTAGTGATTGATAGGGAAGGGTCAAGTCCATGGTGGGTGGGGTCTTCCCTGGACTGGCAGTCCAGGTTTTATTAGAAAGCAGGCTGTGCAGTCCACAATGAGCAAACCTGTAAATAGCACCCTCCACTGTAAGGAGGCCTCTGCTTTGGCTTTGCCTCCAGGATCCCACACTGTCTGAGTTTCTGCTTTGGCTTCCTCAGTAGACAGTGATTCAGGTTCTGTAAGCAAAAAACAAAAACAAAAAACAAAAACAAAACCCCTCCTGTCCTCAATTTGCTTTTAGCTACAGTGCTTCATTATAGCTGTAGTGACTCCTACTAAGACAAGTGAGAGACCATGATGCTGATGATAATCTCTGTGCAAAGATGGAACTTATCAGGTAGTCACCCTCACTCTCAGGTAGGGATATTCAAATATTTTATTTGGTATGACCTATTTATACTCTGAAATAGTCTTAAAATGGATTGTGTATATATATATATATATATATATATATATATATATATATATATATACTAGAAATTAAAACTAATTATAATCAACTTATTCAGAAGATAATTATATGAATATAAATATTCCTTTGTGACAGTTTGTACAAAACAGAGGAGCATGTCTTACATTTTTGTTCGTTTCTCATATCTAACTCTGGCTGGCTTCTCTTACCTGCTTCTGAATTCAACCTGCTGTAATCTATTAGGGAAAAATATACTGAAAACAGAGCAGTCACAAAGCCATGTCATTAGGAGATGGGGTGATATTTTAATGGCTTCTTCAGATGAGGGTGACTATATTTTGATAGTCTGCTGGCGTCAGAAACCACACTGAATGAGTCATCCTATCACTTTCAAATCCACTCCATAGTCGTAATTACAAACATTTCTTCCAGTATTCTTATTAAAACATCTCCTTTGTAAGATTATTTTTACTTTGGCTAGTGTCAGTAAGATATTTGTATTGTTGTTATTTATATAGCAAGAAGAGTGTAATTAAATGAGAAGCAGTTGAAAGCCAACCACTGTGTTCTGAGTACTGAGCAGAGGTGAGAAAAGGTAAGAGACAAAGAGGAGCTGAAGACAAGGCTGCTGGAGCTGGCGTAGTTAGTTACTGAAGGAAAGATTGCTCTGCTTGGAAGGTTTGTGTCCGGGCCTATCAACATCAGTCTTCTCTCTGCGGAGAGAAGACTTTTTTGAGAGGCTTCCAGAACACTGTATCACAGTTTGCTTGAACTATTCTTTGGTCATGCACAACTCCCCACGTTCTAAACTCTATGGTCTGAGCATTTCCTCTAAGCATTGATTTTACTTTTTGAGTGGACTGACTGGGAGGAGAACGTAATTGGGGTCCCCGTCCTGGCTCTAGAAAGGCCTCACTTGTAAATAAGTGGCCAGCACTCACTTCCTGAGAACCACAGAGCAGAGAGGGAGCTAGATCCTAGACAGTGTTAATAAAATAATCAATGCCACCTGGTACCATGTAATCTGAAGTTAATAAAGCAGAGAAACTGAGGCAGGGGGAATTGGTGGCTCATAAAGTTTGTTTTCTAAGAAGGTGATTGATTGCTTGATAGTTGAGGGCATGCAGAGGCTTGGGAGAAATCACTTAAGAAATGAGACCTCAAGTTAAAGACGGACTGAGCTTGGTATGTTCTTGTGTAAGATGTAGGAAGGAAGCTGTTATGGCTGGGGGTTGCTGAACATTGAAGATGTGGGGATTCAGGAAGACAAGGAATTGTGAGGAAGGAATGACAGACTGTAAGATACAGTGTGTGTGTATGCTTGTATGTTTGTGTGTGCAATAGGACTGATCACCAATCACCAGGAACAGGACTGGCCACCTAGTCCAATTTACTTTTTAATGGGCTAATGACCATAGAGATGGCCTCAGTATAGCATTGGGCCATGAGACAAACATAGGATGGATAGAGTGTCAGAGTTTTCTTGGAGTTAAAATCAGATTTTGGCCATCTTGCTTTCATGGTCTGGGTCTATTTTCTTTACCCTAAGTAATTAATTATTCTGAATCTTTCCTCTCTCTTGAATGGGATCATGAACAAGAAAATGCTATTATTTCCTCCTTGAGCTCAGGCCCATGAAGTTGCCCTAGTGGACAAAGAGCCTCAGCTTCGTTCTCTTTCAAGAAAGTATTCTCTGTGATGCTTTCTGTTGTGAACCTGAAGGGAGGAACTGTGACTTCAAGGTCACACTGCCTTACATTGAAGGGTCAGGAACAGGCATCTGGCACAGACTCCAGGCAACTCTTCCTTCTCCCACTACCTAACTACACTGTTTTAATGTGTGGTTTCCACAGAGACTCATGTGCATGTGGGAATGGAAAATGGCTCACTGATACACAATGCTTTAGTAGTTGTTTGCTTTGTTTAGATACATGGTTTCTCTTTGTAACCCTGCCTGTCCTGGAACATTAGCCTTTAGCTCCAGCTGATTTAAAGAAACCCGTCTATAAAAGGATTCCCACCGCCAGGCGTGGTGGCGCATGCCTTTAATCCCAGCACTCAGGAGGCAGAGGCAGGCAGATTTCTGAGTTCGAGGCCAGCCTGGTCTACAAAGTGAGTGCCAGGACAGCCAGGGCTATACAGAGAAACCCTGTCTCGGAAAAAAAAAAAAAAAAAAAAAAAAAAAAAAGGATTCCCACCAGTGTATAAAGCTGAGAGTCACTGAGGTGGGTTGTTGAAAATATACTAAAATGGAAATTGTCCCACCTGTCTCTGCTTTGTTAAATGTTCTAACGAGTCATTACATTGCATTAAAATTGCATTTAAAAAAAAGCATAGTCAAAGATAACTGTTTGGACTTAAGGCATCTTTAGCTTATTTTGTGAAGATTTCACTAGGCCCATGAGCAGAATTAGCTGCATGGCCCTTAGCTCTTCCTGAGCATCCTCTTCTTTCCTGGGGTATATGGCTCACTGCCCTTCCATATGAGGGTGCTGCCATTCATGTCTGAGTTATAAGACCCAGTCCTGCTTCTGCACACGTTAGAGACTCAACACGGGTATCTCAAGCAAAGACAAAGATCCAAAGCAACCAGGAGTTTTCCACTTTGAGCTTTGATGATTTTAATCTGCCGAGAATCAATTCAGACATAGAAATCCAAGTTGGAGGAACTGCCTGCATTTTCTCATGATTCATCCTAAAAGAAAGACTCAAGTTACAGTTTAGACAACTTTTCTCTAGTACAAGAGTACTGACTTTGTGTGTGTGTGTGTGTGTGTGTGTGTGTGGTTGGCAATACAATTTTTAAAAGCTTTGGGGTTTTCGTGCTCAAGTGTTTTCTTTTAACTAACCTAGTTTCTGTCCACTTGGAGATTTATTCCAGATACCAAACTGGAGACTAAAATTTCAGGGCTGGTGGGGAGGTTTATATAATAAGAGATGTGGCCACTAAAACGTAGACCAAAATGAAGTCTCAGTTGGATTTCATGATGAAAGATGTAAAAATTTAAATCTTATAATACATCAAAATAGAAAGGAAGGTAACAAAAAAGTATTATCATCATTTATGTACAGGCATAAAATATTTCATCAGTATACAAACATAGAAAGCATCATGGGCACGTGGAGTTTATTCTAGTAATGATACATTTGTATGATTCAAATCAGAACGTCTGCCAATGAAGTTCACTAAATATGCACAGAAGGAAAGTAATATGGTATTTATTAAAGTCAAACTCTTCATTCAGTAATGTTCAATACCAACAATATTTTTGAAAGCTCTAGCAAAATGGAGAGGTGTCTCTCTAAGTTTCATTAGGCTTAGTTCATAAATAGAGAAATGCTTCTGAAGATGGCAGGATGAAGACGAGGCAGTGAAGCTGTGTGTGTGTGTGTGTGTGTGTGTGTGTGTGTGTGTGTGTGTGTGGTCTATTCAGAGCAGTGGGGAAAGAAGAGGACACAAAGGGAAGACGATCTGAACAAGGAAACAAAATATGTCACCTCATTTTCAGATTGACACCATAGAGTTCTAGCAGCATCTACAAGCCATTGTTAGACATCATGGGGAAGCCTGGAGATATGATAACATATGTAAGAATCCAAAGCACCTAGCTGAGAATACATAAAGAACAGGAAAATATTTTAGTCAAAATGGTATTAGCACTTTAGGGTCTTTAGGAGTGAATTTTTAAAGCTACATGTTATCACATGGGAGAAAACTTGTTAAATACTCTTATGGGACATTTTAAACAGTAGATGGGATCTGGTGAATATCTTGAATCCCAGGATGTGGGAGGTGGAGGCAGAAGGATTAGGAGTTTGAGATCATCCTTGGTTATATAGTGAGTTCTAGGCCAGCCTGGGTTACATGAAATTCTGTCTCAAAAATAAGTAAGTAAATAAATAATTGGTCTAAGAGGCACAGGGCTATAGATGCAATGACTCACTTATAAAGATACCAATGGAGTACTAGATGAATGTTGAAAAACTAATGAAACGATAACAAGACCACTTGATAGGGCTAAGTCAAGAGAAATTAAATAAGAGTTGAGGACTCGCCGTTGAAGGTAGCATGGCAGCAGCACAGTGGGAAAAGAAGACTAAAGAGGACTCAGTGCCCAGACTCAGCCCCACACACCCATGTAAACTTGGCATACAAAGGGCAGGAAATGCAGCTTAGTGTGGAGAGTTTGTGTATTTCAATCAGTTGTGATGGGACTGTTGGCTAGGCATGTGAAATCAGAGTTTAGGTCTACTGTCAAAGAGTCTACCATCAGCAGTTTCAGACAGATTAAAAACAAATGCAATAAGAAGCAAAATTTTAGGAGTCTGAAAAAAATATACTTATCGCCCAAGAATGGGAGATAATTTTAATACTCAACCCTAAAGAGTCCTACTTTTCAAAGTATATTTTGTGTTGTGAATTGTGGGATGTCTTCTGAGAAGCTACATTATAGACAAAGGGCATGTCTCACCCCAGGAGATACTTACAACTCCTGTGGGCCACAGAATTTATCAACAACCCCTATAAGGGCATGAGAGGAGAGAAGAAAAATCTACCGTGAGAGCAGGTGATAGATATGGCCAGGAAAGTCACAGAAGAATATCGGTGGCCAGCAACGGGAAAGAAAAAAGGATCATCCTTGTTGCAACTGGCCCAATGCAAAATGCAGGCATACTCTGGGAAGAGTCACATGGCAGTCACACAAACTAGAGGATTACAGCTCAAAAATAATGTTGAGTGAAAAAAATATGGAGTATATATGCCATGTCTGAATGAAAAGAAAGCATATATATTTCAAATAAACATATCTGTAATGATGCCAACCCCCCTACCCCCAGGCTGGGTGGTAGAACACACATATAGGCAATATGTGTGAGACACTGGGTACCATCCCCAGAAACATGGATGCTATCACTGCAATAAAACAAACCAGGAAAACAAACAAACCCAGCTTGGATAGTAAATTACAATGAAAAATGGATCCAGAAAACCAGGTCTATATTAACTGGTCCTGCATCTTTCCCACTCTTCCTTCAGTGACGACATAGAACACTGACATCTAAGACATTCATGTCTCTGGTTTTTACTATGTGAGGGGATGATACATGATAAAAGTGATCAAGCCCATGCCATGGCAGAGAACTGGTTCTCCAGCATGTGAGTGTCTGCTCTGCACAGTGCAGATTGATACTGGAGGAGAGCACATAAGAGTTTTTCAATGGGATGTTTAATGCCTTTATAACCGAAAGAATTTAAAAAGTAAACATGGTACAAGATAGCTTGGAAGGAAGTGGGGTTTATTATATATCACTTTGTACTTTTCTCTGTTTTGGAAATAATCCAGGTCAAGAGTTCCCTAACCCACATGTTTGGGACCAGAAGTTTTTTTTTTTTTTTTGATTTTGATATATCTGCATAGAATGATGCAGTATCTTGGAGACGAGACCCAAGTATGACAGAGAATTCTGTTGGTTAATCTGTGGCTTATACATGTTGCTTCAAGGTAATTTTTGCAGTTTTCAGTGGATCTGTTAGGATTATGACAAATTACTTGAGGTCAGATTTGGAAATTTTTCACGTGTGCCACAGTGTTCAAAAGATTTCCAATATGGAGCATTTTGGATTTTTCAGGTTTAAGGATGCTCAATCTGTATGTTTTGGAAAAAAACGAACCAATTCAGCTATCCCTTAAATTCAGAAGACTTAAATTCAGAAGACTTAAGCTTTACTAACTTGGATACAATATTACAATTTTATGTAAAAAAAAACTAGAATTAAGCTAACAAGAGACCTTTGGAGACTGTTATTTAAAGGTCCATCATGATTTGCCAGACAGTTGCATCTTGGAAATCAATTGGAGGATCATTAAAGATGCATGAGTGATGACGTAAGAGGTCGCATTAATGTCCTTACTTAACCAACTCTAACAGCCGCAGGGTCATCTAAATGATAAATATAGGTTCTAGGTCTGAGAAAATGGGAATCAAAACAGATGGAGATAAAACATACAGTCCTACTGTATGTAGCGGGGCATGGTAGTGAAACCCTGTAACCCTACCACTCTGGAGGCTACCACACAAAGACTGAGTTTGAGGACAGCCTGAGCTACCTAGTGAGTTCAGGGTCAACTTGGAATACATAGTAAAGCCCTGTCCCAAACAAATATACAAGTAAGCCAGCAAAGAACTAACCTACAAAACCCAGACAATTCAGTAAAGTTAAACAACAGATATTTTTTTCAAAACAGATGAAGATATTAGAAATTAAGAGTAGTATCCAAGGTAGCTCAGGACTATTGAGCAGAGGACTTCCTGGTCTGAAAGGATGATTCGCATGTATGAAGTTCACGTGTCTTGTTGTGTTTGGTCCACCTTACAGAGTTGCTAAGAGGATAAAGGCACCGAATGGACTGTGACTATGCAAATGTGATCACTACAGCCACTGGCATGAACCTGATGGGTTGCCACCATGTGACCTCATCTATGCCTTGTATGACATCAGCAGCAGTGCCTTCCTTCACTCTGACCCAGGTATATCTTAGACAGGAATGGCTTTCATGGCCAATGGACATCCAGCAGAAAAGAGCAGAGAATGGGTTTGAGAACAGAGAGTTCTTCCTGGTCGCCAAGCTTTGGCAGAGCGGTCCTCACTGCCAAATACCTTGTTCCTAATTTCCCTTTATGTTTCCATAGACTAGGAGACACGTGAACGTTTAAACTTCAAGAAGTGAAAAATCTCTCCTGAGTTCAGCCATAGTTTCCCAGTGTCCGTTAAGGGCTTGAAGAACAAGGTTCTACTGTGCAGGAGGGCACATGGCTGAGTGAGCCCTGATGACGTGTATGAGGGGTGATGTCTCTAAAGCTGTCTGGTCTCTGGCACAAAGGAAACACTCCACAAGTTCTTGTCATCATCAATTTACAGCCAAACCACAGAAGAGCTAGGCCAGGGATCTCTCAGCATCTAGCATCTTTCTGGGTTACAGTTTCATTAGTGGGCTCTGGAAACTGACGCTATCTAGGGACTTGTGGAATTGCTAAATAGGAGCCTGCATTAAAACCAACACATCAGTAATGAACATGTGGCTTCTGCAGTTTTTGATGCCTTTCTTGCCATCTTATTGCTGGGCTGATTTATCTAGATCGTGTTTTAATAGTGTTTCTTGGCTGTGGCTTCCCATTATAAAGACCTGAGGGCCTTTTAGAAAATTCCAGTGCTGTGGTCCCATCACAGATAAATGAGTCAATTTTTATGGGTAGGGTGCAGATATTGCTTTTAATAAAAATCATATTTTTATTTTTTGAGAATTTCATGTAGTAAATTTTCATTAACTTTTCCCCTCCATCAACTCTTCCCCAATTCCCTACCCACCCAACTTCATGTTTTTTCTGTCTCTTAAAAAACAATAACAACAAGCCCCATGGAGTCTAATTTATGTTGGTTGACTACTCCTGAGCATGGGGTCCACCCTGGAGTGTGGTTGATATACCCAGTGTCATTCCATTGAAGATTCCATTGAACTGATTTTGCCCCTTCCAGCAGTTATCAATATCAAATAACTTCTTGGCTAGGGGTGGGACATCATGCCCACTTCCCTTACATGCTGGCATCTTGTCTGGCTTGAGCTTGCGTGCACAGTCACAGTCTATGAGTTCATATGTGCATCAGCCCTGCAAAGTGCTATTTCTTTGGGGTCATCTACCACCTCTTGCTCTTACAATCTCTCTGTGTCTTTTATAAACCCCAGAGCCTTTAAAAGAAGCGATATGATTCCATTTAGGGCCAGATATTGCTTGTTGCTTTGAGATGTGGTGCCACGTAGCCCAGGCTGACCTTGAACTCACTGCATGGCTGAGGATGACTGTTCTAATTCTGATCCTCCTATCTCTGCAGGTGTGCTCATATCCTATGGTTTTATTTGGAGCTGAGAATTGCTCGGCAAGCAATTTACAATACTCTCACTGTGTGTGTGTGTGTGTGTGTGTGTGCGCGTGTGTGTGCTTCAGTGGGTGGCCCGGGGTGGCCCAGGAGAAGCATGGGGTAGGAACATACAAAATGGCTCTCAGAGTCTACAGGTTTAGGCACATGAAACCCTGATGTAGCTTTGGTGTTTCCTATGAACTCAATAGTCAGAATGGGAGGATCCTGTCTCCTACAAGCCAGGTTGGTGGTAAATATCAAGGCTCCAAGGGGCCAAAGGAGATGGAGACTATGCTTCTGAGGAGGTCATCTTTATTGGTCTGAATAAGCAACAAGGTAGGACTCAGCTTGTAGTAAAGTTGAGTCACAGGATAAGGGAGCATTGTCAAGTTTTATAACAGCAGCTCACTGTGTCAAGTGCACACCTCCAGTGGGAACATGTTAGTACTTGCTCCATGATGACACTGAGCTGGCCCTTTAAGCATGTCAGCTAAGAGCTTCACCACAGCCATGGGAGGGGGCATTTTGTGGTATTTGAATCTATTTGTTTATCAAAATGTGGACATCTCCCATGGGCCAGATGAAATGACAAACACCAGTACCTGTGTTCTTAGCCTGACTTCTGTGTCTTCCAAGCTGTGCTACAAACTGTTATAATAGCTTATATATCTGTTTCCACTCCCTGTAGCTTCCAGTCTTGGTTACAAGTATAACCTTCTAGCCTAGTTTTACCATCCAGGACCTACTTAATACATATGTGAATTAAGTTATTTGAACTGGGGACTGCAAGATGGCTCAGCAGGTAAAGGTGCTTGCTGCCAAAGCCTGGTGACCCAATTTTCTTTTCTGAAACTTATATGGAAGAAGGAATGATTCATGAAAGTTTTCTCTTACTGTGACACACACACACACACACACACACACACACACACACACAAATAAATGCAAGAACACTGTAATAATTTGGCAGAAGAAAGCATGTTGAAAATCCAGCATAGGGGTAAATTCTGGAGACTAAGGTAGTGTGATATTTGGATGCTCCACTTGCATTCTGATATGGACAGAAGATGTTGATGCTCTATCAGGGAGATAAGTTCTGAGCCAACAGAACAGACAGTGACAACATTTATGAAGCCAAATCAAGGATTATGGGCAAAGATTTCTTAGGTGTGTTCACCCGAGAGAAATTCATAATGTTCTTATGTTAAAACAACCTTTCATGCATTAACTTACCTATTGAAGTGGTAGATATCCTGTATATTTCCGAAAAGAGCAGCCCTGTCTTCGGTCGCCAGGGGAAGTTTGGTTTGGTCCCGGATGCATTCCAGGTAATCCTGTGAAATCAATGAGAAGGATGCCTTAAGACTCCTGGTCTTTTCTAAGACATTTTTAATATGCAAGATGAATCACTGGCATCTATTTTAAATAACCAGTGATACTAATGCAATTATCACCTTCATCATGGGGTACAAACAAATTTTCTCTCATGAATGAGTAAAAGGAGAATGTGTGGCCTCCATCAAGGATCCACTCTACCCCCAGTCCACCAGAGCGCCCCTCTGTGGATGCTGGTCACAGTGATAAGGTCAGAGTTAGGACAGGCTAACATTCCCTGTGTCTGTAAGTGATTAAGAAAAACTTCACAGGCCTCAGGACATAGCTCAGTTGGTCGCTGTTCAAGCACGAGGATCTGAGTTCAAGCCCTGGGACAAGCATGAAAATGTCTGTGATGGAGATGTGATGCACGCTTCTCATCCCAGTACTGGGGAGGTGGAGATAGGAACTTGTCTGTTGGCCAACCAGCCTAGTCTGACTTTCCAGTCCCAGGCCAATGAGAGACCCTGTTTCAAAAACCAAAGCAGACAGAGCTTGAAGAACAACACCCCAGGTTAATCTCTGGCTTTCCCATTCACCCTCAAATACATATGAAATGCATACAGTGGGAAATCAAGAAATAAAAAAAAATTCAAAGTGTGATAGAGTTGTATTAGACAAGCCTTTAAGGTAGAAAGGCATCAGATACTTATATATAGGTTAAGATTCCCCTACAGAAGATAATTTGGGAAAGTTTAAAATCCAAGCATGTTACTCACTTTTGTTAAGCATTAAGTTATATTAATGAATTTGGGAATGGGACTAATTCTATATGTCTAGCACTTAAATGGTTCTCAGATATATCCCACATCTGTCATACCCACAAGGGTGAAACTAACACATCCCAGAAGCTGTTTGAATTGTCAGGAGAGGGGAAACCTGTGTGTTCCAGAGTTCATAACTCAGTGATCCTCTCTCCCAGCATTCCTGAAGCATGAACTCAGTAGGAAACAAGGACAGAGTAAAGAAAAAAGTGAGAACAGCTGAAATAATGTAAAAAAAAAAAATCCAAAAAATCCTAAAACAAACAAACAAACAAACAAACCCAAAATATAACAAAAAAACCCCAAAACCAAAAAACAAAACAAACAAACAAACAAAAAACAAAGCAAAACCCAGTCCCTTTCCGAGGCTACATTGCAGCTCTGCTTCCTCCCAAGGACCAGATATAATCTGCAAGCATTAGGGGGCAGGTGAGTGGCAACATTGTGGGGTGCGTGTGCAAAGTGACAGGGATCTCAGAGGCCATCTTCCGGCTGGATACCATTTTCTAGCAACACATGAGAGATGGTACGCAGAAGAACCCACAGTGGGAGAAGCTGTGACTTCGCATGCATCCAATTCTCATTTTTTTTATGTCTTCCCCTAAGTCATGTTCATTCTCTGTCTTTGCTCCTTTGGAGAAAAGCAAAGGCTTTGCTGTTAGCTTCCTGAAATAGCACAGGTCACTGTCTACCCCTAGTAGGCTCTCATTCTGGTCATTTCTTCCTAAAAGCTTGGGCACACATGACCTTTCTTATCTTTTGAAGCAAGCTTTGTTGGTAACAGCCTTTCTTCTCTCCTGTGTTCTTCCTTCCCTCTCTTTCTGGAATGTCTCATAAGAAAGCAGGCTCATGAGATTTTAGTGTAGTTAGCATCAACCCGTACTCCTCAAGCAAAGCTTACTGTCACCATCATGAGTGGGACAGAGGTAAAGAAGTTGTGTATGTACAGAGGAGTTAATGTCCAGCCATGAGCAACTAAGCAGGACAGACCTGAAGGAGCAGTACACTTAGAACAGCAGGTACAACCTGAACTTCATCCAAAACAAAACAAAACAAACAAACAAAAAACCCATCACCCACTGAGCACTCACGGAATGGGTCAGTGGGTAAAGGCCCTTGTTATCAAGTGTGATGACCTGAGTTTCCTCCCCAGAACCTTGGTGCCAGCAGGAGAGAACCAACTTGCACTGGTTTTCCTCTGACCTCCTCGCTTAGGCATGGCATAAAGTCATCTTCCAATAGATGCCAAACAAAACGAATTTATGTTTCTGTTAAAATTACACACGGGACATAAAAATGGTCTAATGACTACCATCAAATATAAACATTTGATAGCAGCTTAGTATGTCAATAGATAATTAGAGTTCTTTATTTTTTTATATTTGTGTGTGTGTGTGTGTGTGTGTGTGTGTGTGAGCACACACACACACAAGTGTTCAAGGAAGCCCCTACCAGCACATCAAGCTGAGAGTACAGTTGGGTTGGTAACTGGGTTGTTAGACTCACATGACTAGCTGCTGCAGGCTGTGAATGAGGAACCCAGTCAAAAGCCTTGAAAAGCTTCATCTGGGGTTATAGATAAAGCCTGTCCCCCACCACACCACCACTCCCCATCAGATCTCTGAAGGAAAGTGCTTTGAAATCCTGAAAGTCCATGGCAGAGACCCTGTATTTTAAAAACTGCTTGCTTTTCTTGTTGAGAAAATAGGCCACTAGGAGTCCACATTTTTGTAGGTCACTCTAGATAACAGATCAAAGTTTAATGGCCACAACTGGTTCCCTGCTCTGACCATAATTAAGTCTTTTAAATAGGGGATGTTAACCCTGAACCAGTTACTGGAAACTACTGTAGCATGTGCTGCCTTGGCAGCTGTAATCATCCGCAGCCAAAATGAAAGGCTGGAAACTTGCCCTAATAACAGCTCCGTCTCAGCTGAAATGACGGAGTGGGGACATCAGTGAGCCCACTGAGAGCCCGTCACACTGCCTAGTAATTTCACTGGCTTCATGTCAGCACCTATGGCCATTACGCAGCTCATGACCAATCCACAGAAGATGTCTGCATAGGAAAGAATTCTAGGCTAAGAAGGAATTCACTCTATAACAGACGGAGTAAACTGATAGAGACCCTCAGGAAGAGAACTTTCTACCACTCGGTTTTCCTACTGCAATTGTAAATATGCTTTGGAGTATCAGTTTTTAAGTAGTTTATGTCCCTAAGGGTGTCTTCATTGGATGGCTTGTAGAAGATGGCCCATCTTCTTCTGGCTTTTTATTTGAAAATATCAAAGTAGAGTCTAACTTAGTGCCCCGTTGAGGTGTGGCAGTGGACAGAAGGCAGTTTAAACACTGTTTTGAACCCACAATAATGTAAAGACAGAACCTGAAGTAACCAGGTTGATACCTTGATATTTGACTATTTGGGTTCTATTAATAGATTTATTTTTATAATTGATATGTATTTTTAAAATTAAAATGATTTATTTTTTTATTTTTTAAACATGTTTTTAAAAAGATTTATTTATTTATTATGTATAAGAGTACACTGTAGCTGTGAGCCTTTATGTGGTTGTTACTAATTGTAGGATCTCTGCTAGCTCTAGGCAGCCCCACTCGCTCTGGTCCAAAGATTTATTTATTATTATAAGTAAGTACACTGTAGCTGTCTTCAGACACACCAGAAAAGGACATCATATTCCATTACAGGTGGTTGTGAGCCACCATGTGGTTGCTGGGATTTGAACTCAGGACCTTCAGAAGAGCAGTCCTCTTACCCGCTGAACCATCTCGCCAGCCCATTGGTATTATCATTATTATTATTAATTTTATGTGTATGAGTGCTTTGCCTGCATGTATGCCTGTGCACCATGAGCTTCCATGGCTCCTCAGAAACCAAAAGAGGGTGTGCTGGACCTGTGTCTACAGGCAGTTGTGAGTATCCACTGAGTACCAGGAACAGAGCCATACCTCTAACCATAGAACTGGCATACCTTTATTCTTTTACATTTAATTATTTTACAAAAACAGTAATGAGTGACAAACTATAAAGTGGTATGCACACACACACACACACACACACACACACACACACACACACACACACGAAGCAGTTAAAGAAATCCTGGTCTAAATAATCATGCTGCAAACACACAAAAGGATGCTACAGCTCGACAGAGATCACTGGGATTATTTCTACAAGGTGCTTGAAAGAGCTTAGCCAGTGGCTCCTCCATCCTCTTTCTTCTTTGAGATCATGTTTAAAATGTTAGAATCTGGTTAGCATGTTACTAGAGACAAGCCACAATGAAGAACAGGCAGTTGTTTACATAAAAGGTAGCTATGGTGCCTCATTATGTTTAAATCCATCTGCACTCTCTTTAGCTTGGAGATACAAAGGAAACCAGAAACTTCTTTCCGAATTGTCTTGCTTGTATTTCAAGCTCCTACACAGTGACTTCTATAGTGTTTTTGTGTTCAGCCTCTTCTGTTAGCACTTTGTACCCTGCTCTTTGAACAGAGTGCCTACAGTTTCCCTTTTTCTTGATGGTGGTGGTGGTCTTTTATTTTGGAGAGAGCATCTCCTCCATTTCACAGAAATCACTACCTGGTTCTGTGTTGGGATGCCAGTGACACCAGAATGACCTACATTGATAAATTGATTTACAGTGTAGAAGCACACTCCCTTCCACTCAGCCAGTCCTTCCTCCTGTTTTTTCCGAGGGTGTTAAGAGTGGGTGCCAAGTTCTATTTTACAAGCTAGTTGTTTACAAACTGAATCACACAGGATCCCTTCCTGCAAGGAGCTGCCTCCTTGGCTAGCTGAAACGACAAGTGTCAACAAACAGGTCCTTGTACATTTTTGGCTAAAAGACCAATACATGATCAGAAGAGAAGGACACACCTATTCAGTACAGAGGGATCACAGGCAAAGGCAGAGGTGTTTCATTCCAGGAAGGGATTGTAACCCTTGGCAGGAAAAAAGATCTTTTTAAAGAGAGACACTTGTGCTACTACACTACTGAAAAACAATGGACTCCAAAGGAAAACATTTGTACTGGAATTCCACACTGGGGAGGGGGGAGAGGAGAAAGGCTTCAGCTTTGATAGTAGCCAGAAGAGGAACTTGCCTCCCAAGAGGGCATCACCCAAAAGCTGGACGGTCAGAGACAAACCTTGATCAGGATCACACACACACACACACACACACACACACACACACACTCACACATGTGTACATATGTGTGTATATATGTATATATACATACATATATGTGGATATATATGAAGATACATATTCATGAGGATATATAGTGATTTTCCTTTCCCCCCATTTCTTTTTCTTTTAGATGCTTGCCAGAAGTCTAAGCATGCTCTCCCAGACTCTCTGGCCTTTCCCAACTGCCCTCTGAAGCTCCCACTGCTGCCTTCTCTCTGACACACACACATCTGGCTTCTGCCAGGCCCCTGCCTGTTGACTTCCATTGCACAGCATACTGGCCTAACTCAAATGGCATGCCTCTTCCTCTTCTCTGTCTCCATTTCCCTGGCAGCTGCTGAGATTTACAGCTTGCCTGTCCTGTTTTTCTCCCAACCGCTAATAATATTGTCCTGGAGCTTCCTTCCAAGTCTATTTCTAAGTTCTTTTATTAACAAAACTATCCAGACAACAATCCAAAAGAGGCCACTTCTAATTCCCTAGCAACAGTGGTAGCAACCAGAGGATGCAATGAGATAAATACTCCAGCATCAGTACCAAAAAGGCAACCATAGGGAGGCTGGTTAGACCAGAGTAGCTACATATAGGAGCACACTACCTGAACCTGAGAGCAATGGAGGGAGGGACATTTAACAAGTGAGGAAGGTGGGGGAAGGGAGGGAGTCTGAGAGAGGTGTGCTTGGATCAACTGGTTTAGTAATTGCTGGCCTCCTGAGGAAGAAGCCTGGGATCCCTTCCTTTTTTCTACATTTTGTCACTGAGGAGGAATGAGTAGTTCTACCAGCTCCCTACAGTTTATTGTCCACTGAGCTAGCAGGTGGGTTGAAAGGCACTGAGTACACTGGACCCTTGGCTTCCTCTTTTGTTGGGTCATTTCAGGGAGACAGGCTATGGGCCTAGGCACCCATCATCTTCTATCTTCCCTTCTAGTTTTTTTCCAGGTATTGGAACTGCTGAGGCCAAAATAGGTAGTTAGAGAGCTTTCTGATAGGCTGGACATGTCTGCAAACCAAGGCGACCTTTCTCTGACATCTCTGAGGATTTGTGGTGAGAGGAAACAATGCCTATTTTGACCTGTCACATGCAGACAGTAGGGTTTTGCATAGCTCAGGCTTGTAGTCTGTCTCTATCAGGGGCCAAGCTCTGAGTAGGGCTTCTGTTTTGTAGTCACGGATGGGCGTTGGTGGCGCACGCCTTTAATCCCAGCACTTGGGAGGCAGAGGCAGGTGGATTTCTGAGTTTGAGGCCAGCCTGGTCTACAAAGTGAGTTCCAGGACAGCCGGGGCTATACAGAGAAACCCTGCCTCGAAAAAGAAAAAAAAAAAATGTAAGTCACAGCATGGTAATTTGAGTGGGGTAAGCAATATTTACAAAGAGCTTTGAGCTATTTTCAATGTATATAAACTTTTATTCTTTTCTTCAAATACACCACTGAAATCTTATAATGAAAAATCTCTGTGGTGCTTGGCAGATAAAGTCTGAAAGCTCTAATATTCAGGCTGATGTCTGTCTCTCTTTGCTCAATGCTTCTGTGGGAGGAGAACACTGTCAAAGGACTGGGAGCTGAGACCCTGTAGCTTCTCAGCTGCCCTATCAGGCCCACACAAACGCTGGAACTATGGAGACAATGTTACTTCAGGCCTACTGGCACATGCTTGTGCATCCACGGAGAACAGGGTGTCTTGAAGCGCTGTGGACAGTGGAACACCACAAAGATCTTTCTCTAAGTGTCTCTGAAGGGAGGGGTAGGGGAGGAGAAGGAGAAAGGGAAGAGAGAGAAAGAGAAGCAGAAGAAAGTGGTAGAAAGAAAAACAGAAAGACAAAGATGGGGCACGGAAAGAGGAGAAAGGGGAAAGAGGGGAGAGTTGGGGCAGGGTGTCACACCGAACATTAGAATTAGACACAGCTCCTCCTCCTGCTGACAGAAACTCAGGTCTCATTTCAGGCTTCCCAATCTATCGCACAGAGGCTGGTCCCACTGACAATATGCAGACATCTGCTAAGGACTCAGAGATGTTTTGATAAAAGAGTAATAAACCCCGAGGTTTTGCCTCATTTAAACTCTAAGATTTTTCAATACACAAAACCAGCAAGAAATGCAAGGAATGGCCCTCTAGTCAAGCTTTGACAAATGACACTTGTGCTCGCTCAGGGCTCTCTATTGTCTCCCTTTATCCTCCTGAACAAGGTTGCTACGGTCTCCTCACAGTGAGGACATGAGACACCAGATCTGTGGGAGTGGGGAGGAGGGAAGAAAGGGGCCAGCAGCTCTCCCCAGAAAGAGAAGTTTCAGAGAGGAGGAGGGAACATGGATTTTGTTAAAAACAGATCCACTGAGAAGGAGGACAACATTAGAGCCGAACTCAGTCCACAGAGCAGAGGATTCTAAAAACTGAGTCAACTTCATCACTTTGTGTAGCTTTTGAGACATGGTTTCCATAACTGCCCAGGCTGGCCTGGAACTTGTAGTCCTCTCACCTCAGCCTCCCTGGTAGCATGTATTACAGACACACTGTGTGGCTGACTCTGCCTGTGTTAAGACTTCTTTGTGCTCAGGGTGGGCATCTCTTCCTGTACCTCTCATGACCATTACAGACATCCCTGGAGCTCACTGTACCTCTCATGACCATTGCAAGCATCCCTGGAGCTCACTGTACCTCTCATGACCATTGCAGACATCCCTAGAGCTCACTGTACCTCTCATGACCATTGCAGACATCCCTGGAGCTCACTGTACCTCTCATGACCATTGCAGACATCCCTGGAGTTCACTGGCCATCCAGGCTTGTGGAATCCATAAACCCTATGTTAAGTAAGAGGTCCTTGGTCAAAAAATAAAGTGAAGTGTGATTGAAGAAGACATTGATGCTGATCCCTGGTTTCTATACATATGTCTAAACACAAATTTATGTGTAACAAAAACCAAAGCACCTCTCTCCCTGCTTAAAATACACTTAACGTCTTCAAAGGGCATGGACCTCATGCTCATATGTAGAAGCTCGTGTTAAAGTAAGGGTAGACACATGGCACCTTGGAGAAACGCTGGTGAAGAGCCAACTCTCCTCCATATCCACAAACTACTATTCTTTTTAATCATATCAGTATTTCTAGCTACCAATGACTGAAAATACAGAATAAAACAACACAAAACAGATGTTTCTGAGACAGTCTATATGTCTTTGAATAGAATTTAATATAACATTAAAACATTTTTTTTTCAAAATGGGCTACAGAATGTCTCATACAATCCTCTAGAGAAAGTCACAAGACCTGGCTCCCCATGGGCACTGACCAGAAAGGTGTTAGAGCACATCTGTGGCCAGCTGTTGTACAGGACTTGTTTCAGCCCTAGTCACCTGCAGACCAGACTAGACCAGAACAGACCAGACCGGAGTCATTCCCGCTAGGACCATCTTCCCACTGAACCAGGAGGAGATCTCCAGGGCATGTGATACAACCTGGCCTTTTGTTTTAAATCCATGAGGACAGTAGCTTCGAAACAACCTTCTTTGTTCTTTGTTTCTGCTTTCCTCAGCTCTTTCCTGTCTATCAAAGCAATCTCATCAGAACATGCTTTCCATTTTATAGAATAAGGTGGTGACTGGTTCTCACAGTGCAAATCAAAGCCAATTAAGAGGCTCAGAGAAAATTTATTATAATTTTGCTTTTTGACAGAGAAGTTTAATAATTGCTCTCTCAGGATTCATCCTTCTTTTTTATTTAAATTTATTTATTTGTTGTTGTTTATTTTGGTTGGTTGGTTTGTTTTTGAGGTAGGCTTTCTCTACATAGACTTGGACTGTCCTGGAACTTGATTTGTAGACCAGGCTTTACCACACACAGCTGCCTCGGCCCACCGAGTACAGTTTCGGTACTGTGCTAATTTTCAAGTCTCAAAACAGAACACACACACACACACACACACACACACACACACACACACCAACCAACCAAAACAGTTCTATGATTCTCTGATAAGAACCTGAAAACTCTTGTGTTTTGAGGCTGGAGGGTTAGGCTTTCCTCTTGAAGATTCAGAGATCCCCAGAGCAAAGACAGAATTGCAGTCCCTGGAAGCAAAGCCCTGGTCAAAAGGAAGTGCAGCCATACTGAAGTGGACAGCTATACATGGGGCTCAGGACCTGCTGCAAAAGCTTTGTGCCACTGTGTACTGGTGGGTGTTCCACTGTGTCCCCCAAGAGCATACAGATGCTGTAAACATCTCAGTGAAATGCAGACCATATAAAACACCTTCTTATATTTTCTCTCATGGTGCTCCAACTCCCTCTGTGAGCTCTGCATGCCACTTTGCTACATGGGTGGCCTCAAAGATTCACCTGCCAGAAAAATGACTAGTGATTTCAGAAGCAAAAACACTCCCATGTCACAAATCCAACAATGACCTACAACCTATCCAGGAACTAATTCTGGGAATTTTGAAATAAAAGAGACCAAGTAATGGCCTATTCAAATAGATTTAACTTTTCCACATATATGTTACCAATGATCACATGCTTAACTTAGACAATGATGGATCATATCAGTTACATAATATATTAGGATACCTTCCAACTATTCTACAAAGCCCGTGATCGTAACATAGCTAATTTTCAAAAAGCATTTTCTTAGGGTTCATCTGATGGAAAGAAATAGGCTTTAAAAATAAAAGCCTTATGGGCCGGAGAGATAGCTAAACGGTTAAGAGCACTGGCTGCTCTTCCAGAGGTCTCAAGTTCAATTCCCAGCAACCACATGGTGGCTTATAACCATTTATAATGGGATCCAATGCTGTCTTCTGGTATGTTGGAAGATAGCTACAGTATACACAAAATAAATACATCTTAAATATCTTGGAACTGACATAAAATAAGGTTTCAACTGGCCACCAAGGTAGGGGCTACCTGAATAAAATTATTTAGAGAGAGGAAAAAGCTGGAAGAGGCTAGCCCGACTTTCCACTTACCGGGTCACACAGATGGCAACAGGGTTCTTTATGCTGTGTCTTACCAACAATTAAAGGATCTTCTACTACCAGAGTTGGCTGATAGCAAGTATGTCACGACTGCTGTTGGCACTAGTGGCCGAGGAGAGTATGGGGCAGAGCTTATTAGAAATTTTTGAGGTGCAAATAGAGTTTGTTAGCTTTTAAACCAAAATGGCTGTGGTCTGCTATACTTCACAGTGTTTTTTGAGGAGGAACCTGAGAGCCAGAAGACCTTAGAACCTTAGGGCTAGTGTCATAGCCAGGATGTACTAAGCCTCCTGGTACTAGACACCTAGAACAGAGCTGCGCTGGTCAGCTATGGAAGGTTTGGCTTTGTATGGCCCCCACGGAAGAGGTCAGGCAATGGAGTCTTGAAAAGAGGTCAGTCAGCAGCATACTCCAGGGCTCAGAAGGCTACGACAGGCCAGCGGGCATGCTAGCATCACATGGTGCCTGCAACCCCCACACAGTGGGACCTTCATAGTGAACCCTGTCTTCTGGCCTCAAGGGCCATACTTCATTCTCTCATAAATCTCCTGTCTTGCAAAAGATGGGAACTGTGGTTATATGAAAAGCATGCAGTTTGCTTTTGCTCAGATCACAAAAGAGAATAGAGCTAGCCGGGAGTACAGCTCAGTGGTAGAGCATTTGACTGGCTCCCACGAGGCCCTGGGTTCAGTCCTCAGCAGTGCAAACAAACAATAAATTACTGCTCTAGATATCCATCTAATCTCTGAAAATATCACTTATGAGAACCCTGTCCTGTGAGCAGATCTGCTCTCCTCTCTCGCCATCTTTGTCTCTATCACTCTGTCTCTAAGTTCTGAGAACCAAGATACCTGCAGGCAAGTAAGTGGAGCTTTTTATTTTTTATTTATTTTTTTAATTAATGATTGATGTGGGAAGGCCCAGCCCTCTATGGGCAGTACTACCACTGGAGGGATGTTTTTGGGAGGTACAAGGAAGGTTGGTAGTTGAATGTAGACTGAGGAAGGAGCCAGTGAGCACCCCTCCATGGTCTCTGCGCCCTCCATGGTCCCTGTTCCAGTGTCTGCTTCCAGCTTCCTGCTTGAGTCCCTGCCCTGACTTTTGTTACTTAGTTTCTGGTGTTTATCACAGCAATAAGAGGAAGCCAACTAAAATAACTAGTTAACTCATCTTTCAGGATTCTTCCCCTGTCTTCCTGTGTCTCAGTGAGTTGGAAGCTCTCCTTAGTGGTTATTGTAGCAATTCTGGGATATTCTTCAGGAGAGCTAGCAAGTCTCTCCAGAGCTCTCACTCTCTCACAGAATAATGAGAGCAATGGTAGGAACCCTGCTCCAGCTGACCTATCTTGATGGACAGAATGAGTCTCTGTAATGTGAGCCTGTGCTACCAGGATAAAGAGAGCCAGAAAGGGAAGGGTTAAGGGAACGCCTGTCACTCTGTGTCAGCATCAGATGCTGCATAGAATTTCAACCCAGCTCAACATTCCTCCTTTGTCACAGGGGACAGTTCTTATAAAGGAGGAAGAGGCTGCTAGACCTGCTTCTCCTTTTAAACTTTCCCCTACACTGGCCTCTGTATAAGAAAAGAAATGCTTTTCTAATCAAAAGTAGATTAACTCCCACCCTTTCTCTGTATTTGCAACACCATTGTCCAGGCCTTAAACAGACCCTAGGGGGAATGATTTATCCCTTGCTTTGTGCTTGGCAACTCTGCTTTTATTGTGGGCTAGCTCACAGACCCAGCCTTACTCTGGCCTTAATCTCGCCTTACTCTCGGCCCACTGACAGATTGCTGGAAGCCTGGGTACAATCACAAAGGCAAGGCCTGCTCAAAAACAAGAGATACTGGTAGCTTTTCTTGTTGACATAGAAAGAGAGAGAGGAAAAACAAAAACAAAAAAACCCTCTGAACAAGTTTCATTAATCTTTCTGATTAAAATACAGGTAGTTTTATTTTCACAATAAATGGCTATTTGAAATTAGTTCCAGAAAGATTAATATTAATGCAAGGACTTCACAGCTCCAATCCCACATCACCAACTCCTGTGATGCAGAAAGCATAATCTACAGCGACGGGCATTATTTGACTGTGTTAATTAAAAATAACAAAAGGAACTATTATAAAGTGTAAAGAATGGCCTCTCCCAACACACACACACACACACACACACACACACACACAAACACACACACACAAAACACATATACACACACACTCACACACACAAACACAACACATACACATATACACACACACTCACACACACAAACACAACACATACACATATACACACACAAACACAACATATACACACATATACACACACATACACATATATACACAACATATACACACACTCACATATATACACATATACACAATACATACACACAATACATACACAAACACAACACATGCACAACACATTCACACACATCTGCCCACTCACTCCCACCTACCCACTCCCACATAACATACACACACACACACACACACACACACACACACACACACACACACACTTCTGAAGGGACATGGGGAAAACTTAGTGTATCCATTCTCCATTCCTTTGTGACCTGCCTTTGAGTAGATTTCTTTACAGAATAGTTAGCTAAAGCAACCTTAGCCTCTACAGCAAGCACTGGTCTTTGTATCTTATTAGGGAGATGTCTGCAAAGCTTCTCATGATGTGCCTACTGCCAGCGCCCAATCTCCCTTCCATGGAGGGATTTATTTTTTTCTTTTTTATGAGATGCCACTTCATTTTGGTGCAGCCCTGAAACCATAAATACATAAACAACAAAAATGAATTCAGAGGTTGTACTTATGTAGTTTACTGTCTGTTTGATTATATGGTGTATGTATGTATGTATGCATGTATGTATGTATGTATGTATGTATGTATATACATGTACATATACATGTGTGTATGTATTTGTATGAATATACATATATAGTGTGTATATATGCATGTGTATAAGTATGTATATATGTATGTGTATGAATGTGTGTATGTATGTATGTGTGTATGTATGTGTATGCATGTATATATATGTATATGCATGCACACATATGTGTGTGCATATGCATGCACACATATGGTATGTGTACATATGTGTGCATGCATGTGTGCATATATGTATGTATTGTATATCATGTGTGTATGTATATGTGTATATATGTATGTGTATATGCATTTATGTGCATATATATGTATGTATATATGGCATATGTACATGTGTGTATGTGTGTATATGTATATATGTATGTTTATGTATGTATATATGTATATATATGTGTGTGTATATGTGTATGTATGTGTATACTTATATTTGTATATGTATATATGTGGATATATGTATATATGCATGTAGTATGTATACTCTGAGATTAGAGTAGGATATTGGGTGACTTCCTTTATCACTTTTACTGTTTCTGTCAGTCACTGAAATGCGAGCTTACTACTTCAGCTCCACTGGCTGCAGAGCCCTTGGGATCTGCCTGTTTCCATTTTCCAGTGTTAGGGTTACAGACATGTACAGTTATGCTTGGCTTTGATGATTCAAACTCAGGTCCTCATATTCGTAGAGTAAACCCTCTTACTCAGACATCTCTGCCTCTGGAGTTACTGTTTATCTGGCCCAGAGTTTCTGGCTGGGATGAGAGGAAAGTTCTGGAAATGGACAGTATGATGGCCACACAACAGTCTAAGTGTGTTTATTGCTGTCACGGGAGGGGTGTGAGATAAAACATTCAGGTGTATCTACTTTACTACCACTAAAAAGTCTTTAAAATGTTAATTAAAAAGACTCATTTTGTTTATGTAAGACAAACATCAGACTTCATATTTTAGATACTACAGCCATTACAATGTCATTACTTCTTGCTATTGGGAACCCAGGTTGATCACAGTAGTTACAAGCTTTTACTGTTCCTGCAGAGAACCTGGGGGAGGTTGCCAGCACCCACATGGTGGTTCACAACCATCCAAAACTCCAGTTCCAGGGGATCTAAAACACTGGCCCTGGTTTGACTATCTTGGGCACCAGGCACACATATGCATTGTGCACATACATATATGTAGGCAAAACACTTACACACATAAAATGAAACAAACAATTCTTTTGAAAAAAATAGAGAAAAGACTTGTTATGTCTGGGTTTTAATTCTCTAATAAAATTCATCAAGACTATCAAGATAGTTTTATATCCAGGCCATACAGCAACAGTTCTCAACCTGTGGGTCACGACCACTGTGGCAACTATCTCTCTCCCAAAATACTTACATTACGATTACATAACAGTAGCAAAATTACAGTTATGAAGTAGCAATAAAAATAATTGTATGGTTTGGGGGTCCCCACAACATGAGGACTGGAATTGAAGGGTCGCAGCATTAGGAAGGCTGAGAACCACTGCCCTAGAGTGTAACTTTAGTCACCAGAGGAAGTCTTTCCCCTGGCTTGTTGGTGCTGGCACATCTCTCTACTTGCCGTAGGCTATGAAACCAAGTAATTAAGCTTATTTTAGACATGTAGGGTAAATGGACTCTTAGTGACAGCCTGGGCCTCTTGGGCAAAGACACAGGGTTTACTGTCTAGTGTTTGAAATATCTCTTTTGGCAGCTCAAAAGACACACTTGTGTCTGGGCTGCATTCTTGAGAGCTGAGGCTGGTGGAGATGCGATCGCCAGTCATCTGTAGATTGGGACCTTCTGAATTAGACTCATTTATGGAAGGAGAGGCTGAGATCAGAATGGTCATTTGTTTCTGGACACACAGCTGATTGTCACATGAGCCTGGAGTCCTGACCAGAGCTTTGTCCATTAAATCAACCCCAGTTCAGCTTGGCCCAAATCAAAACTCTGAGAGAAAGGACTCATCCCACTATGAAATCCTTTTCATTTGTTAGAAATGAATTCCAATTACATGCAGGTATGTAAGGTATACACAAAAGTACAGCAAACTAGGTATATCCAGCAATTAAAAATACTTTTATTTTATTTTATTTTTAATTAGGTAGGTGTGTGTGTGTGTGTGTGTGTGTGTGTGTGTGTGTGTAGGCATGTACATGTGACTACAGGTTCTCTGGAAGGCCAGAAGTGAACACTGGATCTGCTGGAATTGTAGTTATAGGCAGGAGTAGGCTGACCAAACGTGGGTGCTATGCAGTATGTGCTCTTAACCACTGAGACACCTTTCCAGCCCACATAGCATTCTCTTTTTAAAGCACAAATTTTAAGGGTCATGGAGGTAGCTTAGCACCTAAAAGCCCTCGCTGCTAAACCTGATGACCTGAGTTTGTTTGGTCCCTGGGACCCGAGCAGAAGGAGAGAACTGACTCCCTGTTTTATGACCTCTGTACACATGTGATTCTCTCTCTCTCTCTCTCTCTCTCTCTCTCTCTCTCTCTCTCTCTCTCTCTCACACACACACACACACACACACACACACACAAGTTAAAGTATAAAGTTAAGATTTTTGTTTTGTTTTGAGACAGGGCCTCACTATGTAGCTTTGGCTATCCTAGAACTCACTACATAGACCAAGCTGGCCTTGAACTCACAGAGATTCATCTGCCTTTGCCTATAGAGTGCTGCGATTAAAGGCATAGGCCACTATGCTTGGCTTTAAGAGAATTTTCTTAACTAAAACTTTGATATAGATGTATAAATCTCTAAAATCTACCAGAAATGATTGGCTTTGTAGAGGAACTAATTGCATGACTAATAATTCAGTGAGAACAATGACTCTATCTAAAACATTGATTATATTCTTAGTACTGTGTAAGCATTGTACACAAAAGATCCCAAACTCTCAATCCCATTTTTCAAGTGGAAAAAAAGTATTCTTTAAAACTCTTGGCAACCTGTGGGTGTCATTGGCAGATGGCAAAGCAAAGGTCAGGCTCATTCTGGCAGCTTTGAAAGCCTGTGCTTTTATCATTTTTATTTTACACTCCATGAGGATGAGGAGGTAATTTATACTGCCTTTAAAGGTTATTGTCGGCTTCATAACAACAACACCAACAACAATCTCCCAAGGACCAGGGGCCTCTATGTTGAATGGCTGTTAGAATATGAGGATCATCAAGGAAGACTTCCCTAAGCCCCACAGATGTATCCCATCAGCCTAGGCAGCAGCACAGGTCTGGCTAGGAGCTGAGACGCCCCCATGGTCCTCTCCCCAGCAGCCTCTGTACTAGAAAAACCCTGCCTGGGTTTCTGTTGTTCCTTCAAGTCAGATTTCTCAAGCGATAGCTTTTAATTGCCCAAATAATAGCACCTTTGAACTGTTTATGAGGGCTTACTATCCCAGGTATGAATCTAGCTGATGACCATTAATTGCCTGTTTCTCATGAAGGGTCATTATGATGTTTGATTAATTCCTATTTTTGAAGTGGAAATTTTCTCTAAGTGGACTAACACAAAGTCAGCTTTGAACATTCTCAATGGCTTGGTTATGGGTAACTTTACATATTCTTTTTTAAAGAATATATATGTTTAAAAGGTTTATTTATTTAATTTATATGAATACACTGTAGCTGTCTTCAGACACACCAGCAGAGGGCATCAGATCCCATTACAGGTGGTTGTGAACCACCATGTGGTTGCTGGGAATCGAACTCAGGATCTCTGGAAGAGCAGCCAGTGCTCTTAACCCCTGAGCCATCTCTCCAGCCCTATCTATATATCAGTATCCTTTTTGTCCTTATTTTGCTTTAAATAGGACTTGGAACTCGGCTCCCATTTTAGAATAGAAGTTCATAAAAATGGGTCTCTGGAGGGACCAACTGGTTGGCCAGTGACCACACGTGGACAAACCTGGGAAGACCTGGTCTTGAAGGAGAAAGAAAGTTTTCACCTCAAAAGTGACCTATACTAGAATTACTGGGGAAGGGGTAAGCTGTGGATGTCTTTTACCTCATCCTGGGGTGGAAGTGAGCCTAACATGAGGATTCCTCTGTCTTACAGTCTGGATTGGCTCACTACAGATAGACAGGGCAGCAAACTCTTTTTTACATACATACGTCCTATGGTTTCTTTGTTAATGCCGGAAGCATAGAGAACTAAAAAAGAAAAGCAGCTTGCTTCCGGGAAGCTTCATTCATGAATCTTTGTGGGGGGCTCACCCTAACTGGTGCCTATGAGGCATTTTCTTCTAGTTTGTTCTCTTCTACTTGGTTCTAAGTGGCTTTGCTGTGCCACACCTTCTGCCAACATGCTGGGTTGATACCTACAGAAATTGTGAGCCAAAATCAGCCATTTCTCCCCTTAACCTGTCTGCATGAGTGCATGCAAAAGCAACACGGTTATTTTTATTTTGTATTTTAACCTTAAAAAATGATTTTTTTTAGCAGTTCTATTCAATATGTGGAGTTGAGTGGTATCATTGGCTTTAAGGGGCAAAGCAAGCTTTGCGCAGAGGGAGGAATTGAAGGCACAGTGAGAACAGTTAATGCTGAGGTCACAGAGATAGGTGGCAAGATAGACAAAGCTGTTCTTGTTCTGTGTTATAGAGAGAGACTGCTTGGTCATTTGCATTGTCTTCAGGTCTTTCTTATGATCTGGGTGAATTCCTTCCCATGATTCATTTCACCAGGTGCAGGCAACACATTTTATTTGGCAGACACATCTGGCCATAGGAAATTTCTCCCAAAGGCAGGTTGGTTTGTTCAGAACATAATCTGAAATTTATAATCTTCTCCGCTTCTGACTGCAGCAGAATATTCAAGATGGCACACACACAGAAAAGCAGCCTGCCTCTGACCCAAGAGAAAAGACTTGTCTCAGATCTGTAGTAGGGCTTTGCCCACAGGCAGACTTTGAAATTTATGAGTAGTCCTTTTGTAGCCCAGTAAAAGTGGCTATTCAGTTGCCTGAGTTAACTTACGTTTTTTAAGATACCTTTTCATTTCAGGGAGAAAAAAAACATCCAAATAAAGTCTCAGACATATGAGTAGAAAGGGACCTTTTAGTTGCAAGCAATGTAAAGTGCTTAATTGGGCAAACGGAACATGTGGCTGGCTCAGTTATGTCTGAGACCAGCACAGCATCTCTCAATATCTACTTTCCCCATGACTATCTTTTCCTTCGGTTCATCTATCTAATTTGCCAGTGCATACGGGAAATATTCATTCATCAGAAGTTCATTGGTAAAATTAGTCTCTGTGTGCCGACAATTTCCGAGGCAGCAAAGACTGTATTTGAACCAAAAATAGTCAACTGAATTGGACAAATCCTAAAAGAAAACTTTCCTGAAATTATTTGTATTTCAAAGCAAGCAAATCACTTTCAGCAATGAGTCAACTCTCACGCTGTGGAGACAGAGTGCAATATTACTTTTCTTCTTTCTATTGAGACAGGATCATGTAACCCAAACTAGCCTCAAATTTGCCACTTGCCACCTTGAACTTTTGATATTGCATTCCATCCCCAGTTTATGTGGGGCTGGAGATGGAACGTTGGGGTTTTGTGTACACTGGGCAAGCACTCCCTCTCAGTTACAAGTGAAATACTTGTAAGCTGATTTTTGTTACACAGTAGAAATAAAAACATCATTAAGAATAGTTGTGGGGGTTGTTTTTAGTCTTGTGCTTTACTTACAGTAATGGAAGACCATTTATCCATACAGCAGGTGGAATATTCTACACTCTTCAAGTCTAGGTGAGGAGTGGTCAGACCCCTTTAGGATAAGTTATGAGATCCTACAGAATAAGTCAGTTCTGATAAAACCCCTTGTTTGCAAGATATGAATTACATATATGTTAAAGAACATTTTGATTTTAATTTAAATTTCCAAGGGTTCCTTTGTTCATGCAGCTGTTGTCCAGTTCTAGAAGGAAAGCAGAAACATGAACACATCCCGTGACTACCCACCACCTACTGTCAGCTTGGTCTTTATTCTCCACATATCAGTGTGTTCTCATCCATCACAGCTCCCCAGCAGCTTCTCTGCATATCTCTCCAAAACCTCTGTCCTCAGAGCCTACCTAATACAACTTCCTTTTGTTCTTCTTCTTATGTTTCTGGGTTCTCATTCTTTTCTTGCTTCCTATTATTTTCTCCTTTTCACACACAGGGTGGGATGGGGGAAATCTGATGAATTCTACAATCAAGTTATTTTTTTTCAAGGTCACATATAATATTTGCCACAGCATGTATTTGTTAACTATTTGTCATGTATAAGTGATGGTTCAATTTTTGTTACATTCCTTGTTTTGAAATGATCTGATTGAGATTTTGGGTACTAACTCCATTCTTTCCTAATTCCTGATCCCATGGAGATTCTGCACACAGAATGTTTTTAAAGACCACATGCATTCTATTGTGCCTGTTAAGCATTAAAAAACCTCTACATCTCTTTCCCTCTAGCAACTTCCTTTCCTTTTGTTGGGCTTTAGATCTCAGTCACAGGGGCTAGAACAATCCCTGACTGTAATCTTTCTTTAGAGCATGCACACCTACAATCAGAGGAGCACAAGGAAGATGGCCCTAGGAGTTGAAACTGCGTCTGGACCACCAGCACCCTAGATAGCCTGAGACTGTTGATCCTAAGTATTCATCTCAGCCTCAAGTTTCAAGAAACATGTCAGGACTATGAGAAACTCAAGGGCAAGCTGTCCACTGTCTTAGACTTAGTCATCCTCAGTGAGATTTGAGAATGTTAGTACATGCATAATTGTTTTGCACATTGGTGATTCTTATGTGACTGTTATCAAATTCTTCTGGTTTTTAAAAACCATAGCCTGGTAAAGGTTAACAATATACATTGGCTATTTTTCTGAGAAGCTCACTACTGAAAAGATACATGTTGACTGGGTTTTCTACGGGATGCATCCATGATAATGTTGATTTGGGTAGTACATGGCTTCTCCTTACACTAAATCAATTTCAACAATCCCTTTCCTCATGGTTTTCTTTTTCTTCAAGTACTCATACTCACCAAATGCCTATAAAATTTTCATATTCTCTCTCTCTCTCTCTCTCTCTCTCTCTTTCTCTCCCTCCAACTCTCTCTCTCCCTCCAACTCTCTCTCTCTCTCTCTCTCTCTGTGGTTGTTGTTGTTGTTGTTGCTGCTGCTGCTGTTTGTTTCTCTGTGTAGCCCTGGCTGTCCTGAAAATCACTCTGTAGACCAGGCTAGCCTCGAACTCAGAGATTCGCCTGCCTCTGCCTCCCAAGTGTTGGGATTAAAGAGGTGTGCCACCACCCAAGAGTAAGGCTCAAAATCCTTAAGGATTTAAGCAATATGACAAGAACCTTGTAACTCCCATGGACAATTCTGGTAAATATTTGGTAGCCAATAGTCCCTTCGGATCCTTGATTTCCTTCTACCCAGAAGGTTCCCAAAATGCTATCAACATAAACACAGCCCGTGTCTTTAAAGTAGGCTGTACCAGCAACCCTCTTTTTTAGCTTGTGGATTAATATTGCTGACTTCCAAATAGCCTTACTGTAAGTTGAATGGATGGGCCTGGGTAGGAAAGCAGAGTGTGTGTGAGGGGTCAGGTGTACAGAAACTAGAAATGATGGGAAAAGGATAGAGACGAAGAGCAATAAAAACATACATTGGTCTGAATCTTATCTGAGCTCTAAAGGAAGACATCATTTTATTATGAGGATATGCATTTTATATATATATATATATATATATATATATATATATATATATATATATATATATATCCTGCTATATGATAAACACATTTCAGTTGCTGCTGAGGTCATTTTTAGTGATTTCAGTGTTACAAAGACACAGTTCAGGAGATTCAGAAGCAGCCGTTACACAGCGGGTTTATAACTATTGGGTTCTACTTAGCTGAGGTATTAACCTTATCACAGAAGCATTATTGACATTTGTCCTATTTTCTTTAATATTTTTGATGATGAGGTGGGGGATATAATGGTGTAGGTTTGTCAGTAAGACTGTCTTTGTTACCTATAAAATGCATGGTGGAGAACACTAGTTGTTGATAAAAATGCTTCTACCTTCTTTGGGCCCACAGCAAGAATACATGTCCCTCCTCCTACAGAGTCTCGTGTGAGCATACGACAAGGACCTCCTTCCCACACAAGCTAGATGTGAGAAAAGGAGAGGTACTGTCGCAGTTCCTCTGTGTTGCTAGAGGTGTTGAGATATGAGAGTGAGGCAGAGTGGGGACAAGGGGTCAGACAGTAGTACAGATGACAGTGACAACATAAAGGACAAGCATGTGCCAAGGTGGAGTCTATGTGCAGTACATTCTATGACAAACACCACTGAAGACCTTCTACACAAGCAGGACATGATCTGCTTACTTCTAAAGGATCTCAAATGATTTTAACAAAGGCCCAGTTCTTAGAAGACAGATTGAAAAGAGGCACCCACCCGAAGGTGCTCAGATACCACATTAAGCAATGTTGATGACATTACATCAAGTATTACAGTGCAAATTCTTTATTAAATTAACCCACAGAGTACTCTTTCATTAAAAAAAAATTATCCCTTCTAGGTCCTACCATCTAGGAGGGAGCAGACTTTCCTCCTCAGAATTCAAAAAAAGCTTTCACCTTAATGAACCTTATTAAAATGTATAAGCATGATAAATGCTGTATAAATTAAAGGGAGAGTTATACACTGAGAACCTAAGCAAAGAAAATGACAAGGAAATCTGTGACAACCTTTATGGACTGCCTTCTACCTCAGTCCATAGCTATTTCTCCTTTGGGGGCTGTGTAGGGCATATGGCTGGTCTAAAGAGTTTCCACACAGCCATTTGATTATGGTGGAGATAAGCCATGCCATTGCAAACCCAACAAGCCTGCCTTCCCCAGGATCACTTGGGAGCCAAGCCTTGTTAGAAACTGCCTCCAGATTCTACAATACACTGTTGTCCTTAAGGGCAGGGTGTCCTAGAACAAAGGCCATCTCAGATTCTATTTGTCCCAGTCACAGATGCCTCGAAAGGCCCAGAGCAGAGCATCTGGATGGAACTTGCTGAACAAGCTCCCCAGGCCTGGGTTGGGGTTTCTTCTTTCATTCTGAACAAACTAGAGAGGAGTGCTATTCATTGTCCTTGTGACCAATCTGATTCCACCAATACTCCTCTCTAAGCTACAGTGCCAAGCAGAGCAGCTTTCCATGAATCTGCTGTCATTAAGGTATGGAAATCAGTGTTTACTCTTCACATGTTCTGACACTATCTACTCAATTAACAAATGTGCTATAAGTAGAGGTTGACACTGGAGTACTTGGTCATCCAAATTTTTTACTTAATTTTTCTTCTCTTCTCCTCTCTCCTCTTCTCTCTTCCCTCCTTCCCTTCCCTTCCCTTCCCTTCCCTTCCCTTCCCTTCCCTTCCCTTCCCCTTCCCCTTCCCCTTCCCCTTCCCCTTCCCCTTGCCCTTGCCCTTGCCCTTCTCCTTCCTTCCTTCCTTCCTTCCTTCCTTCCTTCCTTCCTTCCTTCCTTCTCTCTCTCTCTCTCTCTCTCTCTCTCTCTCTCTCTCTCAGTATCTCTTGAATCCCAAGCTGGCCTTGAACTCACTACATTGCCAAGAAGGATCTTGAAATCTGTATTCTCTTGCCGTTACTTTGCAAGTGCGAGAATTACAGGCACATGTAACCACATCTGCTTTTATGTGATGATGTGGCTTGTATCTAGGACTTCCTGCATGATAGGTACACATTATATCCACTGAGGTACAGCTATTGAGCAATGCTGAGTGTTTCCAGTGAAGATATTCTTAAGCTTTGACTGTTTAGAGCTACCTACAGCATGCAAGTTCATGGTGACATTATTGCACAGTAGCTAAGATATGAAATTAATCCACATTCCCATCAACAGATAAACAGATAAAGAAAATGCATCCTATATGTACAAGAAGCATAAAATGATGTCATCTGCAGGGAAATGGTTTGTACTGAAAATCATCGTGCTAAGTGATAGCCAGAGCCAGAAAGGTAAATAACACAATTTTTCTATATGCAGAATCAATCTCTCTTTTCCTCTTCCACCTCCTGCTCCCAGGCACACATGTAAAACCAGAAGAGAAACTATTTGGGGAAAGAAAGGCAGACAAAGGAGGGTAATAGGGAACATTATGGGAAATATGAACAAAGAAGATTATTACATAAGTATGAAAATGACATCATAAAACCTCTTAGTTTATATGCTCAGTAGCATATTTTATATGTTGGTCCATTATATGTAGACCACTATGTAGGTCCTACAGACTGGAGTCAAGTTGTTTGACTCATTTCACTGGCCCTTACAAACAATACTTCAAGGGCTTGACTGTTAACATTTTGGACATTAAAGCTGTAATACTTAGGTTTTTTTTTTTTTTAAACATACTTTACAAATAAAAGTACTTAAAAAGCATTTTAAGTCTCTGGTATATAATAGGGAGAAAAAGGTTATACTTATTTTATTGACTTCCCACCCCACGCTAAATATGCATGTCTTTTTACATCCCCAGAGATGACCTAGTTTGTTACCTCTGAGTTCAAAGACACCATTTGTAAGGGGGTGGGGAGGGGATGTGACTCCCAATTACACAGCATTATATAACATTCTGAACTATTTTAAAATTCACTAAAAGGGTAAAAGAGGCTGTGAGCTCTATCTGAGGTCCAATCTCATGAGGCCCTCAAAGGTTCTTTTATAGATCATTTAGAAAGATTAAAAGAATCCTACCTTTGACCAGTCAGTCAAAGATCCATTAAACATGAAAGAGACCCTCTGGCTATGGATTCCCATCTCAACACAAAGTGTATGGTTGGCTATTTTACTTTCAACTTGTTTTCATGTTTATTATCTGACTTTATGGGTGACTGATGAAAATATAGGAACCATATATAAAGAATGGAAGAGCTATCCATTGCTCCTTAGAGTGTAGGTGACAGTCAAAAATAGCATCTTTTGCCGGTCGTGGTGGTGCATGCCTTTAATCCCAGCACTTGGGAGGCAGAGACAGGTGGATTTCTGAGTTCGAGGCCAGCCTGGTCTACAAAGTGAGTTCCAGGACAGCCAGGGCTATACAAGAAACCCTGTCTCAAAAAAAAAATCGCATCTTTCCTTTTCGATTGTTAGTAAAATGGCTAAGATGCTCAGAGGAAAGCTGCAGAGGATTGGACGGTCACTATGGCAGGTGGCACAGGGGTTCAGAGAATAATGGAGAAAGTAAAGATGCAAGGAATAAATAAGAGTAGGGAGAGAAAGCCAGAACATGTTCTCACAGCTTTATGATTCAGTAATGACATGTGGATGTCTTCATTACTGAATCTCTACCCGGTAAGAGAAAGAAATTTTCATCTATGTATTTTGGATTAGTTTAATACAATGTCTCTCTGCATGGGAAAGAAGGTATTTTCTTTGTCTATACAACTAGCATGTAGAACCCAACCACCCAGGCTAGAAGGCTCTCTTCTTAGAAATCAGTTAGCTGGGACAAGTTTACCTGCATTCTGTGACTGTCTCTTAAATCAGTGTCCATATCAATAATGTTCACAAAAATCTCACTGCTCACAAATCCTAATGACAAAACCTAAACTTGAGCTGTAGAGGTTCTGTTTATACAGTATATAGCTAACATGTACCCAGCCCAGAAAAATTCATTCAACTGGGCATGCTAATGATTCATGATACAACAAAGTGTATAAAATCGTGAGTTGGGCTCAGAAAGCTGAGGCTCTCTCCTGTGTGCAGAGAGTTAACATGTGTCTGTAGAGGTGAGACAAGAATGCTTAGACAGCCTCAATCAGTATTGATGAGGTGAAACTTGGACAGGAAAAAAAAACACCTCTCCCTATCTGGTTTCTCTCATCTATATCGCATTTCTTCTCGCCACAGTTTTATCAAGCAACCTTGACAAAAGAAAACAAAACCAAAAGTCTTCATGGAATAGTTGACTAACTCCAGGTTTCTCTCTCAGTAAGATGAGTTTTGATTAGGTGGAAAAGTTACTAGGAAAGTGGTAAGAAAAAAAAAACTTAGCATAAAGCAACAATATCTTTAATCACATTAAGTTTCCTGAGAGATTGTAAAATTTCCTGAGAGGTTGGCAGTTTCGGAGGTACCCTACAAATGACATCATGGTTGAAAGTCAGAAATTGAGCCTCTTTGGGCTCCATTTGGCACCACATATTGTTTTGGTTGAACATCAGTTAACTTTCTATTTTTACTGGGAGTGATGTCATAACTGTTTTTAGAACAGCGTCTGGCTCTGTCATCTGTGGAACTCAACACATGATCATGTTTTTGAATGTCTTTTCTGAAGCTGGAAGCATGTGTGTATTTGGCGGAGAATGTGCTCATCAGCAAATATTCCACAATTCCTGAAACATAATTTTGATTGAAAGCTTAATCCAGAGGTACCCAGGAACTCTGCCCAACCAGTGGCATGGCTTCCTTCTGGTCTGAGCTGGTGCCCTGAGCAGACCTTGGGTGCGAACTCCACAGCCAGTCCCACAACATGCAGAGGATGCTCCACTCACAGGCGCTATAACACACCCAGGACCACAGGATCTTAGGATCCCAGGAGCTTGGTCACACCAGGATCTCAGGGTCCCAGAGGCAGCTTGACTCCAGGAACACATGCAGGATCTCAGGATCACAGGATCCCATAATCACAGGATCCCAGAGACAGCTGAACTCTAAGGAGTTCTGACACAACCAGGATCACAGGAAGGACAGGCTCCAGTAAGATACAGGGAAGACAGGTAACACTAGATATAATCAGATGGCAGGAGGCAAGCATAAGAACATAAACAATAGACATCAAGGTTACTTGTCATCATCAGAACCAAATTCTCCCACCATAGCAAGTCCTGGATATACCAACACACTGGAAAAGCAAGATTTGGGTCTAAAATAACTTCTCATGATGGTGATAGAGGACTTTAAGAAGGACATAAATAACTCCCTTAAAGAAATACAGGAAAACACAGGTAAACAGCTAGAAGCCCTTAAAGAGGAAACACAAAAATTCCTTAAAGAATTATAGGAAAACACAATCAAACAGGCAAAGGAAATGAACAAAACCATCCAAGATATAAAAATGGAAATAGAACCAATAAAGATATCACAAAGGGAGACAACCCTGGAGTTAGAAAACCTAGGGAAGAGATCAGGAGTCATAGATGCAAGCATCAACAACAGAATACAAGAGACAGCAGGGAGAATCTCAGGTGCAGAAGATACCATTGAAAACATTGACATAACAGTCAAAGAAAATGCAAAAAGCAAAAAGCTTCTAAGCCAAAACATCCAGGAAATCCAGGACACAATGAGAAGACAGAACCTAAGGATAATAGGTATAGAAGAGAGTGAAGATTCCCAACTTAAAGGGCTAGTAAATATCTTCAACAAAATTATAGAAGAAAACTTTTCTAACTTAAAGAAAGAGATGCCCATGAATATACAAGAAGCCTACAGAACTCCAAATGGACTGGACCAGAAAAGAAATCCCTCCTGTCACATAATAATCGAAACACCAAATGTACTAAACAAAGAAAGAATATTAAGAGCAGTAAGGGAAAAAGGTCAAGTAACATATAAAGGCAGACCTATTAGAATTACACCAGACTTCTTACCAGAGACTATGAAAGCCAGGAAATCCTGGTCAGATCTCATACAGACCTGAAGAGAACACAAATACCAGCCCAGATTACTATACCCAGCAAAACTCTCAATTACCATAGATGGAGAAACCAAGATATTCCATGGCAAAACCAAATTTATACAATATCTTTCCATAAATCCATCCCTACAAAGGATAATAAAGAGAAAACTCCCACACAAGGAGGGAAACTACACCCTAGAAAAAGCAAGAAAGTAATCTTTTAACAAACCCAAAAGAAGATGGCCACACAAACATAATTCCACCTCTAATAACAAGAATAACAGGAAGTAACAATCACTTTTCCTTAATATCTCTTAACATCAATGGACTCAATTTCCTCCAAAAGACATAGACTAACAGACTGGCTACATAAACAGGATTCAGCATTTTGTTGTATACAGGAAACTCAAAGTGACAAAGACAGACACTACCTCAGAGTAAAAGGTTAGAAAACAATTTTCCAAGCAAATGGTCCCAAGAAACAAGCTGGAATAGCCATTCTAATATCGAATAAAATCAACTTTCAACCAAGAATTATCAAAAAAAGATAAGATAGGACACTTCATATTTGTCAAAGGAAAAATCTGCCAATATGAACTCTCAATTCTGAACATCTATGTTCCAAATGTAAGGGCACTCACATTCATAAGAGAAACTTTACTAAATCTCAAAGCACACATTGCACCCCACACAATAATAGTAGGAACTTCAACATCCCATTCTCAGCAATAGACTGATCATGAAACAGAAACTAAACAGAGACACAGTGAAACTAATAGAAGTTATGAAGCAATGGATCTAACAGATATTTATAGAAAATTTCATCCTAAAGCAAAAGAATATACCTTCTTCTCAGCACCTTATGGTACCTTCTCCAAAACTGACCATATAATTGGTCACAACACAGGCCTCAACAGATATAAGAAGATTGAAATAATCCCATGCACACTATCAGATCACCACAGACTAAGGCAGGTCTTAAATATCAACACAACCAACAGAAAGCACACATTCACATGGAAGCTGAACAATGCTCTACTCAATGATAACTTAGTCAAGGAAGAAGTAAGCTCTACTCAATAGTTTGGTCAAGGAAGAAGTAAAGAAAGAAATTAAAGGCTTTTTAGAATTTAATGAAAGTGAAGACACATCATGCCAAAACTTATGGAACACAATGAAAGCAGTGGTAAGAGGAAAACTCATAGCTCTAAGTGCCTCCAAAAAGAAACTAGAGAGAGCATACACTAGCAGCTTGACAGCACACCTGAAAGCTCTAGAACAAAAAGAAGCAAATACACCAAGAGGAGTAGATAGCAGTAAATAATCAAACTCAGGGCTGAAGCCAACCAAATAGAAACAAAAAGAACTATACAAAGAATCAACCAAATCAGGAGCTGATTCTTTGAGAAAATCAACAAGATAGATAAACCCTTAGCCAGACTAACCAGAGGGCACAGAGACAGTATCCAAATTAGTAAAATCAGAAACAAAAAGGGAGACATAAAAACAAAATATATGTTAAAATAATTATTCTGTTTATTAAATATTAACAGTTGAAAATATTTAAATCATGTTCTACAAAAAGAAAAAAAAGGAAAGAAAAGAAAAGAAAAGAAAAAAAGAAAATGCCCTACATATTTGCCTACAGCCCAATCTTATGGAGGAATTTCCTCAGCTGAGAGTTCCTCTTCCTAGATGACTTATGAGTCAAGTTGATATAAAACTGCCAGTACATCTATCACTCTCTGAAACTGTGAGTCAAAAGAAATCTTTTCTCTTTTTAAAAGAAAAAAAAATCAACAAGTAAAATACAATTAATTGTTTGTAAATTAAAAGTAAACTAACTTTATGAAGATGTTAAACAAAATCTTCAAAACTATAAAATAATTGTAAAATTAAGTTATATGCCAAAAGATAATTTTGTAAAAAAAAAAAGGAAGAAAAGTAAAAAAAAAAAAAAAAAAAAAAAAAAAAAAAAAAAAAAAAAAAAAAAAAAAAAAAAAAAAAAAAAAAAAAAAAAAAAAAAAAAAAAAAAAAAAAAAAGAAAAAAGAAAGAAGTCTAATGTAGAAGCTAGCATGTGGCACACACCTGTAAATCCCAGAGGGTGAGAGACTGAGGCAGGGGGATTGTTTCAGACCAGGAATTTGAGGTCAGAAAGAAAAAAGTCTAAATCAGGCTTTAGGTACTAAAGCAAAAGGAAAGGAGAGAAGAGGAGAGGAGAGGAGAGGAGAGGAGAGGAGAGGAGAGGAGAGGAGAGGAAAAAGGAAAGGAAAGAAGAGAAGAGAAGAGAAGAGAAGAGAAGAGAAGAGAAGAGAAAAAAAGGAAGGTATTTGATATTAGGCAGCAAAATGAGTAACTTTGTAATACATATATTTACCATAGAAGTACTAATATTCTTAACGACGAGATAACATCTGAACTCTATTTAGTATTTATCCATGGAGACTGATCAATAACTCATAGCAAATTAATAACTGAATTGCCAGAGTGAAATCTTGTATATAATTGAGCTAAGTTCCCATTGAATAATTTATACAAAGTTATACAAAAAAAGTGAACAGAAAAGAAAAATAAGACAAGGAAAAATAAAATAAGGACTTTTCCTTCCCCCATTCACCCACTCTCTTCCTCCAAACACCAAGCAACAGACGGAACAATGGCCTTAGGGTAATGCATGTAATCAGCTGGAGGTCTTTGCAAGTTCTACATTGTAGGTCCCACATTCTGGGACACAGAAATCACAGCTGATGTGTGTGTGTGTGTGTGTGTGTGTGTGTGTGTGTGTGTGTGTAGAATCCAGCTATCAGTAGTTTCAGAAACTTCTAGACACACACTGTTACGTACAGGTGACAACAGTTGAGAGCATCCACATCTACCACCTACTCAGAAGCTTGGGGGTCCCCTCCCCTCAACTATCTGCTCCACTAGCTGAGAGGTACCCTGAGATGTCTGGTGTGGAATTTTGTGGAACAGTATGTTGGCTGACCATGTGCACAGTATCGTCATTATTGCGCCTGACACATAGCTGATTTGCATAGCTGATGGCTATGCAAATATTAACTGCTCCTTTGACCAGGCGACAGCATTAAGTTTCTCTTCATTTGTTTTAGAGTTCTCCTCCTGCATCATAGAAGACCTCACTGCCAGCCCAAATGAAGCCCTGTGTTTTCCTCTATAATTTTGCAAGTCTATTTCTCCTGCTTGTCAAATTTAGAATTCTTTAGCGTCTGCCTTACCTCCACGATGCTTTTTAGATCTTGCACGTAGGTCCTCTCTGTCTCCAGGATTTCCTGTACAACTCTATCAACATAGAGGAGCTTGGGGCTGGTGGCCGAGTCTGCAGTGGTTTGTGGTGCCCCACTCGTGTCCATTCTCCACGGAGTCCTAGGCTGCTTCTCGCTGACCCCATTCATGTTTTGTGGTCCTGCAGGCTTGCCTCTCTGCAGTTCACTGCTGGAAAATGGTCGTGCTGGTACCAGCTCCAGCTTTATGGCCCCAGCTTCTTTATCCTGATGAAATAAGCCCAAGTGACTGTTTGAAACCAAAGTCATTCTGCTGCCAAAGGAACTGTGGCTGTCCCTGGAGGAGGCCGAGGATGAGGTGGAGCCGAAGCTGATGGGTCGGTCGCTGTCGGAAAGCTCCATAGTTTTTGGTTCTGGGGACTGGGAGGGTTCCACTGTGGTCCTTGGATCAGGAACTCGACTTACAGCTGATGGCACGTCCAGTTGCAAATGGCGGTGTCCATCTGTTTCCGATGCAGGAGGATAGAAAAGACAGAAGAAAGGTCAGTGAGCATCCTCCCAAAGGAAGGAGGGCAAAACGCGCTCCAGGTGCAGAACAGTGGCAAGTTAACCGGGAAAGGCAGACTGAGATGCTAAGGAAAGTTTCTGCTTCTGAGCATCCTCTGAGCCTGCCGGAAATGCAGCCTAAGGCTCTGCCCCAGACCTCCTGACCTTGAATCTGCAACCTAACAGATTGCAGAGTGAGCAGGGGTATCCCAGACTGTGAGAAGCAAGACATCCACAGCATACTCTTATTAAAAGTGTGACCACCTGCGCTGACTTACATATAAGCAGGTGAGTCCAGACTTACGGACTTTAAAGGTCAGGACAAGAAGAACAGGTAACTTTAATCAACAGCACAAGTGGTTCTTAAGTGCTGAGGAAGGAGAGGGAGTCTTACAGAATCTTGAGAAAGGTGGTTTTAGATTTTAACTCTTCCATCATAATTCCACCATTTTAAAGCAAGGAGCCTGGGGCATGAAGACTTGGTTTAAGTGACAATGACTGACACACATTTCATTCCAGCACAGCACTGAAAATAGAGATTTGGGGGCTTTTTTTTTTTCTAATAGCAAGGCACAAAAAACAAACTAAATAATACCACTAACACCCTACACAAGATGGGCCCTTCACCTAAAGCCTTCCTTAAGCGGGGATGCTAGGCTTGCTAGCTGGAACTGATCACCTGGTAATAGGCAATCTGACTTTTTCACAGGAAAGAGCTGACTCCTGCAAGCTGTCCCACATTCCTAACTGACCTAGAAGATGTTTTCAAATGATCATGTGGCACCTCACTGCCACTTTCTTCCTATATCTCTGTCTGTCTCTCTGTTGTCTGTCTGCCTCTTAAAAATAAATAAATAAATAAATAAATAAATACTGTCATGAGAAAATTGACCTGCCTATGACAGAGACAAGGTCTTGTCGTATCTCTCAAGTGATAATATCTGAGAGCAACTGGAATAGCTCCAACAGTTCACATGCCAAAGTCATAAAACAATACTTTAAAACTAGGAATTAAATGATAGCAAAATTAAGCACATCTGGGTCATTAACATTTGTGAGACAGCATAAGGTGAGACCAACTGCCAACCAGAGAGGTGGTAAGGAGAATTATCCTGGGTTCAAAATGGGCTGTACTTGAACTTAGACATTCTGAAATTATTCTTATGAAACATGCAAGAATCCAGATTTTTTTCTCAGCTGTCAAGGCAGAATTAGTTTTTTTGCCCCATAATTAATGAGATTGTATCATATGATAAGGGCTTTGATTGATAATGAAATTGGCCGGGCACCTTACTACCAAAAATCCATGTTTAGATTAGAGGTTTGATTAGAAACAAGAGAGGTGGCAGGGAGAGCAGATGGGGAGATTACACTGGAAAGGTTACAATATGACAGATAGATAATAATGTAGATCAATGGTCATTTTTCATAGTTTTGACTTTATAATAAAGGTCAAACAGCTGGTACAGATCTTTTTAGAATATAAGTCCTTGGGATCCCTATCTTTTTCCTGGAGGATGTGCACAGAAGATATCAGTGCCAACTTAGTAAAACAAATGTTAAAACTGCAAATACAACCTGAAGGCCCTCACCTTTGAAGGAATGGTAAGAAACACATGGGAAATGAGCACACTCAGCACGGCAACTAGCACATGGCATGAGTTTGCTGTGAATTTTTAAAGCTTTTGAAATATGCTTTCGGCGTGCTCTGTAACAACTTTATAGCCCATAAAACATGGATCGGTTTGTAGTTAAAGTGCACTTGACCTAAAAAGCTTGATCCAACTTGAGTGTGGCAAAGATCCAAGAAGTGGCCATGCATTCAGACACGCTTGCTGCAAACTACACTTGGCAAAGCTCAGAGCTGCTGCTATGAGAAGCTAGAAAGTGATAGGCTGGGGAGGTGGCTCTGTGGGTAGAGACAGTAGCTGTTCCAGCGTGAGATCTGAGTTCAAATCTCTGAACCTACATGAAGCTTGACACAGTAGTGGGTGTCCATAACACTGAAGGTTCTATAGTGAGATGGAAGGTAGAGATGGAAGGATCTCTGCAAGCTTGCAGGCCACCTAGCCTGGCCTGTTCAGGCATACACACACACACACACACACACACACACACTACATACTACACACACAATCACATACATACACACACTCAAACATGCACACACAGTCACATACACATGCACACACACATCTACACACATATATACACTTAAACACGCACAGATACATACATTCACACATATAAAAACACTCAAACACACATGCCACACACATTCACACTCATTCATACTCATACACACATTCACATATACACACACACATACACTCACATTTACATACAAACACAAATGTGGACACACACTCACACACACAAACATATACAAGCACATAGATGCAGTTAAACACACACACACACACACACACACATTTCTATACTTACTAACTGTAGATGCAGTCAGATTTCTCTCAGTGGGATCCACCATAATTGTGACCCTAATATTGCTTACACTGTAGGAAATGGCTACTTTCTTGAGGTCCTAAAGGTCCAACATCTCAAGGCTATGACTTAGGGTCAACATAAGTTGGATATGTTCAATACCAAAGGCCAAGATATCTAGACAGTTCTAGGTCAAACAATTGACCCCTATAGATGAGACAGGGTGATTTTCAGAGCCAGTCCCCTCTTCCTCACTAGGCAAGTATTCTTCTCCCTGGTCCTGAAACCATTCTTTAACATAGTCATGGGACACTCATCACTATGTTAACAGGACGATTGAATACAATAGAGAGACCCATTTCTTTCTTACCATTTTCTTTTCCTATTGACTGTCACTCTGAGATCAAGGGAGATAAATTTGTTTCTGGCGTCTAAGTTGTGCCACTCTGAATGGGAACACCTTTGAGATATTTTCAAAGGTAGGAAAAATTGGAACATGGCAATGAGGTTAACAGATATCTGCTTCTGGGTCCCTCTTGAAAGGACACATGAGTGGGTCCTGGCCTGGGGATGCTCCTACACCAGACCACTGAAGCCCTTGGGACCAACCTACTCTGTAATTGCAGATAGATACCTTATACAACAGAATCCTGCAGATATTTGTAGTATTCAGCCAAGCTTACATCTTGGCTAGACAAGTTCCAAAGCTACCAAAGACAGAAATAAGACATTTGGCCCCTGCTCAGGGGTCACGATGGGCAGGAAGATAGCTTCCACCACCAGGGTCATGCAGGTAGTGAATCCACATGCTCCATTAATAAAGTTTCCTAACAGAAGAGACAAACCTAAGCTCAGTGCCTCAGAAGCTCTGGGGTCTGCTGCACTCCCCTCCCACTCCTCTGTAATTTCATAGCATTCTAAAGGTAGTAAGTCCCCCAATTTACTGATGCACCAGGGGCCACCAGACACTGCAGAAATTATAAAATCATTACCTTAGGAATACAGAAGGAAACCTATGCCTCAAGAGGAAATGGAATTTATCCAGTGTGGGGGTCCAGAGTGATCGTTGTGGCTGCTGCTTGTCACCAGACAGAAGAATTAGCTTTACAATAAAGGACTTCCACAATGTCAAATTAAAAGTCATATATTAAACAGCCTTAATAAGTATTCTGTAAGCAGAATGATGTATAGAAACTCCAGGTAGTCACTTGTATCTCCTACGATATGTATCTTGATCAGCTGCCCCATTAGCTGACCTGTACATGTATTAAAATCTACTTTTAAATGCTTAAAAAAAAGAAAGAAAAAAACATTTAAAATCAGGTCAAATACTAGCATGTGATTTGAGGCAATAAGTATCAGCGAGTGGCATCTTTTATGTTGACTCATGGCTTAGAAGGTAATTCTAGTTTTCTTATGTAAGGCAACATGCCTCATAACAACTGTCTTGTCTTGCTCTCACTTCCTTCAAAATAATTAAAGATCTTTATTGTCTGGACTCTTCTTTCTAATGTAAATCTCCAGTGATTCATATTTATAAAACTGTGCTGCTCAACATAGCCACTAGCTCTGTGGGACCATTGAGCACTGGAGATGAGGTAGTGCAGAATTGATCTGGGCAGAATGTATAGAATACATGCTGGATTTAAAGGTAGGTATGAAACAAAATTATCAAATTCCTCATTAATAATTTTGATTATATGTTGAAATGGTATTTTAGAATACTGAGATACTTTTAATATCTTAATAAAAATTTGCCAGTGTTGTTTTACCTTTGTAAATGTCACTACTAGCAAATTTTAAATCCTATGTGTGTATGCCTGTGTGTATTTTTATAACAAACAAAGCTTATGTTGAAGTCATCTAGATCAGTGGTTAAAGGTATGTATTGCTTTTGCAGAAGACCTGAGTTTGGCTCCCCACACCCACATTGGATAGCTCACAACCACCTGTAACTATGAGATTTATTTGCTGTGTATTGTAATGCTAAGTGCAGGCCCCCAAAACTGGTTGCCCCAGAGAGGAGAGAGTCCAAATGTAGACCCAAGTGATGCTATGTGTCTTTGCCCCCAAGTTATTTCTGATTGCTAAATAAAGATGCCAACAGCCAATAAGCTGGGCAGAAGAGACACAAGGATTGAGGGTTCCTGTACTTATGGGGTTGGAGGAGAACAGAGAGAGGAGGAGGGAGAAGGGGAGGGGGAAGGGGGAAGGGAAACGGGAGGGGGGAAGTGGAAAGGAGAGGGAGAGGAAGAAAAGGAAGTCACCATAGGTTAGGTGAGTCAAGAAAATATGACTCTGAGGACTGACCAGCTGGAGCTAAGAGCAGCCTAGATGAAACATAGTAATAACTCAGGGTTATGGATAGGAAGTAGATTTTAGTGGCATAGAGGGTAGATATCTTCTACCTAACTCTGGTGCTGTTTAAGGCTTATTGTAAAGAATAAAAGTTGTGTGTCTTTTTTATCCAGGAACTGAATAATTCAAAGATGGGGTAGAAACCTCCAGATCAGGATCAAACATTTCTATAGCATGTAACTTAAGCTCCAGGGGATCTGATTCCCTCTTCTGGCCACTGCAGGGATCTGCATACATGTGCACATAACCCCACACAGAGACACATATACATAACTTAAAATTATAATGACTATTTAAATTTATCTGCTTATCCATTGTTGTTCAAATAATGGTGAATGAAATGATGTGTAAAACCCTTCCTCTATTACTATATTCATGCATATAAGATATTGTTAGGGATAAGAAGAAAGAGAGGGAGAGAAAACTGCTGGACACAGTGGAGTGGCTGATTTTCCATGACAAATGGAACCAGGTGGGATCTCTGCCAGATACCTTTTTATTCTGCTTTGAGTGAAAGATTAACATGTGTATACCATTCTGCTTTCCTTCCCAGAGTTACCTTCTCTTCCCACATTCCAAATTGCCAGCTAACAGTAGACAGGGTTGGAGAACTCATGGCTATCACAGGTAGATCTTTTGACCATTACCGCTGTGACATAAGCCAGTTTTATCCACATAGAGGCCATTGCCAGGCTCATTTTTGGTGAGCTTGTAGGTGGTTGGAGGAAAAGCATCTGTAAGGGTCATGGAGGCTTGGTTGGTGACTCTGGATATAAGGGACTTTGCCTCTGACAGGAGAGTGGCTCTGGAGCCTCTAGCATGGTGAGCAGGAAGGGAGCCGGAACCTCCGGATCACCATAGGAAGATGCTCACTTCCTGACACTGACATGCTGGGGGAGGCTGCCATGCTGGGGGAGGGGGCTGCCATACTGGGGGAGGCTGCCATGCTGGGGGAGGGGGCTGCCATGCTGGGAGAAGCTGCCATATGGGGAAATCCAGGGCTATTCGGAAGCCCTTGCTGCTCCAGCCCCAGTTACTGGAGCAAATGAGATGCTTTCAGCCCATGCATTCCCATCATGTCAGATGAATGGCCTCACAGAACCCAAGTCAGAAAAAGCACTTGGCAGAGTGTCTCCTGAGTTCCCAGCTCACAGGAACCCTGAGAGGTTATAAATGACTATTGCTGTTTCTAACTCCCGAGGTTTGGGAGTGATTTGGTTTATAGTAAGAGATTACCTAAGCAGATTCACCTTCTGTAATAAAAGCTACATATCAAAATTACCCATAACTTCCCTCCAAGGGTTTCGTTCCTCCACAAAAACCTTGAAGTTTATGTATTTCATCATGTTTAAAAGATTTCATAAAGAGAAAAGAAGAACCAAGTCAGCCTAGTCTCAGAGAGGTGAGGTGCACAGTGATCATAGTTGCACCAGGAAATAGAGATTACAGTTTAATTTCTAGTCTGTCACAGGGATTCATAGACTATTAGGGCAAAAAGATGTTTGGAGATGAGAAAATAAAGAACACAGTAAAGCACTTTGTCTAAAGCCCTTGGTATTTGTACCCAGAAAGCTTATATTGTATGTGTCTGTGTGTGTATGAGTGTGTGTGGCATATGTATGCATATGTGTGTGTATGCATGTGTTTGTATGTGTGTGTATGCATGTGTGTGTGATATGTGGTGTGTGTATATGTGTATATGTGTGTGTGTTTGGAATTTGTGGTATGCATGTATATATGGTATATGTGTGTGTTTGTGTATGTGTGTATGTGTGTGTATATGTGTGTATGCCTATATATGTATTTGGTATTTGTGTTATGTGCGGTATGTGTATATCTATATGTCTATGTATGTATGAATCTATGTCCCACAGATAGAGATCAGACAGTAGAGTAGAAATTAAAGCATGCATGATATTTTCTTCTCGTCCGAGCATGTGTGTGTCTGCTCTGGTTCATCTCGTCTGAGCATGTGTGTGTCTGCTCTGGTTCTTCTCGTCTGAGCATGAGTGTGTTTGCTCTGGTTCATGTCTTTTTAGTTGACCATGTCATTGGTTCATTCCATGATAGTGTGGTAGCTGGACCAGATGACCTTCCCAAGCCCCATACAACCTATGACTCCAATGTGTGACTCCAATCCTGAAGTAACCAGAAGGTCACTAGTTGATGCCCACATTGTCCATTCCTATCTGCAGTCTGGCACAAGTACCAACTCCTTGCTAGTGACGTCTTTTATGGTACTGATGCCAGGTTTTAGCCGGGAAAGTTTATCACTGACTTTGCTGTGGAAAAAAATGAAACAAACCACCACCCCTATTTTTAATTTAAATTGAAAATTAACCAGATCCAGTTTCACTTTGAACAGGGCTTTCCTGCTAGTATGAAACTCCTGGACTCAAGAAATAAGTGAAAAGACTCACAAACTCCAGCCTCATCTGTGTGGAACTCACGCTGTCCCCAAACATCTCTGCTGTTTGGAAGGAGGCATAAAGCAAAATAACATTTTCTTAAAGCAGGCGGAGGAAAGACAGAATTCCAAGGGATTGACAATAGCACTTGGCAAATAAATCCCTCCCCAAAGTACATTAAACACTTTCCTCATGAGAAGGGAGGAAGGGAAATTGAAATGCCAAGAATAGGGTCAGAGTAAAGAAAGCCTCCTCCCGGACAGCACAATGCAAAATGTCCTTAAAGGTAGAGGAAGCTGTGTGTTCAAAATACATAGCTGAGGAAAGATGAATGGTTATTTAAATTTTAGATACAAATTTACTGCCACAAAAAGGATATATTGTAAAATACTAACATGACTTTTCCCAAGTAGAAATGGGTTATTTTCTTTGGCTGTTTATCTAAAAAATATCTTTTTCCTTCAATAACCTTTCAATTAGCTTTCAAAATCTGCCCGAATTACTTAAGAGAATCAAAACCACAGCCCCTATCTGTGTCAAATACATAAACATTTTAAAGAAACATAATTTGATTCTCATATACAAAATATGATAACGTGAAATCTATACACATTAAAAATGTCGACATTACAAAGTTGAGAAAATTAGTAAGACAGTATAAGGTTAATTCCAGTAGATAATAACATTGACTACAAGCCTAGCTGCCTCTCCATCCCAGTAATTTCTTTTAGTAAAAGTATTTTCTACCAATAGAACACTCAAACACAAACTGCATTTCCATAGTTCACTTTGGTTGCCATGCGCCTCAGGCTAAGCTGCATTGCTGCAGCTGTAAAGCGTAAAGTCTGCAAGTGTGCATTCCTCCCCTCCAGCTCGGCTTGCCAGAACCGCAATAAGAAAGGATATTAAAGTGTGGAGCATTCAATGTGCGCTTGGAAGTTTCTCCCCGGAGTCGGGAACGTGAGCTCTCCAGTTATTTCAAACTACCTTTAAGGGGAGATCAAAGCCAAACTAAACCCAAACAAGCAAAAACAATTTAATATAGACTTCAGTTCAGATGCAAGGGGATGGGATAAGGATAATCTGGATGAATTCCATTGTCAGAAAACTTCAGTGCATGCATGGCGTTTGCACCAGGACATGTGTGCTGCATACCCCGAGCTTCTGTCAATACAGTGTTGTAAAGAAAGCCCCCCCCACCCCTGTGAAAGTTTCTCCCCTTTCTTGGCTGCTGCTGCTTCAGCTGCTCAGAGAGGGAAGGAACTGGTGTTTATTTCCCTGCAAACACCTCCACCAGCACCTACCTGCTCTCCACCGAGGCTGAACATGTCTGTCTTCAGCTGGTGCAGTGGCCGCACTGGGCGCCCAGTCAGGTATGACAAGAAGCCCTTACTAGTCTGTGCAGCTTGTGCTGAAATATTGCATGAGTCAGCTTTTATCTTTCAAACCCAACACACAAAGGCTTTACAAAAAACCTGATTCGCAACTTTCTGGCTGCCTTTCCCTCCCTCGTGCATAGACCACAGACTTCGGCATCGCAGAGAGCCTAAATGAAACATGACATCATTCAATTGAGAAATAGGACAATAGACACCCACTGTGGGTTAGTTGAAAACTTAAGCTTCTCTGAGAGACACCCTACGGCTTCCACTCTTTTGTGCACATCAAATGCAGCCCACAGCCTGAAAGCCCTTTGGCTTTTACCTTCTGGCTCAGGCCAGGGTTCTTCACAAGCCCCACATTAAAATGAGCTGTAGTTAGTTCCGGTGGTCAGAGATTTTCAAGTTCACTTCCTGATTTACAAGCTTGTTTGAAAGTGAACCATGCAACTTTCACAGAGCTTTTAAAGGGGGTTCAGGACTGACTAGTGCCCAGTTCAGGGTGCGCGGGGTAATCTTAGTCTGCCAGTTAACAGCTTGGATATCTCAGTCAGCAGAGTTGCCCTGGACTTTAAAGAAGAGTTTTAAAAGTTCTGCCTGTAGGCAAATGCCTAAAGTCAAAATGTGTTTTTTTATTGAAAAACAGTTAAATTCTATTATATGTATAAATACTAAGTAGTAAATACAGAATAATTTAATTTGCACATTTCAGTAAATTGGACTCATTTGGGATTTTAAGTTTTCCTAAGGCCACTGGTCTTTAAAAATGTCATCTCTCTCTCTCTCTCTCTCTCTCTCTCTCTCTCTCTCTCTCTCTCTCTCTCTCACACACACACACACACACACACACACACACACACACACATTAAAGTGAAATAAAACACTATGACTATCCTGAGATAAAGTTCCAATGCCCGTTTATATTTATATATTTATACCCAAGACTGGATCTCCATCATCTTACACTTATTGATCTTACACACCATCAGTTGCTTTTCAGTACACATTCCCCGGAAAGCCTTCAGCTGTGGTTATGAAAAACAAAACAAAACAAAACAAAACAAAACAAACCTCAGCGTTCGCAAATCAACTTTAATACAGCAATTTCTGTCATGCCTATTAGGTGATTTGGAGCTAACAACATAATAAGATAATTTGTGTTAATGCCTGTTTCCTTTGAATGGGTCTGTGTGCACGTGGGCTTCTCCTCTTATCAATTCAGACAGCAATGCACATTTGGAAGACACTGTGGTAGGATGTTTGTTCTCTCGTGTCCACCAGATCAACTGACATCATGAAGTCAGGATGCTAGGAGACCTGGTGAGAGGAAGCCCCTCCCCTAACCCCCAGCCTGTGGAAACAGCCTTACTTTTCCTTTTGTGAGCACCATAGTGGTCTCTTTGTTCTCATCAGTGTTTGTGAACCCACACCAGAGCCCAGATATACCCTCCTTTTCACTTCACCAAATCCCCTCCATCTTCCTAAGTCTCCACACCCAACCTTATTGTCGTTCCTCCTGGTCAGCTACTTATTATACTCAGAGTAAGCTCTGCATAGTCTTATATTTAATCATTTTCTGCCTTCTCTCCCATCCCTGGACAGTCACAACCAAGGGAGGTAGGCAATCTTCCCATACTGTAGATTTTAAACTCCTGGACAGATGCAAATATACAGAGATGTTTGTTGGTTCAGACGTATTCTGTGTGTAGACTCAGGTATAAAATTAACAACTTCCATCTTCCAATAAAATGTTTCTGCCCTTGGATCTTCCTCTTCCCCAAACATGTGCTGTTTTTGATATTTCTAAGAGCTGCTGTATGAGTTACAAGAAAACATTACAGCCAGGTTTTCAGAGTAGGGTGTATACCCTGTGCTAGAAACTAAGAGCTAGGGAGATGGCTCTGTTAGGAAAGTCTTTGCCTTGCAAGCATGAGAACTGAGTTCAGTTCCTAGAGGCGATGACACACACACACACACACACACACACACTTTATCTCAGGGACAATGAGATGGGAGGAGACAGATGGGTCCCTACATCTCACTGGTGAGCTACCCTAGCCTACTTGGGTGCTGTTCCTCAAGTTTTAGGTATATATATAAAAAAAGACTTTATCTCAAGCACAAGGTGCAAAGTGCCTAGGAAATGATACCCACAGGGGTCCTCTGGTATCCACCTGGGTATGAACTCATCCAGGAGCACATGTGAGCATGCATGTGCACACTAAAAAAGCGCCAAATACCTCAAATCTTTCTTGGTATAGGTAAAAGCTATGAGCAAAAACTGTAGCTTCCTCTGGGAAAGAATCATGGGGTCATTACCCCAGTGCCAAGAATTAGCCTGTCTTCTCTTCTAAGAACTACCTTGGGATGTTAGCAATGAGACTATAGTGGTTTTGTTTAGTTGTTTGGGATAACAAGAGGAGGTATGCATGCAGTATAGCCACCAGGACTTCAAGGCTGGTCCCACTGAAACACTGCAATTTCTGAAGCCAGCTAACAGTGCCAAGACACTGGACAAGGGATACCCCAGACATGGCAGGAAAGGAAAAGGGGAGCTCAAGGAAGGAGTTAGCCTCGAATTATACAGGGTCAGAAAACTATAAAGTTGCATCATGGTTTCAGATGAAGGAAGGAGCTGAAAATTTCAGGAGACATTTAAAAGCTTATGTCATAGTTTCTATATATAGCATAGCAGCTGAGTGCTGGAGATGCTTGCGGGGAAGAACCTTCTTTGGTTTTAAATACTGTCATTATCTCCCATTTCCTAAGACAACCAATGAAACCAACTCTTTTCTGATGCGCAGGCTTCCACAACGCATTCCCAATTTGTGTTTAGTCTATTAGAAGTTTTCCTTCAGCACAGAGGTAGATATTTTTACATATTCTGAATACATCACAGAAAAAATGTGATGAATATGAAAGTCAACGGCATATCCCTAAAGGCCCACATCTGCTAAGGAGTCCCTTTGAAGGGCACACGGACATTCTCCTGAGGATGAGTGGTAGTGAACTAATCCCCTGTGCATTGCAGATACTCTATAGTCTAAGCCCAGAGAACGTTCCTAGCTACATCTATCTTATGGTCCTTACAAGGGTGTTTGACCACATACTTGGCCAAACAAAGGGTGACCTGGCAATTTTCTTTCCAAAGGGCTGTCTGTAAGCAAAATTATTTCAATGGTATCTGTCTTTATTTCTACCTATTTAGAAAGTATTTACTATCAGTAGAAGATATGGTGGTTTAAGGTGCATGTAAATCATCTGCCTATTGGAGAAATGTGAAAATCTTTTTCCATTTGCTCTGGAGAGCTAAATCACTGAGAGAAACAGAACCATGCACACTAGTTACTCAATAGTCAATGAATAGAAAAGTCTAGTTACTCCCCCAAACTCCCCGCTGCACCATCTTTAGGGACATCTCTGGAGGATTCTCTGTAATCCCAGCACTTGGGAGGCATGTCTGTGAGTTCCCAGCCAGCCTGGTCTACAGAGCGAGTTCCAATATTGCCTTGGCTACACAGAGAAACCCTGTCTCAAAAACCAAAACTAAGCAAACACCTGAGCAAACAAACCCGCAGCACCCACTTTGCAAACACTGGTTTTCACAGCCCACCCTGCAAACCGAGTAAGGATTGCGTTCCTTCCTTGTGTTCCTACCATGTCAGCCATGCAGGGAACGTGGTGGCCAAATCGCTTCCAGACTCTCAACTCTTGCTCTGGTGCAGGTGTCCTGACTGGTTCATGTCTCTGGGCTGAAGAGGAGCCTTAGCTCTACCCTGTCTTCTCCTTTTCTTAGGACAGTAGCCTTTATTCTCCAGAGCATTGAAATCAAGTCTTAGTTATTTCTGAACTGAGCAGCGTTCAGATAGCAAGCAAGCAAGCAAGCAAGTATGTTACACATAGCTTCTTGCTTTCAATGATCTATCAGTCCCATCTTTAAGGACACCTCGGGAGGACTCGCTGTGCAAAGCACAATGGAAGAATTATCCCTGGAGAATGCAGTTGGCTTTTAGACACATCCCTCCCTACCTACCCCCAGGAGATAACAAACATCAAATCCATTCATAGCCAGAGGCATTCCACACAATCTCTCCTTCTTCAAACACTGACACAATGTACTTGAACTTGAGCAGAGGCCTGGGTGTGCAGCTGAAATCCCACGTTTGTCTTTCCAAAATGCAAATTAAAAAAAAAGAATCTGTACAGTTTCAGAGGAGTCACCATTTTCATGCCCCAGCAGAAGAGGCAACCCCCACCCCAGCCCCTGTTTGCTAGCTTCCCCCTCTCCTTGCCAACATAGCTCCCTGGTGTGCACTGGGGTGAGAGGAAGACTTTGTGGCCAGCTGTTTCCAGCTGTTGCATAAACCCATTGAGGGTAGCTTCAGAGACAGTTATCAAAACAGCAGAGGTGAGTGTATAAGCTTGCAGGGAGACACAGGCCAGCCGCTTGGAACAAATGTAAGTCAGTGCAGGATCCCACTCTTGCACTTTGCCCTTACTAATATCACCTCCAGGCATCACGGGGCAGGGGAAGCAGAGACCTGCATTCCCCAAACTACAAACGGCACAGGGTTGTTGAAGTTTGATGCATGGCCTATGAGCAAATGAATTTATCTCCGGGGACACTAATTTCTAGGTCTGGAGAGGGATGGTTGGAGCATACAATTATTTGATCTTGACCATGAAAACAGTCCCACTCAGGCAAAATGTGTACCTGACCAGAAACAGCACATATCCCAGAAAAGCACTCCCTCAGGAGGAAGTGCCTATGGCTCCAGGCTTTGGGAGATTTTGTTCTAAACTAAAGACCAGATCGAAGCGTGCGATCACAACAATCAGAATTGCCCGTGTGTTACCATGGTGAAGGCAAAGCAGTGTAAATAGCAAGGGCCTGAGGACCCCTTCTCTGGGCTGTAACAGCCTCGCTGGCCTTCACTTAGAGGCAGCCACTAAGCCCCAGGTTTCACACTGGAGGCTGCTCCTGGACACCAATTACCCCTTCTTGGAAGCTCTTGACAAGTAGGATGGGACAAGCCTCAAATCCAATAATGACAAGTGTTGTGAGTGGCAGAGAGCCGGCTGTGTAGTGTGTTGCTGATAGGAGCCATCATGATTGTATACATTTGCTCTTATTATTTTTTTTAGCTCATCTCTCTCCCATGTTCTCCATCTGTCCTTCAAGCAATATTGAGAGAGAGAGAGAGAGAGAGAGAGAGAGAGAGAGAGAGAGAGAGAGAGAGAGACTCTGGACAGTAAAATCCAGTTCTTTTAGGCTGCCTTCATGCACGTTTCCCATTGCAACCTCACAGAGTAAACTCAGCGGGGCTGGGCTCATCTTTCATCTTATAGTTAATGACTTGGGATCCAAACTGAGAGAGTCAAACCTGCTGAAAGTTTCAGGGAGCCCTAGCGCTTGCCTAATCCCAGTTCCCACAGGGGCACATGAAGTAACTTGTTTACACTAACAGAACAAAGGAAGTGGGAAGAGAGCTCTCTGCTCCAAGACAGGTTGGTCTTAATTAGGTCCCAAAACAAGGGTAGCCAAATTTCTTGTGGTTCATCTTAAATAAAACCCCATCAGATCCTTTGTAAATATAAGAAGAGAAAAAGAAGAGGGAGGGAGACCACATATAGACATTAGCCTTTGGTGAGGTGGTGGAAGCAGCCAACTCTTTTATTTCTCCCTTGGATGTTATCTCTACTTTTTTTTTGTTGTTAATGAATACAGTTTGGGGCGTGACAACACAAAAGGGACAAAATAAATCCACACAATGGCAATCCTTATGTGCTGAACACGGTTGCACCCCACCCCCAGCTTTCTAGGCTATTCTGTCTCTTCTTTCCTTCAGGTGTCCAGGCAGGTTTTGCTAATTGGAAGCACCAGCAGTATGTAGCAAGAAGAGAGGGGAAGAGGGGCATATCTTCCACCTGTTTGTGGATCTAGAGTCTGATGCTCAGCTGGGACTGCATCTGAGCAGTTCCTCTCTGGGACTGGCTCCCTTTACTTGATGTTGTTCTCTGGTTCCTCTAGGGTCCCAGTAGGTTGTCTAGGGTCAGAGGCAAAGGCAGCCTGCTGTAGCATCTCTGGTCTAGGGTCAGAGGCAAAGGCAGCCTGCTGTAGCATCTCTGGCCAGGTTTCCTTAGCCACACCTACTTCTTTAAGAAGGAAGTCCCCATTAAATCCTTCCAGTGAGCTCTGTGTGTGTGTGTTCTAAACACTGGGCAGAGCTGCATAGACAGACTGTTATTGTCTGGCCACGTGGATGGGGTCTTTTCATAAATATAAACTGCACCTCAAATTTCCCTACCCAGCACTTTCAGAGTAAAATGAACATCAGCGATCTAAAAGAAGGAGTCACAAAGGAATGTGCTGATAGATGGGAAGCTGGTGATTCTACTCAGTTTGTCTTGAAGCTTCTAGGGGCCATATAAAGTGACCATGTGCATCCAGTTAGCCACCCGTGCTATAGGACCTGAAGCCAGAGATAATTACCCAGTTGTTAATATGGCTTTGAAAGGAACACTGACTTAAGGGTCTAGATGAATTAGTCATAGCAAAACGGTGAGACCCAGCGAATTAAGCCACTCCAAAAGTAAAGAGAAGTCAAGCTTCTCCCATTACTCCCAGTTATCACCTTACTGATTGAGGAATACAAAACATCCCCAAAGCTAAACTTATTTTGTACAATCAATGTCATCTTTTATTGTGCATGAAAAGAGGTATGGAAAGGAACCAAGATCAGGGATTGGGATGTGTGGAGTCCCAGCTCTCCTGGACATGTTGTTATCCTGGCTGAGTGGCTACCATGTCTTTGATCCAGATTATACCTCATCTACTAAGATGAGAGATCTAGAGTTTCTTGGAAATTGATGTCTATATGAAGGTGAGGGCAGGCACAAGTTAAGGTGAGAGCCTGTGATTGGGCAGTGGAAAAGGAAGGCAGGAAGAGATTTTTAGAGACGGGAAAGGACAGAGAGGAGAAAGAGGGAAGATGAAGGAAGAGAAAGATGATCCAGATTCCACGTGGCTTTAAATAGCCACAGGTAGCCATGAATATCTTATAAGGGATGGAGAATTACAAGACAGTTTGTCTTATCTAGGTGGGCAATTTATATCAATTGGCTCTGAGTTCATTGTGTGGGCATTTGGTGGGATGAGAATGTACTGATATAAACCTGACTTATAAGTTACAAGGTTCTAGAGTTTGGATTTTACTGGGTTACTGGAATTTGGGACCACTGACCACAGTGGGTGGATGGCTGGGAATGGGAGCAGAATCTGCTCCAAGAGAAAAGCAAGATGGGTGGGTCGTTCGCTACATGGGGCTAGCCATGGAGGCAGTGAGGTTGCTGGGGCCAGAGAGGAGTTGGCATTAGCTCGGGAAAATGCCTTTTAAAATATCTCCCGCAACAGTTTCTGGACCTCAAAAACACTTTTCCAAAGGTATGACTCAAAGATTCCACAATTCCAGGTGATGCAATGGCAACATGACCTACTTGATAGATCCACAGACCATCTTCCTGCAGGCTTTAAGACAACTTTAGCCTCTTAAAAGTGGTCCCACCAACATGGGTAACAATGGGCTGATGCAGGAATCGGGAACATGCAGACTCTGTATACAGAGATTGGGTTAAAATCCCCATGATTCCTTACCCAGCAGGAAGTGGATATCCCAATTCAGCTCTTAGCAAGGGTAAAACTCCCTCCCCAGGTTTCAGCATCAGCTGACAGTCTACTTTGTCTGCCTCTCAGGTCATGCTCTGGCTGCTGTTGACATCATCCCACTGTCTATAAAGTTGCATTCTGAAAACCAAATAATCAAGTAGATGAGCAAAATAGGGCTCATTTCAGCACAGGGGTATTGTCATAATTTGTGGCTACATCCCAACCAAAGCATTTGATGCTCTACTAGAAGACAGGGACTGGCCTCCCAGAACTCACACCAGGCAGCTCACAACTATCTGTAACTCCACATCCAGGGAATCCAATGTTCTCTTCGGGCCTCCTCAGGCACCCAGATACATGTGGCATGCACTGTACACCTCCCCTACTCCCCCAAATAAATCTTAAAAGAAGAACTTGAATCAACTACACAACTGCAAACTTTATGCTCATAAGCCTCAGAAAGCTGAGACATGGGGCCAGCTTGGGCTAGCACAGCTCTGTTTCAAAAGTAAAGCAAAACAAATGTAGGGAGTGGAGGAAGCCCGCAGCTAGTGTGCATGCTTGAGTGAGTGTGTCTTATTGACATGGGCAGAGCCATATCAAGGACACCAGTGCCTAAGACTCATGGGAATGACAAAGCCTTCACTCCTTGTGGGGGGTGTGAATGTTGTTAGTGGGTATAGAGAATGTCCACATCTCCCCCTTGATGTTTAACACTCTGAGGACTGCTTCCTACAGAGACTATTCCTAAGAAGATTAGCTAAACCAGCTTCCTTGTTCAAGTGTATATAATGACCCTGCTTCCTTGTTTATCTGTATGCAATAACTCTGCCTCCTTGTTCAGCCATACAAACCAACCCTGCCTCCCTGTTCAACGGCATATAATAAACATGGCGAGTTTGCAGTGGGACTGCAGCGTCTCCATCAGAGGCCACTCCACCCAGTCCTAGCTTTTCAGGGCCTTGTCTCCCCAGTCTGGTCTATCCTTGGAGCTATGCTAGATGCAGCTCGAAATCAGGAACTGTTGTTCTCGGAAGGTATAGTGTGGTCGATTCAAAGACCTCCAGGGAGTCTGTACTCTCGTCCCATTAGTCTGGATAGAACAAAGTTACTGTGATAAGGTGTCTTTGAGACTAGAAAACTGTAGCTGTTCCCCCTCTACAGCTGCTTTTGCAGCTGGTTCAGACTGGTTTACAGAAGGCCTGGCTAAAGTGTCCCCTGGAAAAAAAATTCTGTCAATATCTAAAGGTGGTACTCTGGTTTTTATTTTAGGTGCGTATAATAGATTCTGCGTGGGAGTCTGGGTTAGGTGAAGCTGCCAAGGGGTTTGTCTGGTCACAGTGAAAGAGACTGAGAGAATCAGGAGAAGGAAGCAACATTGTTGAGAGTATAACAGGCAGGGGAATTTGGTTTTGTTGCTCTTCTGAAAAATAAGCCAAGATCCACTGGTTGCAAATGCCAGAATCGGCAAGCTATATTCCTGCCTCACCAGTCTCTTGTCCCTTCTGAAAAACAATGGGCAGAGTAGAGACTTAGAAATGGAGATTTTAATCCCATCAAAACAAACAGGGTTGCACAACTGGGCTTTGCTGCAAGGAGAAAGGAGGCCTGAGAGGCCTAGAAGAACATTTGCCAGTCTGGTCTCCAGCCACTTCGGAGGGTGTCTGGAGGTACCAGTCCACCATTAGCGTTTTTTTCCTAGAAAGGAGAAAAGTCTTGTCCTGTCCCCAACCTGTGTTTATATCTTTCTGAACTCTGAGGATAAAAATCCAAATACATTGAGGCCTCTGAGGGGCTTCTCAGACATAGGGCCCTCTCTGATATGTGATATCTTCCCCTCAGGAGCTCAGGGGGAGGAGAGGAGGGAGATAGAAAAACAAACCCGACCACTTTCCCCTAATGCTGGTGTGAAAGGAAAAACAAAAAAGAGCAGAGATCTAAGCGCTTGCTTCTCTGGGCTTGTGGATCAAACCGGTCTGACTTCAGACTATTTACCACACACAAAATTTCCCTCCCCAATCCTGAGGTTTATAATGAGTCCACGGGGCTCCAGCTCATCTCCTCTGGGGAGCCCTGGTACCTCCTCTTCTTACACAGTAAGGCAAAAGTAGAATAACTGGTAGCCCCACTCAGAGCGCAGGAGCACAGGCTGTTGTCTGTCCTTCTGCGCATGCTCCCTCTTCAGATGCCTAGGGGAAACCCAGTGGCCAAGAAAAAGTTACAGGCTGGTGAGTTCTTTATATCTTCATCATGGATAAATATCACTGTGATTTTGTTGCCTCTGAAGATGAGCTAAACCACTTATAATCTGTAAAAATGAGCTCTCTAATGATGTACCTTCAAAATAGACCTTGCATTCCATTCTATTGTAGACATTTAGATTTTAACCTATTTAGATATTTTATTACGTCAGTCATTGTAAAGGGTACCGTGGATCAAATGCTTGATGAACGCAATTGCCAATGGCACACACACACACACACACACTCCCACCAGCTTTTCTTCCAGGTATTATCTAACCCTCAATGGACTGAATCATTGCTGCCAAAGCCCTAACACCCAAGGAAGTAATTAAAATTAAATGACATCACAAGGGTGGGGGCCCTAATCCAACAGGACTGCTATTCCCACAAGGAGTTAGCTGGCTCAGTGGGTAAAGTGGTTCCCTTGTGAGCATAAGAACCAGAGTTGGGTCTACAGAACCTTGTAAAAGGACTGGGAGTCGGGTCTATAATCTCAGCACCGAAGAGGCAGAGACCCAGGATCCCAGAGGACCATTGGCCTGCCAGTCTCAAGGTGAGTGGGGGAAGTCAGATCCACCTGGAACTGGAGTTACAGATAGTTGTGAGACACCTGGTGGGTGCCGGGAATTGAATCTGGGTCCTCAGCAATAGCAAGAGATAATCTTCACTGCTGCTGAGCCAATTCTTCAAGCCCTTAGTATTCACAAAAGCACGTGAAACGAAGCTGTAAACGACATAATTTCCATCTCCAAAGTTTCAGGATGTTTTAGGGGAAGTCACCTTCGCAGCCAGCTGACTATGAGTACTTCCTAGGTGCTCAGCCTCTGCTCTGTGCTGGCAGGCTGACTCCTTACTCACCTTCTTTACGCATGCATGGGAGGTATTACTTTTAATTAAAAAGGGTTCAGTGCATAGCAACTTTAGGTGATTAATATATCCTGACTATGTCTCTCTCTCTCCCTACTCCACCCAGATCCTCCCCTACTTCCCCATCATCCAAATCCACATCTTTTCTTGCTCCCTCTCATTAAAAGACAAACAAGAATCTACTAGAAGGAGGAGGAGGAGGAAGAGGAGGAGGAGGAGGAGATAAAAATAAACAAACCGGAATAGTACAAAACAAAACCAAATAGCCAAAAAAAAAAAAAAAAGGCACAGGAAACACATACAGCACAGAGACACACACATACTAGCACAGAGACATACACACACAGCACAGAGACATACACATACTAGCACAGAGACATACACATACAGCACAGAGACACACACATACTAGCACAGAGACATACACATACAGCACAGAGACACACACATACTAGCACAGAGACATACACATACAACACAGAGACACACACATACTAGCACAGAGACATACACATACAGCACAGAGACATACACATACTAGCACAGAGACATACACATACAGCACAAAGACAACACACATACTAGCACAGAGACACACACATACTAGCATAGAGACATACACACACAGCACAGAGACATACACATACTAGCAAACACAGAAATCCCATAAAACCACAGATTTAGAAACCATAGTATATAAGCTTCTCCTCCTCCTCCTTCTTGTCTAATGATTTACTTTATGTATATGAATGCTCTATCTGCTCTTCTGCATGCCAAAAGAGGGCATCAGATCCTAGTATGGATGGTTGTAAGCCGAGTGGTTGCTGGGAATTGAACTCAGGACCTCTCAAAAAGCAGACAGTGCTCTTAACCACTGAGCCATCTCTCCAGCCCTAGAGTGAACCTTCTTACTATCAATGTTTCATTTTATAAAGGAAACTAAAGTCTGGCAAAAGGATCATCTTGGGTCATCTGCCTCCCAGTTTTACCCTGAGCTGGCATCAGACTCTCCTGTAAGACTTGGCTGACTGACAGTCTCATTCCAGAGCCTGCAATTCCAAGGGACTGGGCTAGGGACACCAGAACTGCTAACAAATTTCCAGAAGGGTGATGCACTGTAATCCTAAGGGTGTACTCTGAGACTCAACTTAGTCAGTGGGGTCATTCAGATAGATGGTGGGTGGCAGCCATACTTATGGGAAGGAGACAGCGAAGCAGAAAACACCTTCAAGAGCCAGCTTACTTCAGTATAGGTACCTCTCCCATGGGTGAGACACATGGGACATCTTCTGGTCTGCTGTCCCATGACCCACTCTAACACTGGCCTTTCACAAGACCCTCTGGATCTTCCCCAGCACATGGCCTACATGAGACAATAAAAACCTGCTCACTGTCAAGGATAAATATTATTCTCACTGTGAGCTATTTATCAAAACTTGTGATCTAAAATTTGGCTCTATCAATGCCAAACATAAGAGTTAGCAAAGCTAGCAGGGGCCATGGAGAGATGCCAGTATCCATTCCCCAGAAGGGGAGGAAAATTAGACAGTTTCAAAGTTCTCATTTATTTACTTTATAAGTCAAAAGAATTTTTTTTTTTTGCTTATTTGGTTAGCTGTGAAGGCCCATTGCCTTCGTTAAGATCTTTAATAAAATATTCAAAAATGGGAATATTTTGATTATTAATATATACTTTTATATTATTCTTAATGTTTTTATTTTTAACATTTTAAAAATAAAATTTGATATTAATATTTTCTATTTAATTAACATATACTTTAATTATTGTTCAGGCGTGCCACGTTTAACCTTGTTTAGTTTTCTGTGGCTGTAAGGACTATTCTGAGGCATCAGTGACTTACTGAGCAGAGGCATATGGGCTGAGCCTGGTACATAGAAAGTGCTGACAGAAAGTCACCAGGGCTGGGGGATTTTCATGGTGAATTGGAAGGAGCCAAATGGTATGAATCAAGTTGAGTAGAGAAACATCATGACTTCAACCATCTTCCAGGGCGGTGAAGGGATTTAGGAACTGCAGCATCCCAGAATACCTATGGAGTACCTAAATTTACCAGGTAGTTACCCAATGTACAGAAGCTTCCAGGGACTGAAGACACGCTAGTCATTTTGCATTGACTCATAATATCTTTTCTTGACTATCCACCAGGTACCAAAGTCCTCAGGTTCTAGACAATAGTTTTGGATTAGTATCTTTTATTTTTAAATAAGCATAAATCAGGGAACCCTCTCTGTCCACACATGAAACCAACCCAATAATATACAATAATGTCATACACCCTATACTAAGTTTGTCCAAGCCCAACAGCGTACAGAGCTAACGTATAATGGCAGACATTGGTAACAATACAGTTCATAGGGCACATCCATGTTCTATTGGCTTGGATGCCAGTTGCACCTTGGTTGTGAGTAATGAATGACAAGAACATGTAATGGGCAAAAGGTGGCATTTCCACCTTCTTATCTGATATTACTTTGAACTGTACCATTATACCAGCTACAGGAAAAAGATTGCCCAAAATACACTTATTTGGTGGTGGTGGTGGTGGGAAGGCAGGGGGAGATACTGATCTTGATAATAATGACAAAATCATAATCAAATTAATTTATTTTCAAGACACCTCTAGGAATGAGAGTGATTTTGAAACCATTTCACACCTTCAAAGAACTGAACCCAAGATTTGGCACATGGATTGGAATTCATGTACTCCCATCCCCAATCATACACAATTGTCAGGGAAGAACAAATTAAGGGCCTTTAGAACTTTGAATATCGTCTGACTTCCAGTGGCATTTACAGGTGCTTGTATATTATTACACACCCTCAAGTAATTTTTAGCAATTACCATGACAGTATTTACATACATATTTTATTAACCAATTTTCTAAATTACATAAAGACATGCTTCCTGGAGCATATTCTGTGCATGTGTGTGTGTGCATATGTGTATGTACATGTACTCTTGTGTGTATGTCTGTGTGTGTGCATATGTGTATGTGCATGTACTCTTGTGTGTATGTGTGTGTGTGTGCATATGTGTATGTACATGTACTCTTGTGTGTATGTGTGTGTGTTTGTGGACTTGTGTGTGTATATATGAGAATAATAAAACTAGATATTTTAATGAGCTGAAATAAGTAGGATTTTCTTGTATGTCTTATTTTCATAATATATAGTCAACTTAAAGAGTCAAATCATCAATATGCTAATGATTTTTAATGAACATCACTGACATAACAAGATTGAAGTTGATAGCTTTCGTGATAAGGTCACTCATAATTGAGCTCCAGTTTCTCTAAGAACTAAAAAAGAATCTATATGAGAATTTGATTGTGAAACAGTAAGGATGATTAGAAACAATTTATAGATTAAAAAGTGAATATAATAACACAATTTCAATTACTGAAGCTTGGCCAGGCGTGGTGGCACATGCCTTTAATCTCAGCACTCGGGAGGCAGAGGCAGGCGGATTTCTGAGTTCAAGGCCAGCCTGGTCTACAAAGTGAGTTCCAGGTCAGCCAGGACTACACAGAGAAACCCTGTCTCGAAAAACCAAAAAAAAAAAAAAAATTACTGAAGCTTACAGAATCCCATTTGATGTATTATCAATGTTTAGTCTTTACTTATAATATTATATTAATATTATATTAAAGAGAACCAAGAAACAGAACAAATGCCTCAAGTGCTCACAAGAAGCAGACCCCTAAGAGTCGATTATAAAAACGTCTAGGATTACACTCCTAAGCAGACACTAAGCAGATCAAAAATGTGGGGACATTTTTGATCCTTCTTATAAGAAAGCTGCCCTGGTATTAGAAAACAAAACATGGCCCCGTTCTTTTACACTCTAGGGGACTGTCTGCATCCTCTCCCTCCAGTGAGGCTGGCCAGGGTAAACAGATGTCTCATTAGGTGGAGAAGCCAGCCTCCTCTCCAGCTGTACACAGAGCTGACAACCCTGCTGGGGCCACTTGGATTCTCAATGATCAAGCACAACTTCCATAAAAGGACTCCCCATCCCAGGCCAGCCCCGGGTGAGAGTTTAAATTAGAAATTTATCCTGGGCTATAGTGTGCCCCCTCCCCAAACCCCAGGGACCAAGTCACAGCACAACCCGTTTGAGTGTTGTCTAACCTACCCCAACTCTCTGTCTCCACTCATATCTCTGTCCTTAAGGTCAAATGTCCTATGCTGGGCCACCCCACAAAGATTCCCAGGAAACTGAGAAAGCTACAATAACCCACCCATGGCTAAAGAACAGGAGAGCAGCTGTACTGGCTAGTTTTGTGTCAACTTGACACAACTGGGGTTATCACAGAGAAAGGAGCTTCAGTTGGGGAAGTACCTCCATGAGATCTAGCTGTGGGGTATTTTCTCAATTAGTGATCAAGGGGGAAAGGTCCCTTGTGGGTGGGACCATCTCTGGGCTGGCAGTCTTGGGTCTATAAGAGAGCAGGCTGAGCAAGCCAGGGGAAGCAAGCCAGTAAGGAACATCCCTGCATGGCTTCTGCATCAGCTCCTGCTTTCTGACCTGCTTGAATTCCAATCCTGACTTCCTTCAGTGATGAACAGCAATGTGGAAGTGTAAGCTGAATAAACCCTTTCCTCCCCAACTTGCTTCTTGGTCATGATGTTTGTGCAGGAATAGAAACCCTGACTAAGACAGCAGCTATCCCATGTCCAAGTTCAGCAAACTTTCAATTGTTTACAACATACTAAGCTAGTCTATGGACATTAGGAATTAAAATTTTACTACTAGATTCATTTTTTTTAGGGTCAGAAATTTACACATTCTCTATACTGGGTTGTACTCTTTTAGGAAAAAATATTAATATTACTGTGGGAGGGAATGGGGAAGCAAATGAACACATGGAAGTCATGTGGTTGCCAGAGGACAGCTTTGTGGAGTTGCTTTTCTCTTTCTACCCCAGGTGGTTTCCAGAGACTGAACTCAAGTTGGCAGCTTCTATAGCAGGTTGTATGGCAAGCGCCTTTATAACTGAGCCTTCTCTCTGGCCCACGGTCTCTATTTTTCAGAATCGAATAATCACATGTACTCTATTTTAGTGCTTGGAGAAATCTGAAAGCATTAAAAAATATTCACATATTAAAAAAAAATATTTCTCACAGAACAAGCTTACAACCTTTTCAAGCAACCTTTAGCCAAAGGCAGCATGTTCTCACCTTCCACCATATATACATGTATATGAGTATGAATGTATATATATTCATATATATGTGTGTATGTATATGCATGTATGTATGTATAGTATACATGCATATATGCATGTATGTGTATATAGAGTTTTAGACATATAAAATATATATTTAGACATAGAAAATATGTAAGTACATAAAACAACCAATATAATTAAACCCAAGAAACTTTTGATTGGCTATAGCATAATTTTTCATACTTTCTTGGTGATAAATAAGACTCCTATTGAATGCACAATATGTAAATAATCCTTCCATAAATAGCTTTTTGGTCTCAGAGGACTCAGCTTCATTCATACAGAGAAACTCGGGGACATTCCCTCTTCCTAGATAACCATCTATGTCTGGATTTGAAGCATTTGCAAAACTCTGCTCATGACTCACTCATTCCTCAACCTTTGAGAGGCAGCCAGTGTATGTGACATGGAGACATTCTTATTTTCAGACACACAGCCACAAAGCCAGGCCAATGGGGCTGAGGAAAAGACCACCACTGTACTCAGTGCCACCAACTTCCATGGGCAGAAAGTATGGGCACATTCACAATCATGCAATTAGATGTTCAAAGGGTTTATGGCATTGTTAACAAGTATCTCAATAGCATCCTATGGCTTTGAATTAAACACCAGAAGACTTTATTCCAGAGCTAGCAGCCTGCCTCCCCCCACCCCAACTTAGGGGTTTGGGGACAAAGACAATGATCCCAGCCAGGAGAACTTACTCCACTCCTCCCTTTTCTTGGCATTAGTGCCTGATCCTTGATTTCATTAAAAGCTTCTGCTAGATGTCTTAGGATTTTCTATGTAAACTGTCAAAGAAGTGATTTAAAGGACATGTGGACTTTAAACATCATCATAGAAGGAAGGCATGTTCCAGGACACTGACTGGAGTGCCCCCTCAGAGCACGTCTCACGGACAGCCAGGACACCGGACACTGTTTTAGGCTGCCAGGAGCTTTCGTACTCAGCAGAACAAACACAGAGAAGGGCCCCTGCTGACTTGCTGTTAAGGATAATGACAAATCTACATTTTAAGGCCACTATCCTAAATTTGTATTATGTTCATAATCCCCCCTTCTTTCCTAGTAATGAAACAAACTTAATATCTATATAAGGATTTATGTACAACATTTCCTCTCTTCGAGGTGGGCATATTTTATTCTGATAAAATTGCAGTGACAAGCTCTTTCTAACTTCATGATAATAACTTTAGTTTCAGACTTTCGGAAAGTGATACTAAAGAACATTTGGGAACTGGGGCTGTGTGGGCACAATGCAAGCAGCTGATACACAGAGGACCGTTCTGTCCTCAGAAGAAAATCTTCATTGTGAAGATGAGCACACTATGTAACAAGTCCAAGGTTACACAATCTTGAGCAGAGGATCCAGCACATGACACGAATCTGCCTCCCCTCGTGTGAGTGTTCTAAGCCATCATCCTGTATCTGAAAGTGTCAGGGAGACCAGGCCAACACTTTCTCTATGAGGAAGAAATGCCTTTCGCCCTGGGGGCTCCTAGTCTGAAGGACTAAGCTGTATCTCCATTTAAATTCCTAATGCATTCTACATCCTTATCCGAAATTCAAACCAACTCTCGGTCACTTGATATTTGAAATCTTTCCAGAGCCATCAAGTATGTAAAAGTAGGTTTGTTAAAAGCTAAGTTCAAGGTCCAGAAGCATAGAGCACTGAATAATCATTTTGTAAAGAAAATGGAAGTCAGGGTTGATTTTCCAGTAAGACAGATACTGTTCTTTGGAGCAGAAACTTTTCACTGAATATGAGCTGGAGACCAATACAACCAACAACAACTACCATGGTTCACACGGAAACAAAACAAGCTCTTAAAACATCAGTGCAGGGATGATAAAATACCCCTGGCCTTAGGGTTCCAGAGGAACTGCTTATGCTGAGTATTTTAAACTTCGTTTATAGGGATTTCACTAGCAATGGGAGCAGAATGACTATGGGCTTCTGGTGTGGTTCAGTGGTGGAGTTCCTGCCTAGCATGCGAGAGGCTCTGGACTGATCTCCAGGTTGGGAGAAAATAATAAATAAATAGTAATTTACAAGGGCAAGGCAGCTCCAGTTGCTAGGAATTACCCAGAAAAACACCTACAGGACACAGGCTAACGTGCCATAGTAGCTGCTCATCAGGACTGACATGGACTGAGTACTTCCTGTGCAGTCAATCATCCTGAGCTTTCCCCTTTATGTGAGTTCATTTTAATTTTCATAGGAATCCCCAAAGGCATGTGCTACTATCATCCCTATTTTGTATTTGAGAAAGACGAGGCACTAAATAGCCCGTAACTTTTTTTGAGACAAGGTCTCACTATGTTGCTGTAGCTGTTCTAGAATTAAGTCTGTGGACTAAGCTAACCCCAAACTCAAAAAGATCCACCTGCCTCTGCCTCCTGAGTGCACTACCATGCCTGACCTAGGAAGAATCGTTTACCATTATTAAGTGGTGCTGCTGGTATTTGAACTCTGATGGTTCAACTGTTAAACGTTCCACAAAACCTGCACTAACTGGCCAGAAGTGACTTCCTGAAGGGCTGTTTGCACCTTTTATCTGCCTCTCAAGCTAGTTACAAGGTCCCTGAATCCCTGAGCTGGGATCCTCATGGCTCTGAATTGTTATAGCTCTGTGCAGATAGATGCTCTCTAGGCAGATATATGACTTATACTACATGGATCAAGGAGCTGAGCCCTCAGTGGGCTCTTAGAAGAAGGGACTAGTGACTGTATGCAGAAGGCAGAGCTAAAAGGCTAAAAGATGGTCACATGTAGAGAACAAAGCCAGGCAGAGGCAGTGGAACACGAAGGGCCCTATTTGGCATGGACTAAAGAATTATGCTGGAGAATGACCAAGGAGAAGGGTGGTCACAGATGCAGAAATTCAGAGTCTCTTCCAGGCAGCTCAGAGGCAGGGTAATTTGGGCTTTGTTTGCTGACACGAGAGCATCCAAGTCCCAGAGTTATAATAATCAAAGAGGGAAGCCAGAAGTTTAGAGGAAATGGGGGTTAAGTCACACAGTTCATTGTTCTGGTTTTTAAAACATGCTGAACAAAGACCACAGAATCTACATAGATTTTATGCTCTTCTGACAAAGCAGGCAGAAAATTGAGGACTTTCAGGAAATTATCAGTCTACTTGGATCTACTCCTGCTCCTTGGCCCTGGAAGCCCTGAAAAGCTTCTGCTCACTTCTACCAGTTCATTTTGAACTGGCCTCATACTGCGTCTCAATGGAGGAGGCATAATCAGGCAGAGAAGGCCAGGGGCGTCAGTCGCTATGACTAGTGCTGAGATGTGTCACGAACTGTCCTAGAAGGTAGAATTTTGGCTCTAAGCGTCGCCATCACTAGTGTGGCCACGGACAGACTGTTGACGTGACTGAGTGCCAAGGGGGATTTTTGGTATTGACCAGAGGGCTAAGAGGATTACTATGATACATGGAAAGCTCTCAGCTGACTACCCAGAACACAGATTTGTACTTCAGTTTGTGTTTTTGTCTAGTTGGTGCTTACAATCAAAGTGCCAAACTCCTATCCAAACGGTTTCCATCTCCCTTGTCACCCAGAGCCCAAGCCCTGAAATCTCTCCTGATTCCCTCTCACTCCCGAGCCCAGGATATCCTTTCCCTAAATTCAGAGCCAGGAATCAGACAACCAGCAATGCCCAACTGTGGGGTTATATGTTTGTCCTACCACACCTTCCTAATAGAAGCCCCAGTAAAGTTTCTGGCTGGGTAGAATTTTTCCCGAGGCCCCTCCAACCTCCTTACCAACACTGGGACCTAAATGTGACCCTATGGTATTGTATGGGATGGGATAGGATGGATCATCTTTTTGAGAAATATAATAAAAGCCTTTCAAAGGTATTACTGTCTCCATTTGCTATTTAGTCTTTTCCATAAATCCGAACCCCACAGTCAATAAACAACAGCCATAAAACCGTTCTTTTAAGCCACCAAGGAGAGCCCACTGTTTGTTTCTGCTTGATCCATTCCTTTCCCATCCTCACTTCTGTCAGTTTTGTACCCACTTCCTCCATGAGACTTGCCAAGTCCAGTCTCTTGCCCTGAAAGCCACCACTCCACTCTCCTGCCTTCCTATACTCCCAATGTGACACTCTCCTGCCTTCCTATACTCCCAATGTGACACTCTCCTGCCTTCCTATACTCCCAATGTGAGTTGCTTTGCTGGGAAGGTTTGATGGAACCCAGGAGTTCTAGAGATCAAGTCCAAGCTCCTTACATTGGTGCTTAGACCTTCTGTGTTCTGATCCGGAATGATAACTCAACGTTCCCCACCAATGCCCTTTGGTCTTCATACTGCCTCACCTTTGCTTGGAACACTGCCCTTTTCAAAGATGGCTGGCAAACATGGAAATCACCAACACACTCAGTAAACATGGGTACTGCTCACTTAGTTGGAATCTGTGAACGTGCTGATTTCTCTCTCTCTCTCTCTCTCTCTCTCTCTCTCTCTCTCTCTCTCTCTTTCTTTCTTTCTTTCTTTCTTGACAGGGTTTCTCTGTGTAGCCCTGGAACTCACTCTATAGACCAGGCTGGCCTCGAACTCAGAAATCTGCCTGCCTCTGCCTCCCTAGTGCTGGGATTAAAGGCATGCGCCACCATGCCCGGCTCACATGCTGATTTCTTAATACTATCATTGTGCGGGGCCAAGGGTGTGGGGGAAAGAGCACCCGTACAATGATAGTATTAAGAAAGAGGGGAGTGGGAGAGAACCCGCATCAGGCCAGAGTTCTGATGCTCTGGGCGGGCAGACACAGGAGGACTGCGCACTCTTTCCACAAGGCCCCGGGTGGGCATCTGGCTGTGTTAAGCCACTGACCCCACATGGCACGTGGTGGACAAGGGACAGCCCCAGGTACCAGGTTCTCAGCCTCCAGCATTCCACGTGGATACGGTGTTGGAGCTAGGAACAGAATAGTGGCCCCGGTGGAACACTTGGCCCTAGGGATGAAGGGAGGAGAGGGCAGGGGCGAGGGGGCGCTGGATGGTACCCACGTGGGTGAGAGTCCTTGGTCGGGTCCATGGCTGGAGCACAGGATGGCCTCCCATCATTCAAGGTCAGCGGGCCTTCATGATCAGAAACAGTCTATGGTTTTAGAGCTTTATTGTAGAAAGGCAGGGAGAAAGAAGAGAAGGAAGAAAGAGAAAGGCCAGTCATGGCCACGTGGAGAGAGGGGGAAGGGAAAGAGAAAAGGAGGGCTAGAGAGTAAGAAAGGTGAGGGCTAAAAAAAAGTGAGGAGGGGCCAAGCAGCCCCTCTTATAGTGGGCTGAGCTATCTTGCTGTTGCCAGGTAACTGTGGGGAGGAGCATACTTGGCTATAGTCAGGTAACTGTGGGGGTAGAGTCTAGCCAGTATACCAGAAGCTTGGGACATTGTCTGTGTGACTGACTGATAGTCACAGAATTATGGACAGGCACCTGATTCTGGGAACATGGCTCACCTTTCCTTCCCTTGTAGATTTCTCTATTGGGTCACCGGAGCAAGCCCCATTCAACCAAAATAGGCTGACTTATCACAGTCCCACATCATTGTTTTAATAGAATATCCAACATTAATTTAAAATTTTCAGTAGAATTAAAAACCTTTATGATTTCAAAAATTAATGAAAGCAAAACAAAAGTAAATATGTAATTTCTGATGGCTCCAATTTCAAACTTAACAATATTCTCCATAACTTGGAAGGCCAAATTCAAATTTTACTTGCTTGGGAAGGTCAATACATTTTCTTAAAATAATTTCTTCCTTGGATATTTACTTAGCATTAGTTTAATTGTTTACTCATCTAATAGATGTATATATATTTATGTATATGTGTGCATAAATATTTATTATATATTATTAAATTAAAATATATAGATATAAGTAACATATTTATATCTATAGATATCAAATGTAAGTATGTTTATATATGTGTCTTTATATTTGCTTACTGTAGATCTGGAACATGAGGTTTGGGTCTCTGAGGTCAATAGTATAGTAAACCTCAGGGACCCTTGTCTTTTAGGCTCATTAGTTTTAACCTTAGCAGTTGCTCAGTGAATATTTATTGAATCTGAGTCCTATGATTATTCCAGTTAAACTAAGGGGCTCTTACCAAATGGTAATTACATAGTTAATTATGAGACATATGGGAAAAGAATTATATAACTAGGCTTAAACTAATTAAAAATAAGTGCAGGGCAGAGTATAAGTCTATTAAATCCCAACAGAAAATAGTAATAGATATAGTAAATCATTTAGAAGCATTATTCTGACATTTAGTCATTATCATTAATTATAAAATGGGATTAGTTTAATTTAATTTTATTTTTGGGTTACAAAGACAAAAATTATTCTAGCCTATAAATAAGCCAAATATCAGCTTGCAATTACATAATCTTTCTGCCTTTCCTTCACCTATGTCTGAGGTTCCTAGACATCTATTAAAAAAAAAAACAAAAACAAACAAAAAAACAAACCTCTAGTTGGATTGGGGATGTCTAAAGTGGGCTACCTCAACCGGCTTCCAGGCCTGAAGAAGGAAGTAGGCCTGAGCCTGCCACCCAGGAACCCAGGCCATGCCCACTTCCCCGCTTCTAAGCCTTCCTAGAACTGAAGGAGGCCAGGATGTTTGGAGGGACACACAATGGCTCAGCCACACTCTTTTAATGAGGTCTTCTCCCAGATCTTTAATAAACATCTGGGGATCAACTGATTTTATCTTCTGACTTTGACTTTTGTCCTAGCATAATTGTTAGCTGAGATTTATAACCATTCCTTTGCCCTAGGTGGGTGGCTGAGCTTGGGAAAGGAGAACCAGTCCATTGACTCAAGGAGAAAACTCCTCCCAGCTGCCAGGAAAAGGAGAAGCAAACAGTGCTTTAGAGAGGGAAAAAAAAATCTCAAAAATCGTTCCAACGTGATTACAGGCTGTCACTTAAAAATGAGGAAGGAAGGAAGGACAGAAGGGCTTTTTTTTTTTTTTTTTTCTGACTACAGCTCTGAGTGCAGAAATGATTATTTTATATTTGGGCTGATGGTAGTCTTCAAGCCTTTGAAATGTAAAAGCCATAATGACTTAAGTGCCTGGTGTGACTCAGAAACCATTGAGACGATTACACAGGTCATCTATGCAACCCAGGTCCCTGGTTTTATACCCTCTCACAGCTCACACTCCTGAAGGGGCTGCTCTCAAATGCCGCCTTGTGTGCCCACTCTGGTAGGACACTGGCCATGGTGGATTTAGGCACTATCAAGCCACAGAGGTTTGGTTGGGTTTGCCAGCTAGATAAAGCAAGGGGCACTTCAGGATGGAGAAATAATTCAAGCTGCATATAGTGAATTTAAAATTGAGCAAGAGAACCCACAACCCACTTGGGTGTTCCACTGGAGGCAGGGGTTCTGGAAGAGGGTACCTTGAGGACAGAAAACAGAATTTCTGAAATATTGCTTTAAGTTTTCCTTATTCCGCTTCATATAAAAAGGCTTCCAGAACTTGTGGCAGATTCTGTTTCAATGTGACTGTTCCCAAGTCTAGCACTGAGAAAGGACCACCAGTACACAGGGCCAGGTGCAGGCATGGTTCTGAAGAGCTGGCTGCAAGTCAAAAGTAGCACAGTACAGAAGCTCAGATGTCCCCACCATCTGCCCCGTCAGCATCACTAGGCTCTAAAGCAGCAGCTCTCAACCTGTGCATCGAGACCCCTTTAGGAGTCACATTTCAGCTATCTTGCATATTAGATATTTACAGTACGATGCATAACAGCAGCAAAATTACAGTTATGCAATAGCTATGAAATAATCCTTTGGGGGGGATGGTGTTTCAGCACAACACAAGGGACTGTATTAAAGGGTCCCAGCATTAGGAAGGTTGAGAACACTGTCCTAAAGAAATGAGCCAGAGCTTGGCAGATTTCTTGGGTTGACCTTTTAAGATTTGTTTTATATTTTGTGTGTGTGTTCATATATGCGTGCACATGTGCGTATGTGTGTTTGAGTGTGTGTGTGCATGTGTGTGTATCTTGTACATGTGCGCATGAGCACAGGGGACTGAGACAGCGGATCAAGCAGCTATGAGTTGCCCAACTTGTGTGATAGGAACACAGCTAAGGTCATCTGCTGGAGCAGTAAGCCCTGCTCCACCATGGGTCAACATGTGATAGGAGACAGTAGAATACTGATGTTGTATAACTCAGGACTTTCTTATATTTAGTGTAAAGCAATGGCCGTTCTACCTTTTCATGTCAAAAGAAAATACCATTGTTGTAGGAAAAAACTAAAGCATAAAGAGCATATTCACTTTTATTTTAAATATCTTTCCTGGCACCTAAGAGAAACTTTAAAGTTATTTTATCTAGCCAGGCATAGAAGTACAAGCCCTTAATCTCAGCAGGTGGATCCCTGTGAGTTTGAGTTCAGGTTGGTCTACATACTGAGTTCCAGGACAGCCGGAGCTACATAGTAGAAGCCTGTCTTTAAAAAAGCAAAACAAAATGAAAAATAAAATAAAATAAAAAACAAATTATCTCAAGGGAATATTTTGCCTAATCTAGACCAGACATTAGAGAGAAAAAGATTCTAAGAGATGCTTTATAGAGCTGAAGGTTGGTGCAAAGATAGTGTTTGCTGCAAACCTGAGGATCTGTGTTCAATTTCCAGAGTCCACATAAAAGCCCACAGTGGCATTGGCCCTAAGAGGTAGGTAGCACTAGAGGCAAGCAGATCCCTGGGGGTTTGCAGCCCACTTAGCTCAGCTCCCATCCCTCTAGTGTAAGGTCAAGCGTGATGAAGAAAGATGCTCACCACGGAGCCTCCAGCATCCACCCGCCTCATATGTGTGCACACTACTGACTCCTGCACACACTAAGGATGATTTATCTATGGCTGTTTATGGAACTCACTAAAAATAAAGACTTAAGAGCCTCTTTACATTTTGAATATAAAAATATCAGTGGATTTTTAAAATGAAACTAAGGAAATTAGAATCAGCATGGGCATTAAAGCAGTATTTACGATGGAGAGAATGAAACTGAAGTGAATTAAATGAGTCTTCATGTTGCTATGAAGGAGAAGGGATCTCTGTTATAAGTGGATGACCTGAAATAGTAGCCAAGTGACATAAGCCAGAAAGGGGTGCATATAGGACAATTATCCTTATATGAAATATATAGAGTAACTGAACTCAGAGACAGGAAGCAGATGTGAGGTTATCCAAGGCACAGTAAGCTGAGAATAGACAGGATTGATCACTGGCCCAGGATATTGGCAAACTCTGGGGAATCACAGCGATGGTCACACGCTATTGTGGACATAATGGATGCTGTGGATCTGAACTGTACACACACAAAAGAACGGTTAAGATGGCAAATTTTTATATTTCCAGTATGTTCCATAACAACTTCAAAAAAAGTAACAATGTCATATATCAGAAGCCAGTGATGCCGAATGGGTAAAGAGTGAGTGGGCTTGGGAGTTATGCCTCAGTTAGACTCCAAACCCATACAGGTATAGGGCATAGCTGGATGGGAGGAGAAAGTTTAAATGTTCTATGTCCAGTATGGCAACTATGATTGACAATGTATAAGTGCAGAGTTCAAAATAGCCAGCAGAGAGGATTGTGAATGTTCTCCGCACAACAAGGACAAATATTGGAAATGCCAGCTACTGTAGCCTGATTTGACCATTATATAACACCTGTGTATATTAATACATCACAGTGCCTGATTTGACCATTATATACTACCTGTGTATATTAACACACCATAGCAGCCTGATTTGACCATTATATACTACCTGTGTATATTAATACATATATCACAGCAGCCTGATTTGACCATTATATATACTACCCACGTGTATTAATACATCACATACACCAATAAATATATATAATTATGTATTTTAAAAGTTAAATATCTTCACATACTTATATAAAAAACCTCCACCTCTGGCGTGTTTTGTTCCCTCACAGGCTCTGAATACTGTCACAGAAAGTTAGCAAATTTTGCCAGGAGAGTTTGGGACAAGAGAGAAAATGCTGGCTTTAGAGCATGGGAACCTTGCATTGGGGCCTGCTTGACTAGTAAGGAGCTCCTGAGGCTCCTCCTCTGAGCTCTGCTTTCTAGGCTGAGACACAAAGCAGCAAAGGCAGGTGCTTAGCCTTTGCACTACCGTGACTCATATTTGTGTTCCTAATGAGTCCCTTTAGCAGGTTAGAATGTGGCCTGGCTTTAGAGCTTCTTCTACCTTCTGGATATCTGGCTAAAACAGTTTCTCTCTTACAACAAAACTTTCTCTCTTACAATAAATATATGTAGACTATTTAAAAGTAGTTTTGTTTTTGTTTTTGTAAGACAGAGTCTTCTGTAGTCCAAGCTGGCATCCAACTGGCTGAAGATGAACTTCTGTCCTACTTTCCAAGCACAGGGATAACAGGGAGGCCCTACCATGCTTGGTTTATGTGATGTCAGGGATTAGAACACAGGGCTTCCTGTGTGCTAGGCAAGTACTCTATCAGCAGAGCTACATTCACAACCTTGGTCTGAGTCTTCTTGCGAATACTTAACCGATGAAAGATGGGCCAAAGCCACTGTCACAGCTATACAAATGACAACATTTAGCTTTTATACCTCTGTAAATTGGTAGTTAAATAGAACTGGATGGTCCACACCAGTGCAGGAGGATGGAGGTCAATAGGGGTTCAGACAAGGATCTTGAATTTGAGGCAAGCCTGGGCTAGCTAGCAACTTCAAGAGACCTGTTCTAAAACAAAACAAGAAGAGGAGCTATGTAGATCAAGAGTGTACCATATCTAGGAAAAACATCTGGAAATCCCTCACTTTCAACACGTGCCGGGATGAAAGAGTCACTCCATTTACTGCTTAGGAAGCTCTGGGCTCAGGGTCAGATAGAAGCCATTCAAGGGGCAGCTGGCCAGCTCTGAAAGCTCCTGGGAGCTTGTTGCTTCTGAGTGCCAACTTGCTTCCGCAGCTGGCTCTGAGTCTCTCCATAGGTCAGCCAGCAAGACCAGAGAGTTCTAAGTAAGCATCTTTAGAAGTTCAAGGTCTAGACAGAATAGAATGAGGTCAGGTATTTATTCAAAAAGCATTTTTTTTTTTTTGTGGTGAACATGCATTTCAGAAAGAACCACAGAACGTTTTGAACCAGGTTAATACGAGGCCTGCATCTCCATGATCTGCTCTATTCTTGGCCCGGAACAATAGTAATGAAATGGAAAATGAGTATAGATAGTGGAAAAAGCAGGAGCTAAGCACTTTGTCCATTTCCCATATCAGAAATGACGATGGAATAGAATCTAGGCTAAAAGCTGCCAGAAGCCAGTACCATACCTTCTCGCGCAAACCTCTGAACACAGTTCCACTTTTAAATGTAAACTTTTGAAGAAGACAAACACAGGAATAAATAGCTTTTGCTTTGTACCCTGTGAAGGTCTCTAGGTCTTTGATGAGGAAAAGGAATATATCGCCCCTTGAGTAAGTTATCCAGAATTTATATAAGCTAAAAAAACCCAAAAAACCAAAAACAAAAAACAGACTGTAGAGCTGTTACTTCTAAGCCAGTAAGCTTGTGTCTATCTCCCTGAATCCCTTCATAAAAAGTTACCCAATCACATCAAAGTATTAATCACATACCGTGAATCCGAATCCCACCTTGTCTCTGTGGGGTGGTTGGTTTCAATTCTGCTCTTCTAGGGGAGCTCCTATTCCTCCACCCTCTGACCAGTGTGCCCACCATGGTGGTCGACAACATGTTCCTGTGGTCTTGCTGGGGTGAAGGGACAGCCTCCTTGGCTGCCACTGGCAGGCAGAAGGATCGTGTCCTCCTGGGAGGTGCTCCACCCAAGGGAGACAGGCCTGGGCAGTTCCTCCCACCTCTGTCCTCCACCCACATCCGCATCTTGCCTGTGTCATGAGATCTCTCTCAGGAGGCTCAGGGAAAGTATGGGAGAGGAGACAAAAAACAACAGACAATAGCAAAACTTAAAAATGAGACTGAGGAACAGAGACAAGCAAATAGAAGCGCCTATCTCCATGTATGATATGGGATTACTTTTGATTTTTTTCCCTTAAAAGTAAAGACATTTTCAACATTGAAAAATGGCTGTGAAAGAGGTGAAGTGGAGTCTCTACCAGTTTGCCTCAGCCTATCTTTCTCTACCATACCGGGGTCACTTCCATTTAACCCCTTCTCCAGGGGACCATCCTTCCACTGGAGGTTCCAACAGAATTGGTTTACACCCTGAGTGTTTACTCTAAACCTTATATGGGTCTTTTAGGATGGAGCGGTTAAGAGACTTAGCAATTCACAGCCGTGTATATTCTCAAAGCCTTTCTGAAAATGAGCTTATTACAATGGAGTGATTATCTTCTTTTATGAGCTGGCTGGTGGCCTCTTTAAGAGTCCTGAGACCACACTAATACCACATGCTGACATAGGTGCCCCTACTGGCCAATATGTGTGGTGCACACAGGTGAGAACAAAAACTGCATTAAGCTGGGGGGTAGAGGAGAACCAGGTAAGTAGTTCAGAAGATAGGTAAACTACACAAATCCTTTGCACAGGGGTTTAATTATTGCTTTTTATTTATTTGTTTGTTTAGAGGCAGTATTTCCATAACCACATATCAGTGTTTTAAGGGCACACACGTTACATGTGTCATTTCCATACTTAGTTAGATACTACTACTTTGATTCTCACCCAACCCTGTCCTATTGTCTTTTACTATAATCACTAACACATGTTAATTCCTGCTGTGCCATTTCTGTGTAATCCTTTCAAAATGTCATGAAATGTTGGCATCATTTGTAGAGAAGGGAGGTAGAAATGGGGGATGAGAATTTATAATAGCAGGCAAACGAGGAGCTCTGGGGTCTATTCACACCACACCTTGACCCCAGGGTTAGGTCATGTCCCAGGGTGGAGTAGAAAGGACATTTGATAGGAAGTATGGGTCCTGGACCTCCTGCAGTCCTCCTGTGGCGGTGAGCATCTCTATTCCTTTGTGGAATGGTGTTTCCTTGGACTATGGGCAGCTGTGGTGCTGAGTGCTGAGCTGAGCTGTGGTGGGCTCAGAGAGAGCTACTTATAGGGCAATGCTACCTCTCTTACAGAGAATAGGGCAATGAGGTTTCCACAGATCTCAGTTCCTACCACACCCAGACTCACAGAGACAGGCTTAACCTGCCTTCAGATGGGGCTACTCCCTGCACAAGTATGGTGGCCTCCAGAGAAGGATGGCATTAGAGCCAGGATGGGCACTGGTGGAGGCCCTGAGGCATGGTCCAGTGTCTCATTAGAGGGCAGGGTAAGGAGGCAGAAATATGGCTGTGTGTTACCTGGAGACATACCTCTTTGTGACCCCCGTATCCAACTGTAATGGACAGAATAGGCTGAGAAAGGAGCTGTTAGCATTACAGAAGAGACTCTGTCCTTACATGGAGAAGTCACCTTTGCCGTCCTGAGGGTGAGTGGAAGAGACAAGGGCAGAGCTAAAAGAGAAGGTAGGTAGTAAGCCCAGAGAGCATGACTAACTCCCTCCTAGGAACCTCCTCTCTAATCATTACTGCTGCTATATCATTGAGAGCTCAGCTCCAAAGGGCATAGAAAACATAGGGCTTGTGGCCAAAGCTGTTTTTTTAAAAGCACAGCAAATGGCTCAAATTCAGACATTCTGGTCCCCGCAGAGCCACTGTTGACAGCCATCAGAGTGGACAGGGAAGTTCATGAGGAAGGCAGCTAATGAGGCCAGAGGATGTGGCAAGTACAATTCTCTAACCTCCACCCAACCTCCCCATCTCTCCCGTGCTCTTGTCACCAGGAGATCTAATCACAGTCCTTCAGAAACACTAAGCTGTGCTTGCTCACTGTTAACTGTTGTTAGTCTGGTCTGCCTTAATCAACAGGCTCTTCCCCAGCCTCACTGGGCCTCAGAAAGACTTCATGGGCTTCTCAGGACTTTCCCCAAGGGGCTCCTTCTGGACAACGTTTGACACAGGGCCAGGAGGTCCACAATATCTTCAAGGCATTGGGACCCATCGTCTTTATCAGTGTTTGCTCCTGCAGAGAGCATCTAGCCAGCACATGCTATACTGTGTGATGTGACTCCATTCCATGGTCCAACGTGCATGGACACAGACCTCTTGTCTCTCTATGCCCATCCTTTATCTCTCTAGGACCCTTGCTCGATTCCACCTTAGGTGTTACCCCAGCAGCAGGTTTTATCTGTTAGCATCACTTATCTTTGCTCTGCTCCACAGGCCCTTGTCATTCCCATGGTTCTCTTGCTTGTGATGTTTTAGTCCAGAACTCACTTTGTCAACAGTGCCCCATCTCTTCCAGAACACAGAACACCACTCTCCATACCACTGAGAAGGGTCCTGTAGGTATAGTCACTCAGTGCTTAGCAAGATGCTGGCCTCTGCTTGCTGGAGGCAGCAAATAGACCCTCAGTATCCATAGCCTCCACCACAGGAAGCTGCAATGACCATGACTGCTGTGAGAAACAGGGACAGGAAGAGGAAAGAAAGTAATGTCCTGCCAATGAGGTCAACTCCACCCTTCCCAGTCCACACAAAGGCACTTCCTTAAACAGGTCACCCTGCAGCAGAGCTGAGTTCTTCCACCAAGATATAGGATGAGGACATGAGATCATGCTCCCCCCAGATCTGACTTTTTTTATGAACAGATGCACATGTGCATGCGTGAGTGCGTGAGTGCATGTGCATGCGTGTGTGTGTGTGTGTGTGTGTGTGTGTGTGTGTGCTGAGCTCACAAACTAGTTTGTGGACATTTGCTTCTAATTTCCTACAGTGATAATGAGCTATTAACAGCCTTTTAGATTTATAGACCTAAGTACTGCCTCACCCTCTGCAGGGGATGAGGGCTGAATCAGACCATGTACTTCTTGGAAATCCTTTAGGACTTAATGTGACTCTGGACACCAGGGGCTACTTGGCAAATGCTGATCGAAGAGATGCCGTCTCAGCCAGAATGAGGTGGCTGTCAACTGTAAAAATATGTACTAAGCTGTTGGAATTAAGTAGGTCTGCTGTCTCTAGCAAATATTTGACCTTCTATTATTTCTAGAGAAGTTGCTGGATTGAGGGTAGGACTGTGGGCACGTATAGTTGTCCCTCAGTACTGATTTTTAAAAATTATTTATGTGATTGAGCATTTTGCCTGCAAGCACATCTGTGTAATGCAAGTGTACAGTGCCTGTAGAGACCCTGTACTGGAGCTACATACATCTGTGAGCAACCATGTGGGTTCAGGGAATGGAACCTGCATCCTCTGGAAGAGCACTAATCTCTCTAGCCTAATAGTGATGCTTTCTTTTGTTTCCCTTGGGTTGGTACTGTCTCTCAGAGGCCCTAATCAAGAGCTGGACAGGTGTGTGTAAAACAGGGAACTAGGTTTTGTTTAACACTTTGATTTAATTCCCAATGTTCTTTCCCTGTGTGGAGGGGGTTGTGCTCTAGCTCAGCCTACTGGATGAGACATGGCCGTCAAAGTTAATAATAAAGGTAGGAATGTAATCTCTTCCTTACTTCTGTGTTTCTAGTTCTCAAATTGGGTCAAAATCTGATTAGACAGAAAGGTCTTTGCTGCTTTGGCACCAGACCCCAGCATCTGACAGAGTGGTTTCTGGACATGGTATCTGAGGAACACAGTAACTCTGGAAGATGAATGCTTCTGGCTGATACTGTCTAGTAAGCATGGGCCATTTGCTTTTACCATGTTAATCTACACTGAATGGTAGCAGTAGCTGGCTTCTGCTGTGGCCTGTGGGGAGCTCAGGTGTAGTGGTAGCTTTCATAGTGGATTGTAGCTTACACTAACATTGACCTGAATGATGAGCCCTGTCTTGAGTGTCTTGTGTGGGTTGTAAGGTTCTCTTAAGCAGGGCTTAGGCCTTACTCTGTAAGCACAACACTGGTGCTTTCACAAGGGCAGTATGGCCCAGTACTGGGATAAATACCTATACCAGACAGGCTGTTTTGGGTGGCCCCTGATCTATGCTGGTTTTGCGGGGGGGGGGGGGGGGACAGATATAGAACTAGCATTAACTGTAAGAAAGTTATGAAGAAAGAAACTTGATTTTGACCGGCCTTTATGGACACCAGAGATGGGGCAGTGTGGGGAGGCAGCAAGCTCTGTCCACACTACAGCAAGCTCTGGACTTTAAATGGTTAATGCCCTTGTCAATCAAACTCTGCCTGGGCAGTGCAGGAGTCCGTTCTGCATTCAGGGCCAGGGGAAACTGAGGAAGGACGAAATTGCATATGTGGCAGTGGGTTTCCTGCTTGATGGGTCACACATCCCTCTGCTTGCAGAGTTCTTTTAATGCAGTTCTGCCCTGGACTTGGCAAAGGATTGCTTCAAAGGAGATGATAACTGTGTGCCCCCAGGTGCTCCAGGGTCTAGGAAATACATCCGCTTTTTAAAAACAAGATGTGCAGCTATTGGTCTGCATATAGTTCTCAATGCGAAGAGCATCGATGAAGATAACACAGTATTTTCAAAACAGAGAAAGCTGAAGCTTAATCACTTCCCATCTCTAACTGTGAGGCACTGCTTGGGCTGATCTATTCAGAATTAGGTGCTATGCAAAGTCCACCTGATCGGTACACTGTCTCCTACAGGCCCAACAGACAGTCCGGTCTTCAGTGTTGAATGGCCATACACGGGAGAAAAGCAGGGCAGATATGAACACATGCACAGTTTCTGCTCACATGAACCAATCTGGGGGGAAAATCACTTGCAAGTTCACTTAGATTTGCTCACAGACAAGCTCGCCCACAAGCATCTCCCCTCCTGCCTGAATGGTGGGAGAGTGTGCCCATCAAAGCCTTCTGTCTAACCCTCCCTCCCCTTGACACAGGGTGTCCTCTCCCAGCTGTTAGCACTTCTCTTTGTAATTCCATCCCAACTGGCTTTCCTACTGCAACAGCTCTGTGGATGCTGCTGCCTAATCCAGTTTGGATTTACGAGTCTCCTTCTCATATAACTTCTTGGCAGCCTCTGACACGTTTGGCCACTGTTTCCCTCTAACCTGCTTCTCCTCCTACCTCCACTGACGTCCTTTCTCAATCTCTCTTGCAGTGTCAACTGGAACTCAGCCATTCTCAGCTTAAGTGTCTGAGCAAGAGGTGGGATAGCCAAGTGACTGCTCCACATCTCAGCTTTGAGATTTCGAAGTGAAAGATAATGTAATATGCTCTCGATGGAACACAGTCATCTTCATAGCCCAGGGTCCCAGACAGAGACTGACACCACCACCTGGTCTCTGTCTGCAGGAAGAGTCACCCACTGTATATTTACTCCACTCCAGTCAAATCCTTATCACCCCCACCCAACCTTTTCACTTCTTAATTCTCCATTAACTACTTGGCCATGATTAATCTCTACCAGGCTCTTGTATCTGTACTAGAGGAATGGTCTAGTAACCTGTCTCTAGGATGGGACAGACAATTGCACTGTGATCTTCCAAATTGCAAACCTGATGCCACCCCACCCTGGGCATGATTCTATGCCTTCTCATGTATTCTTGGATAATGATAAAACCATCAATGTGTCCCAACCCATTCCTCCATGCTAACCTTCCCAGCTTTGATCCAGAGACCCTCCACACCCGTTACTCCTTTCCAGGATTCTCCAGAGCTCACATTCTCTCCATATCACTGGTACCTACTGCAGATATTGCTAATCTGTCAGAATTTGCCTCAGAAACTGCCTCTTCAGGTGAGGGTTTTTGTTTTTCTCCTACAAACCAATAACTCTTTGGTTTCATTTACCTGACTAGTCTAGCATACACTAAGGACCCTGAGTGTCCTTTTATTTATTCATTTATTTAGCCACATCATTTTCTCAGACTGTGGACTGGTACCTGGAATTTAGTACCTATGCAATGAAAACTTGTTGAATGAATGAATGAATGAATGAATGAACAACTATGATGCACGGGAAACTAGTATAATTAGTAAATAAGATATTTCTATCGTCACTACAGTAATTTAAAAAAAAACCATACTGTTGTTTATAATTAGATACTAAGTTCTGGTAAAGAAAGTCCATAATTTCCAAATCACTCCCATGGGAAAACATGATTTGTTTGATGATGTTTCCTTATTTTATGGTTTCTTCGGAGAGTTGGGGTGAGGTGTGAGATGCCTACATTTATCTCCAACTTGGGTAGAATATTTGTACCTTCTCTGTCCTTAGACATGCTGAACTGATGGACATGGGCATAGAGTTTGTGAAATCTAACCGTGGTTTAATATTCATTTTACCATCAAAGCATAGAAGACGAAGCCATGAAAGAACTGTTTAATTTTCATCTTAGGAAAGAAGTATGTCAGTGGGCTGGGACAGTTGCTTAGTGGTTAAGAATATGTCCTGTTCTCAAAGCAGAACCAGATTTGCTTCTTAGCACTTTCGTTAGATCATGCATCACTGTCAGTCACTGCAGTCCCAGGGGAATCTAATGCCCATTTCTGACCTCGATAGACACCTATATGTACATGGTACACATACATGAATGCAGGCACGCACACACACACCAAACACACATCACATATATGCATGCAGGCACCTCCCCAACACACATAAAAATAAACATCTTTTAAAAGGCACAGAAACTTAGAAATAAAGGCTATGAATGAAGCTATCTCACAGCCCAACCTTTAAAATATTATATTACAAAAATTATTTCCATTCATTTTCTCTGCCATATCAAAGGAAAAGACTGTGTAATATGTCACCTTCCCTTATACATAAAATTTAGTAAGAACTTGAGATATTGATTTTGAGGGAAACTGTCTCTTAATATTTTTGCCTTTTTATTTTATTTTTTCGGACATTTATTCTTTATTTTCTCACAAACGGAAGGTGGTGGGTTAAGATTTCTTGTTGGTTTACAGTTCAGGAATGTTCATTGATTTAGGGTTTCAGAGACAACAGTGATGTCCCCACATGACAAAACCCACCTGCTCAGCCATGTTCCAAAGACATCTGAAAATGTTTGTCCTTGATTCAAATACTTCTTTGTCTCTCATGGTTAGAACAGATTTCGGGACAACACCTTAATATTTGGCAGCTGGACAGAGCCATCTGCTCTATCAAACCCTTGTTAATTGTAATTCTTTTCTGAAATTTGAACCCAAAAAACCCAGGGACTCTCAGTTAGGTTGGTAGAGAACTGTAAGCCGGAGAATGTGCCAATTTTTCTCCCTCTCCTTTAAGAGTATGTGGATTAATTACAAGGCGCTGATTGACTGGGATTAGCCTTCATCCTTGCCTGCACAAAATTAATTCCTACCACTTACAATTAGACGGGGTCAGATGGGTAATTCAGGTTAAACTTAATATAAAACCCTGTTTGCTGGGGCATCTGAAGTTAACATGAGTCTGCTAAAAAGGTCTCCTGTTTATGTGTGGAGGGTTATTTAAGGCATAAGGAATGGGTCTCTTTTTACTTGTTCTCTGGGATGACTAAAGCTTATTTAGACACTGAACAATTTAAGCTCTGTTGGGGTGGTTTAAAAACACTTGTCTGCAAAGAGTGGAAACCCTGTTTACTTTTGTTGGTGGAAGGGGGCTACATTTTTGTCTTCACGCAGCAGCAAGCACACATACCAACATTCATCATTTAAGGACACGGAAATAAATTGAAAACCTGTATAAGGCATCTCCCTTTACTCCTGCTTAAAAATATTTGGTATGGATATTTTAATTAATGAACAGCTGGCTAGGAATTTCCTAGCAAACAAAAGTTGGACAATCCCAGATAGGAGCTCATTCCTTTTTACAGGGACTTTGCTGGGACCTCCATGCCTCTCCTTTCTTTCCTTCTCTGTTGTGGTTCTCAAATACCTCAATCCCCCAAACCTGCTCTAACTTTTGCATGTTTCTGTCTGTAGCTATTGCTATTAGCAAAATAATAAAAGAAGATATCACTCTGGTGGCTCATCGAGGCACTAAACATGCTAAACAATTTTGTTTCAACTTATTCAGAAAAGAAACTGTATAGACACCACTATTCAGAATATAGAACTCTTCTATTACCCCAGCCTTTCCCACAGGTGTTATAGAGAGCACACACAGGTCTCCAACCCATGACATGCAGTCTCAGTTTCAGATACTTTCTCTCTTATATCTGGTGTCAGTAACTTATTTGAGTAATTCTCAGTGCTTAACTTCCCAATAGAAAAATGAAGTTTTATCTTTAGAGACAAGAGATCAAAACTATTCTAGGAGAAGGATGAACGATTCAAGACTCTCTGCAATCTCGTGAGTAAGTTAAAACCCAAAGTGGAGGCTGAAGGTGCAGGATCTTCTGCCAAATCCTCCACATCACACTGCAGATGCTGCACACAGCCTAGGGTACTGCATGTCACATGTGTGCTGTGTGTCACACCCTCCAGTCCTAGTTCTGCTTCTTATGCTGTGTTACCATAGACAAGTCTTTGCACCCCACAGCCTTGCCCACTGTGGAGTAGTAAATAGTACCAGGAGTCGGGTGACAACAAAGTGAGTAAGGCAGAATGGAGGACCTCACCAAGAGCTTGTTGCTATCAGGTGGGAGAGAGAATATGGGTCAGATTAGATGCACATAAAGAACTTCCCTCACTTTGCTGGCTAACACATGCTGAATGTCCAGCACGCCACCTGTGGGTTATTATAATCTAACCGTCTCACTTTATTATGTCTGTTTACATATAAGTTTTGAGTTTGCCACAGCATTTTCAAACAGTAAAGCACTCCCAAGTTTTATGCACATTCTATAGGAGTGTCTAAGACGTAGGCTAGCATTTGCAACTGAAAACAAAAGTGAAACCAGGCACCTCCCTCCCTACTGATCTATAGCCATAGATAATAAGTGTTGGAAACTTGGCTGGTTGGTGATGCTCCATTCTGGCAGCTGTGTCGTTCTTAAATAAGAGCCTGACTCCACCTTCCCTTCATTGGAGTAGGCTGGTACTGAGAAAGTCAGAGGGGAGAGAGGTTGTGCTCTGATCTTATTCAGTTGTCATTATTAGAATAAACAAACAATAATCCAGATACCTCAAGAGATGAGAAGAACCGCCTATCTGAACCTTCTGGTGACTTTAGGGTTACCATAAAATCCCTTTGCAAGCCTTGTTAATTTTTCTCTCTTTAAACTGGGTCGTTCAAGTTCTCACCTCCATAAGTAAGCATGGTATCCAAACTATGATTTAACCTTCCTGTGATGATTCAGACTTTTGCTTAGCCTCAGGGTCAGCTCTAGGAAGGAGGAGTCTGACCCTTGGACTCCAAGAAGATAGGTCAGGTGGAAGAACAGAGAGGGTGACACACAGCAGGCTTTGATTCTTTTGTAAATCATGTTCTCATAGCCAGGTTAGAGGGAGAGAGGAGATTGGATGCTTTTTATAAATCAATGGAGTTTACTAAACAGTAGTTTTTGCGTATGTGTATACATGTAGGTGCACATGTGTGTAAGTGCACGGGCATGTATGGAGGCTGGTGGTCAATGTCAGGTTGATGTCAGTGATCCATGTCATATCCCACCTCACTCCCTTGCCCCTTGCATATTTTTTTATTTACATTTCAAATGTTTTCTCCTTTCCAGGTCTCCCCATCAGAACCCCCCATCCCTCCCCCTTCCCCCTGCCTTTATGAAAATGCTCCCCTATCCACCCCTACCATCCTCCTGCTCTGGCATTCCCTTACACTGGGGCATCGAACACCTTTAGGCCCGAGGATCTCTTTTCCCACTGATGTCCAACAAGGTAGGTCATCCTCTGCCACATATGTGGCCAGAGCCATGGGTCACTTCATGTGTATTCTTTGGTTGGTGGTCCAGTCCCTGGAAGCTCAGGGGCGTCTGGCCTGTTGACACTGTTGCTCCCTCCATGGGGCTGCAAACCTTGTTTTTTTGACATACTAAATTTGAAGCTTGCTGACTTGGCTACACTGGCTGGCCAGCAAGTCCTAGGGGACCTACTGTGTTAGATTCTGCAGTACTGGGATTACAGCTATGCTTTTGACATGGCTATTAGAGTTTGAATTCAAGACTTCATGTGGCAAGTACTTTACCTACTGATTCATCACTCCAGCAGCCCCTTTCCCAGCATCAGTTCATTAAGGGCTCTGTGCTGGAATATAGCATATTCTAGAGTCAACTGAGTTGAGAAGTGCTCTTGATCACATTCAGACATTAGATAGCAATCAGTACCTACAGATAAGAAGACAATGAACTGTGTCTACCAGGAACTCCATAGAAACCTTGGAAATCTTTCCATGAGATGGTGGGATGTTAGGTATACTTTGCAGAGTTTACAAACCACACAGAAGATCTGAAAATAATTCAGTGCTTATATATATGTCTAAAGGATAGAAAGTGCTAGCATTAGAGTGGGGCGAATATCAAGACTATCTTTGGAACATATCTCTATGGTGATTTACAGTTCTGCTGAGGATGCTAAAGGCTAATTTTCTGTGGCATTAGGACCTCAGAAGCGAGCCAGATTCCTGTTCCCACACCTACATTATGGAACCAGAAACAGAGCGTCCGAATGCACATCAAATAATCTTGCTTTCTGGCAGACTATGAAAAAAAAAATCAACCCCGGTGTTTGAAGTTGGCATTTGTTTACATAATGCAACCAGCCATGACTGCCAAACACAATAATTAAGTGCTTTACAAGTGCAAATCTTGCCAGGATGTGCAATTTGGGGATAAGTACAGAGTTGATATGCAGCAGAGAGGGCTGAAATACTTAGTGTGCTGTGCTTGGAAGCAGATACGCCAAGGGCTTGCAGTGCAGGAATTCTGAAGGACCAGAGCCAAAGGGGCTTCTTATTCTAGTTATTGCTATCTTCCTTCATCCATACATGCTGCTCTTTCTTACCTTAACTTGGAAAATCAGGACTTCTTTGGTCAGAGAGATGGCTTAGTGAGTAAAGTGGGCTTTACAGCATGAAGACTTGAGTTCGGATCCTCACCACACCAGTACTGTATGAACTGGAGCATGTAGGTAAGCATATATATCCCTGCTGCTGATGGGCAGAGCCAGTGTAATCCCAGGATTTGCTGGTCAGCAAGGTTAGTCAATATGGTGATCTTCAGGTTTAATAGAGACCTTGTCTAAAAAAAATGTGAAGAAGAGACTGGAGAAAAACCTCTGACCTCTGCACATGCCCACATACCTACACATGCACAGGCTTCCTTCCTACTGTGAATAAAGGCACCCTCCTTTCACGTTACAGCAACCCTCCACCAGTGTAGCAATGTGCTTACACACCTATAGAAACAATATACAACTATCTTCCCCTTTTTCCATATCTTAAATTATCAAATAGTTCTGATGCTCTCCTACATCCCCTAAAACCTACTATTGGTGAAGTAGGGTCAGTTTATTGGCTGGTAGTTACAGTAAATAGCTAATAAGGCCTCTCCCCAAAGGACAGACTGTCAGTGAGACCCCCTCTGCTTGGAGACCTGGATCTGCAGAGAATAAGAAAACCTGACTCTGTACGTGGATGCCTTAATGGTACCAAGAACCGAAACGTGCTATGCAAAGTCTCGCTGACAGTTGCTGCCATCCTCTCTGCTTTTTCTAATTTCCCAGGAGGCACCAAAGGGGTTGTTCATTGTTTGCAGAGATGCATGGACATGGAGATTAAAGATGATCCTACTATGGCTTTTGAAGTTCTCTCCTTTGGGGAGAGGCCTTATTAGCTATTTACTGTAACTACCAGCCAATAAACTGACCCTACTTCATCAATAGTAGGTTTTAGGGGATGTAGGAGAGTATCAGAACTATTTGATAATTTAAGATATGTAGAAAGGTAGTGATATGAAGTAAACACACTAAGATAAAGACTTTTTTTAATTAGATATTTTCTTCATTTACATTTCAAATACTATCCCCTTTCCTCTTTCCTAGTTTCCTCTCTGAAGGTCCCCTATACCCTCCCCCCACCCTGGTTCCCTACCCACCCACTCCCACTTCTTGGCTCCGGCATTCCCCTGTACTGGGGCATATAATCTTCACAAGACCAGGGGCCTCTCCTCCCATTGATGTCTGACTTGGCCAACCTCTGCTGCATATGTGACTAGAGACACAAGCTCTGGGGGTTACTGGTTAGTTCATATTGCTGTTCCTCCTATAGGGTTGCAGACCCCTTTAGCTCATTGGGTACTTTCTCAAGCTCCTTCATTGGAGGCCCTGTGTTCCATCCAATAGATGACTGTGAGCATCCACTTCTGTATTTTCCAGGCACTGGTATAGCCTCAAAGAGATAGCTATATCGGGGTCCTGTCAGCAAAATCTTGCTGGCATATGCAATAGTGTCTGGGTTTCGTGGTTGTATATGAGATGGATCCTCGGGTGGGACAGTCTCTGGATGGTCCATCCTTTTGTCTCAGCTCTGAACTTTGTCTCTGTAACTCCTTCCATGGGTATGTTGTTCCCCATTCTAAGAAGGAACAGGTAAAGACTTCTTATGACACTTTCTTTATGAATTATCCAAGAGGTGGGTTCTTGATAAAGTGCATCTTTATATATGAGGGAACCTCTCGGGTGATCAGATTAACACCTCCCTGACTGGCTACAGTACAAGGCTCCTAACTCTGTTCCATTGCCACTCCCCTGCCATTAACACAATCACCCAAGAGCTACCATGAATCTACAAAAAGCTGACCTGGATTCATCTCTTTCCTGCTTAAAGCCTATACGTACAGTCTCACAGCCTTTTAGACAAAAGTGAGACACCTTAGCATGGCCCACAAAGCCAATCAGTATAGATTCCTTGCCTCTTCCCAACACAATCACTATGGATCTCTGGCCTCCCTGGTTTGTAACTCACCCATTTGTTCTCTCTTTCACTGATGTCCCCTGGACCTTCTCAAATCTCTTGCCAACCCCTATCAAGACTGCTCTTCATAGCTACTGCTGCTGTTAATCACACACTTACTACGGCTTTAAAGCCATTGTCTTCTAGCCCCACCAGACTCTAAGCTCTCTGAGGGTTATATTTTTGTGTGACTCACTGGTCCTTACAGGACCCCCTCACCAATGTGCCTGCATGGAGGACCGAGTACGCTTGGACCTTGCCTGATTCCCAACTTGACCACTTAGTCATAGTTTGCTGCTTTGTTTTAAGCTCACAGTATTCTTGTCCTTCCTCTTTTGAGGGGTACTCTTTAGATGAAGGATAAAGAAGTAGCAAGAAGAGCTGTTTCTACTGCATCATTTCTCAAGCCAAACAAACCACTATTTCATACCATAGCTAACAGGATCATGAGTTCTGTTTGCTTGCGGGATCCATGCTTTCTCTTCTATTCCTAGGATGAAGAGGGAACCCAGAATTTTCACTGAACTTTTGAACATATGAATGCAGAAATGTATTTTAAGCCACTTAGTTCTAGGGCTAACATGTTTGCCCAACTCCAGGGGGTACCATTCACAGATGTGGAGGTCAGCAGGGCTGTGCACGAAAGGTGCTGACACTTTTAGCAACGGCTGGTCATTCTGCTTAGTGCATTGTGGTTGCTCTTTCTGGGTTATTCACACAACTACACTTAGGTTTAATTCTTTATTACAAACCTAACATTTATCCTACATATCATAAAGGCATGGCGTAAGGGTTCATATCCCAACAGTGTAAGAAAAGTGAGCATGTATGAAAAGGAAATCTACTTAAGTCCACTTTTTATTAGAGCCCCCCCCCCCCCCAGAGTACTGCTGATTTTTGAAGACGGATTTTGATCTCTCCTTGCTTATTTATTCTGGAAGCATAAATATGTGTAAAAAATGCAAAGGAAAACCCAGTATTTTTCTTCCACCAAAGTCTATAAGATATATGAACAAAAGTAAATAACTATCTCATTAAGGGATCAGGGGTAAAAATAATGCCAATGTTTTCCTTGAATGCAGAACCCTTCAATTATTCCAGGAATGGTTTAAAAGGAAATCAGAATTATATCTTCGGATCACAACCTGGGTTAGAGCCACATCCACATGATGAAGAAAGGGTGAGAGGGTAGGCTACAGGCTGGGAGTCTCTGGGCTTCCTGACATGTTGCCAAGAGGACTAAATAAGCAACAGAGTGCAATTTCAAGGAAAGTGGTGCACACAGGTAAACATTTAGCTTGAAGCCAGACATGGTGGTTCACACACAAGTCCTCCACCAAGAGACCAAAGGAGGAGGATTGTTAGATGTTCAAGGCCAGTCTGGGATACAGAGCAAGACTCTAGCTCAAGAAAACAACTTCAACCCCAGAGATTGTTTCATGATTTATTTCACATGTTAGCAGAGGCCCAAGGCCTCTGGATACCAGCAAATGTGGTCGAGAGGAAGCCAGGCATCTAACCATTATAGATTGACTTTTGTAGAAATCAAAGGTCATTTCCAAAGCCTTTGCAGTTTCAGTTCACCCAAGCAGATGTCATGTTTTCTCTTGACTCCCATTTAATCCTATTAATTGCAATAGAAACACTGTCCACTTATCTACAAGTCTTTGTTTGTTTGTTTGTTTGTTTGTTTGTTTAAGACTTTCTTTCCCCCCAGTCAGGGTAAGTTGTCAAATCAGGAACCTCCTGTCCTTCCTGAAGCCATAGTGTGGCTGTGTGAGTGTGTGAACTTAACATGCCATTAGGGGGTGGGGCTGGCAGTCTCCTTAGGCAGGCTGTTCTGCAGAACTGGGTGGGGGAGAAAGAAGCCCAGAGAAGAAGGCTCAGCCTAAAATGTCTAAAAATAAGTTGGGATTAACAATTGCTTTGAGAAAGAGTATTGCCAGATGTAGAGAATATATTGGTCATGATAATTTGGCTTTCATTTTACTTACATTTAAGGTCAAATGAGACAAAGTATGTTTTGCATTACTTTGTACAAAATTGAGTATTGGAGAAATGTGTAGTCTGTGTCATCAAAAGATTAAAATACTTTTTTTTTCTAGAAATAAGTTAACATTTAGATAAATGAAACAGATTTGTAATGACTCACTCTACTTTCACTCTCAACTTACTTTCAATACCCACATAAAAACATCACAACTTTAGTCTTTATGCAAATACTTCAGGGAAGGCCTGGTTAGGAAAACAGAACCCAGCTCACTGGAATGCTGAACTCCAGCCTGGTCATTAGCCAGCACAGATCCATGGAAACCACTCTTTCTACAGATCAAAGGACAGTTTAGTGCTCAAGAATTGCCTCAGACTTCCCAATAATAGAAACTAGGCTGAGTATGGGTACAAGTTCTCAAAAGGACCATTAAAGTTTATTGTAGAAGATCACACGTGTCCATGCACACATAGACACGCTAGAAACTCATCAAAGGGCTCTCCAAGAAAACCATAATATTCTCTCTCCATATCTGCACGCACCCCACCACCACCCCGCCCCACCCCCCCACACAAATACTTTCTCTTTTTATTTGCAAAAAATGCAGATAGACTAGCCATTGCTTTACATTTGACCTTAGCAGATGCAAACAACGAGAATTAGCCCATCTATTCATGGGCACCAAGACACAGTGATACCTGGGTGTGCAGAGCTTCCCATGTCACAGGAGCTTCCACTTAAAATCAGAAATTAGACCTTCAGCATCACTCTGTACTTTTACTCCCTGGAAAGTGCTCTGACTTCCTTATTTATAAGCAGCCTTTAAGAATTTCCTTTTAGTTCTTTTTATACTATGGAAACAGGCAACTGGATGTGGTGGTTTAATCTTCACTGTCAACTTGATGGGGCTAAGAATCACCATGGAAATGCTCTTTTGGATGCGTATTTCAAACTCCCTCTAAGGGTCCTGTTTGGACAACATGACACAACCCAGCACCATTTGTTGACTACTCGTCAAGAGAATTTCATTTGTAGAAATTCTTTTTTGAAAAATGTTTCTATAGAAACTCAGTATTGAAAAGCTATAGTCCTAAACTATTTTGGGGGATATGAAAAGGCTAAAATCTAGGAGTTAGGCAACCAAAGATAAAATAAACCAGCTCCAAAGGGTATTTAATGAGGCCCTGTTTTCATGATGATGACTTAAAGGCTGGGACTCCAGGTTTTAAACAGACTGATGTAGTCAATTTTAAATAACCTACTGTGATTGCTAACTTTAATTGTCCATATGGCACGACCTACAATCACTTGAGAAGAGTTTCAATGAGGGATGATCTACATTGGAATGGCCTGTGACCTGTGGATATGTCTGTGGGGGATGGGCTTAACTTCTAGATTTCAGCCTGGGCACCAGTTCAACTTGGGTGTCTTGGTTGATTTCAGATGACAACTCCATCAACTGGCAGAAAGTGGACCATATAACCCTTTTAATATATTCTGTTAAGGAAGCTGAATGTTATTTATATAACTTGTTGTTGTTGTTTAATCCAGAATCTAGAATGAGGGAAAGACTTCAAATGAACCACAGACCCCTGCTGTTGGCTTAAAATTTTTTTATTTACTTCATTTAATACACATGAGTGTTTTGTCTGCATGTTTGTATGTATGCCATATGTGTGCCTGGTGTTCACAGAAGTCAGAAAAGGGCATGGGATCCCTTAGAACTGGAGTTAGGGATGGTTATGAGCTGTCATGTGGGTGCTGAGAACCAAACCCACATCCTTAACTGCTCTTAACTGATGAACCATCTCTCCAGCCCCTATATTTGCTTTATAACAGGAAGCTCTTGTTCAGATAAGACCACTGTGGTTTTAAAGGAAGAAAAGTGGGTGGTGCTGGTCACCTATTGGAGAACCAGTCTGCATCCCATCAGCTTTGGAAGCAGACAGGCCACTGAGTTGGCTGTATTCAGTCTCCTTCAGTCTTAACTGTGCTTCTTACCCATTCAGTGATTTCCAAGGTAGGGCTTGCCACACTACCTTGGTCCATGTCCCTTTCCCAAGCCTTAATAGCAGAAGAGTTGGACAGCTTATGATATTTTATAGTCAAGGACAGCAACAACCTTTCTGCAGTGGCTTTCATGAGTCCATTCAGGAAATTGAGACAACACAGTCCAAAAGAAGGAAAAGCCAAATCTCTAACCACAACTTTAGTGACTGAACCAACACATTATAGCTTTGACTGGCTGGAAGGAAAGTTCAAGTTTTAGTGCTTTCTCATCTAATAATATAAATCACTGGGGACGGGAGACAACTTATTAAATGAAGTAAATAAAAAAATTTGTCCTCTCATGGATGGGTATGAAACACAGCTGCTTTCTGGAATAATTTCTAACCCATAAGACTGTGTCCTAAATCACTCTGAGCCCAGACTTGGTGTCTGGAGTCTGGAAGGAATCTTCCCACCAGCAGAGAATCACATGGGAAAGATAGGGTCACGAGCTGCTGACACAGACCATAGATATGGTAATGGGTCTGTCCTGGCTGCAACCTCATTCGACTTTGTGATCTGAGACAGTAGCCTCCAACCAGCCTTGGAAGCTTCATGATTTATCTCCTGCTTTGATCCCTGTTTCCATAGCCTATACCCAAACCCCCAAAATAGATGAATAGAGAGGCCTTCTGATAGTGACTATCATTTGATATCCCTATGAAGAACCACCCTGGTTGTACACAAGGTATATAGGTTGGCTCTGGCACAGGTCATAAAGAACAAAACTTTGCTGGCTTAGGCCAGGCTCTCCATACAATAGGTTCTGGATACAGTAATAGCTATATTTGAGGAACCTTTGGTTCAAGGAGCCTGCAGCTACTTTGATCATAAGATAAAAGTGATATTATACGTGGTCATAACAGGAGACATGTTCCCCATCAAAGTTTAAGACAGAACAGAGGGTTTGCAACAGTAGGTAGGGATGAAAGTGAGGCACTTTCAGATCAGATCACGTACTATGTTTTATTTAGAAATAAAAAGAATGCAACAATTAAATGTAATGTCTCCACTCTAATGAACATCATTGGTTGATTGCATGGCATTAATAACCCACTCCCATCTCCCTGACACATGGAGGTGCGGTTCACACCATCCCCCACTCTTCACAAGGATTGTGACTAGCTGAAGCCACTCTGTGCATGGCTTCTTCACTGTCACAGCCTTATCAGTTTGAGAGAAGAGTTCCTACTTTGTGCCCCAGGGACAGGACTTCCTTTTTCCTGGTACAGATGGATTTGGGAATGTGTTATTTCATTTTTGTTCAACAGTTATTGTATGGCCATGGAAGGGAGACAATCTGAAAAAGAGGTCGACTCTAAGCATGGCTTAGAATAATAGGGAGAATCCTTTATAATGTTTGTGAGTCATTGAATCAGTGAATGTAACACTCCACCATCTCCTCAGAGGTAATTTAAACTATTAGGCTAGAAAGAGGTTTCCATATTTCTGGTTTTTCTTTCTGAATATATAGTGATCTGTGAAAATAAAATCCATTCGTGTGTATGTATATATATATATAATATGTGTCTATGTGTATACATGTGTATGTGTGTATGTCTGTATATGTGTATGTATGTGTGTGGTATATGTGTGTGTATGTGTGTATGTATCGATATTATGTATGTATAAGTGTTTGTGCAGTGTATGTGTACATGTATGTGTGGTTTCTGTATGCATGTGTATATGTGTTTATGTGTGTATACGTGTATGTGTATGTATGTATGGTGTGTGTGTATGTCTGTGTGTCTGTGTGTATATGTGTGCATGTTTATGTATGTGTTTGTACATATGTATATGTGTGAATATGTGAATGTATCTGTATGAATGTATGTGTGTATATATATATATATGTTCATGTTTGTATAGTATAAGTGTGCTTACATGTATATATGTATATATGTGTGTATACATGTTTATGTATGTATATGTGCATGCAAGTATGTGTGTGCATATGCATGTGTGTATGTATATGTGTGTATATGTATGGTATGTGCATGTGTGTGTGTGTGTGTGTGTGTGTGTGTGTGTGTGTGTGTGTTTTGCTTGTTTGTTTTGATTTTTGGGTTTGGTATTGGGATAGAATGCAGGTCCTTGTACATGCTAGGCAAGTATTATACCACTGAGTGACATCTTTAGCTCACAAAAACTCTCTAGGACACAAGTATGTCATATGCTTTCTGAGATGGTTTACTTGTGAGTCACATCTTCCTGAATCAAGAGACTACATCATCTGGTCTGTTTACTAAACATTTGCTTAGAGATTTGGGCATTGGTATTCATGGGGGTTAGTTCTGGGATCTTTGGAGATACTCATATCTAAGGATATCAAGTTCCTTATGTAAAGATGTCATGTGATTTTCATGTAGCCTATACAACTAGTCTATATACTTGGAACTATCTCATTTTTTGCATTGTACATGTAAATATCTCAAGGTACATTATATTGCAATCCAATACAGTGCAAACACTGTGCACATAGATGCTATACAGTATTAATCAGTGGAATGACAACAAGAAGGCCTGTATATGCTGTGCAAACACTGTGCACATAGATGCTATACAGTATTACCAGTGGAATGACAACAAGAAGGCCTGTATATGCTGTATATAGTGCAATTAAAAATATATTTTTAATCCACAGTTGGTGGAATCCATGCATTTAGACCTGGGTGTGGATGACCATCTGTATATAAGAATAAATAAAACTAACTTGCCTCTAAGGCTTTAGCCCAAGTAAGGTAAGGATGATAATTCTTCTCACATAAGCACTTGTGAAGCATAAAATCAGCATTCACAAACTATGAGTGAACTTTAAATTGTAAGTCTGAATTAGGTCTTAGAAGAGTTATCACAATAACCAGGAGAAAAGATTTTCTTTCTGTCTCTAGAGATCATCAGAAGAATAGTCAAGAAATGGAAAAGAAGCCGGGCGTGGTGGCGCACGCCTTTAATCCCAGCACTCGGGAGGCAGAGGCAGGTGGATTTCTGAGTTCAAGGCCAGCCTGGTCTACAAAGTGAGTTCCAGGACAGCCCAGGCTATACAGAGAAACCCTATCTCTAAAAACCACAAAAAAGAGAGAAAAGAAATGGAAAAGAAAAATAAATGATCACATTTAACATGTGACAAGAGTTTAGTGGGTTTTGTCACCTCTTACCAACTATCTTTCCTTTTGCGAAGTGGCCCATGAGCATCTTTTTTCATAATAAAGCTCTCTTTGTAAGAAGAAATTGGAAAGCACGGAAAGGTGTAAAATGTTTAATCTAAAGAAAACAGTATAGGAAAAGAGTTTGCTGAATCTTAAAGAAAAAGGAAAAGCCCAAAATGCCCCCTAAGGACTTAGCTCTTCGCTGGTCTGTCCCAGTCTCTCTTGACAACAGCACAGACAGAATCAACTGTAAAGTGGACAATGTTCCAAATCTTTGTAAATGGTTGTATGGAAAAATGTGTTCCAGATTTCAGTGGTGTTTGTGTGTGTGTGTGTGTGTGTGTGTGAGAGAGAGAGAGAGAGAGAGAGAGAGAGAGAGACAGACAGACAGACAGACAGACAGAGACAGACAGAGACAGAGAGGCAGGGGAAGGGGGAGAGGGGGAGAGAGAGGGAGGAATGGAAGGAGAACGGGAGAGAAGGAGAGGAGAAATTCCTCACCTTACTAACCATAAGTTACCAATGCTTTTAGAACAATGTACTTAAAGAGTAAACTCTAGCCAGGAATATTAGCTGTCCAAGAAGAAAAAGGCAAAGATCTCAACATGTTCAAACTAACATTATTCATCTGTTTTGGCTCCCAGTTTCAGAGGTGCGGGTATGACTTGGTTTCATTGTGTTAAGGCCTATGGTGATGCAGCACATGATATCAACCAGGAGTACATGGGGAAACAGAGGAGCAAGGGGCTAGAATGCTGTTATTCCTCCAACAGCACACTCCACAGTCATAAAGAGCTCTTCTAGGCTTCACCTATTAAATTCTACACTGCTCCTTCCCCCCAGTGAACAGTACCTCCATAGAGACCAAGCCTTTACCACATAAACGTGTAGGTGACACTGAGGGCTCTACTGGAGTGGGATTTGTGAATGGGGTCTGTGCTGGCAATCTTAAGCCAACTTGACAAGAAATCTAGAGCTCCCTGAAAGGAGGAAATCTCATTGAGAGGATGAGTCCATGAGATCCAGCTGAAAGGCATTTTCTCTATTAGTGGTCAAATGTGGGAGAGCCCAGCCCATTGTGGGTGGGGCTATCCCTGGGCTATCTATCCTGGGTTCTATTAGAAAGCAAGCTGAGCAAGCCAAGGGATACAAGCCTGTAAGCAGCACCCCACCTTGATTTCTGGATCAGCTCCTGCCTTCAGGTTCCTGCCTCGTTTGAGTTCCTGTCATGACTTCCTCCAATTATGATGGTGTTTTCTCACAGCAATAGAAAGCCCAACTCAGACAAGGGAGGACCCATTGATAATAAACACAACACTCCTCTGAACAACAGTTTTCTCTTTCTCCCCCTGAAAAGGATGGTCTTGGAGGTTGCCAATTCCATTGTCCCCCCATCTTCTTGTCAGGATTCGAGCTTTATCTTACCATTTATTTCAAGGCATCCCACCTCAGCTTTTTCCCCCTATGTAAATAAACATGTTTGCATCTAGAGCTCAAAAGAGTTTCAGAAGTAAAACTAGACTAACACGTCAACATCTGCAGAGTGTTAAAGTGCTATATAAGGAGAAAGTGCTTCTCTTAGCCCTAGGACTTATCTCCTGAGTCATTTTTACATAGGTTCACTCATTTCTACATCAGTGTATGTAATAGCTAATAAGTATATCTCTCTGCCCCATGGAAATATCTAGAACCCAATACTACATGCTTATGACACAGTATGCCATATTAATGTCACACTGTAAAAGCCCGCAAATGCCAGCATCTCAGTTGCCCATGGAACAACAAGAAAGTATTAATAATGGTACATTCCTCCCTCTTTCATAGACCTGCAACATTTCAGGTATGGCATGGTTAAAGAGTCTTAATTTGTCCAAGGATATGCTACACATAGCTTTACTATACTCCAAAATGGTTTGCAAGTGAATTTTTGGAAAACAACCCTGGCTCACGCTGCCAATGAGCTGCACCTCCTTGGTGGTATACAAGCACAGGGTTTCAGTGACTGGATCCTTATCGTCTCCCAGTTTCCCTGCAGAATCCTCAAGGTGACTATGCAACTGTTTTCCAAATGTTTACATTTTTCAAAATTTATTATCTGTTTATTCACTCATTTACTTATGTGTGGGTGCAGGCATATATGTGCTACGGCTCATGTTTAGGAGGAGTCAAAGACAACTCTTGGGAGTTGGTTCTCTCTTGCCACCTAGTGGGACCTGGGAATCGAACTCAGGTCTTCTGGGTCTGCAGCACCTCTTCCCACTGAACCATTGCACCATAAAGTTTACTCATCTATACTCTAAGACTTGATCTACAAAAAGAACCCAGTCTGCTGAGGTCTCTACTCAAGGAATTCACTTATCATGAGAAGGGCGTCCTTTCTACAGATGGGGGAAAGGGTTTCCCTTTCCTCTGTGACCCCAATAAGCAAGGAAGCCGTTCCCCAGGGAGGGGCTCCTTGAAGGATCTTGCAGCACAGTTCATTTTAGCAATGTTAAGCCTGGCAGATCAAGGGGGCTTCTATTCTCCTCAGGCAAATATTTCAACAAATAACCTTTCCTATACAGACAGAATATTTTTAAGTTAATAAAAAGTATTTTGTTTAGAAATAGACTTTGGACAAATCTGTAGGCTTCAGAAAGGAACAAACATGATGGCATGTGCCCCAGATTTTTATTGCAAATCCCCACATTGATTAAGAGAGCGCCGTGTTAGAAAGGTTGGAATTTTAAACACTGACATGGATGTGAGGGTCCGAAGCAAAGCCAGGGGCCCCGTCATGAACAACACTATGGTTTCTGTTTGAAAAAGACAAGTACACCTTTCCCGGGGTGTATGTTTTCAGACCAGGTTCTCCACCAGGCTCTTCAAAAGGATTCTGTTAGCAAGGGAGGGAAGATAACTTTTCTAGATGAGAGGCAAAAATAGAGCCATGGCAGCTCACTTGAAGCAAAAATTGAGTCCTAGAAGATAAAAATGGTGAAAAGGCAGCATGTTATCTAATTAAGAGTGGCTCTGAGAGCACATGGTTACAAACAGCCACATTTGATGGTTACCCAGACCTTAGCTGACTGCTAGTCAGAAACACTGGAGGCTGCAGTTGCTGGAGCCTTATGTTTGCTCTGCTGTATGAAGGATGAGGAATTTGCAGGATGAAGAACGAGAAATCTGGGCTAATCACACCGTGGATGGGCGTCATTTTGGAAAGCCCCTGCACTGAAAATCTTATCATTTTCTTATGAATACAAATGAACATTAATAAAAAAGATATATCCCTAGTTTTTAAAAAATCTGTTTTACAGGAGCCCTAAAATTCAGACCAATGTTGTTATGAATGCCTTTCATAATCGGCAACTTTACATCCAAGTTTTACAGCTATTTTATGTCTGATGGTCTTGGGCCAGTTGGTATTTAAAAATACATTTTATGTGCTAGGAATAGTTATATACAAGACCCTGGGCTGTGTGTTCTGCCAAGGACCTCACTCTGCCATCCAGTGGTCTGAGCCCATTAGGACAGGAAGGGAAGGGCCACTCAGAGGCATTTCAAGAAAGATTTATAGGCTCTTTAGAGACAGGCGACAGACGACAACACATGATTAAAATTGCTAAGTGAATCCTTCAGAGGTGAAGTGATCTAGCACCTTAGAGATAAAATCAGGCCAGAGCAACTTAAACTTAGAAGGAAACTGACCAAGTCTGAAAGGCAGGATAAAGTCTAACCCTGCTGCTACTACTGAGGCTCCTACTGAAGCTGCCAAGGCCACGTCCTCCCCGCAGCAGGCCCCAGCACGTGCTCCCTCTCCCCTGCTGCAGCTTGGAAAGGCAAGTTCATTATCAGGCTCTTAGGAATGTGGGTGGCCAATCTTCTGTCTGAGGCTTCCCTGTGAGTTAGAGAGACAGATTCAGGTCCAGCTGTACCCAGAGCCACCTGTGTTCCTGGCACAATAGTACAACCCCCACCCGGACCCCACCAACCTCCCACACACGGAGGAAGCACCAGTGGTACAAAGGAGGAGGTTATAATAAGAAAGTACGACTCCAAGCTGGTCTGGACGATACAGCACAAGCCAGTCTCAAAAATAAAACATGTTGTTGGACAAGTAACAAAAGATTGTTGTGAATTTCAGACCAGATATGAATCTTCAGCACTGCACTTAGGATATAGCAGGGGTGGAAGACAGAAGGGCAGAGGGATGTGTGAGTTCCAGACACCAGAGAGAAATGGAAACCATGTCTACCATGGATGTGTGCAGCGTTGTGGTCTGCCTATGATGTGCACTTCAGAGCAGAGACAAGGATGCTGCACTTGGAGTTGGACTTGGGTATTTATTTCCCTTTCAAACTGAAGACGAAGGATGCTGGGGGTGTTTATTAGTGGTAGAGAACTTGCTTAGAGTATATTAGTCCTGCATTCTATCCCTAGTACACAACACACACACACACACACACACACACACACACACACACA
>LR753355.1:505091-574629 GCA_902729485.2 Mus minutoides | reverse complement strand
GTATTGTGTCATTGTAACTTGATGGATGTACCTGGCCTGGTTTCTTCCCCACTGTATAAAAGTTTGGTGCTCGATCTCACAATTACACTCAGATTCATACTCCCTTGTGTGGTCTGTTTGTCATTCGCCGAATCTTTGCCCACTTGCTCAAGAGAACTCGACCCACGCAGACAAGGGACTTGAGAGGGTCTGCGGCAGCCCACTGTGTAGGTAAAGTCAAAAATGGACATTTTTTTTGAATGATGTAACTCTATTGGATTTTTTATAGCTACTACATTTAGTTTGTGTAATACTTTTAATATTTATATATTTTAAGAAATCCTCATTAACAGTGCTGTCAGGTCAGGCCAAGAGAAAGTTGGAAGATTTCGCTTTGCAAGAGATTGAAGGAAAGTGCTTCGGTGACTTTTTAAGGTAGCCTGCTGCATTCTGGTTCCTGTGCTCCAGCAGTCTGCCAAGAAATTCTACCGGATGGCAATATCGGCAATGTCTAGTCTGATACAACGAGTTACTTATTCATCATATGAATCATTAATGATGTAGACACTGATTATTGTTTTATTAGCTGACTTCCGACAAATCAATCAACTCTGAGTCAGATACTTACAGGTCCTGGGACACGGTAGCAAGGTCACCTACAAGGCCCGCGAGGCATGCAGGGTCTATTTTATTGCCAGCATACTTTCATCAAACTGTGTGCAAATTTTAGTGGTTAAAAAGCTACAATTCACATTCCACAAAGATTTCAGCTACAGGACTATTATTGGTTTTTGAGGCATCCCAGTGGATGCTACTCACCTGAGATAGGTTCAGTGAGTGGGCCTCCTTCTCACGATGGAAGAACACCTCATACAGGGATGTAAGAAATGACAATGATGCTCCAGAGAGGATCCCAGTGCATGGTGGGGTCATGGGTACTATGGATCACAGTCACAGCTGCGCTTAATCTCAACTAATGTGGGGAATCTGTCATCTCGAACCCTTGGCATCTTTACTGAAAAGGAGTTATCTGGCCAGAGTTGAGTTGCTCGACTCAATAGTATAAGAGGCTCAGAAAATGCCAGCAGAAGAGTAACAATCAAGACGCCTGGTGTGAGGTTGGAGAGACAGCTCAGTGGTTAAGAGTACTGACTGCTCTTCCAGATCCTGAGTTCAATTCCTAGCAACCACATCTGTAATGGGATCTGATGCCCTCTTCTGGTGCATCTGATGCTACAATATATACATTTAAGAAAGAAAGAAAGAAAGAAAGAAAGAAAGAAAGAAAGAAAGAAAGAAAGAAAGAAAGAAAGAAAAGATACCCAGTGTGACTTGGGGACAGTAAGGGGCATGCTTCTGTTCTTTAGGCTCCCCTTTAGCCTCATACTCTTACAGCATCTCCACTCTAATGTCATTTGATCAAATATCCTGGGTGGGAGAAACCCTAAACAAGAAGCTGGAGGAAATAACTCACAGGGGCAGGGGGCAGATATGTGGTTTTTGTTGTTTCTTTTTTTTTATGGTGCCCCCCAAATGTAGTCTTTGAGCTGAACACACACATGCATATTATGCCAACAGAAAGAACATGAATTTCTGATCTCTTCAAGTAAACAAATTCTAAGCCTATATATACCAGACCTATCTTTCTCTGACTTTTCAAGTTTTTGTACATTAGAATTGCCTAATCTAATCTTGCCAATCATGGTCAGCCTTCTTATTTCCCAGTCTTCCATCTGCAGAAGCTAGAAAGAGGCAACACATCTGTGTACAATTCTTTGACCCTTCTGTTCAGTTTAAGCAGCAACCACATTGTCAGACAGGAGCATATGACATAAAGTGCTGCCCCCAAGAGGACAGCACTGTGGTTTGTAAGTACCTGGCTCCCAAGTTCCTGTTCTTTCCTAAGGGACCACATAGGCTTCTGCATGCCTGCCAAAACCCTTTGGTATCAAAGTACAAAGACTGAACAGTACTCTTCGCCACTGAATTCAACAACAGGCTATTTCAGAGCAGGGCCTGACTTTTCTAAAGCAGGAAATTACTTCATTCTTCCAGGAAACATTTGACCTCCTCTTATATGTCTATTTTCCCCCTAAAGTCTAGAGCAGTCAGCACAACACATAAAGACCCCCGTCTTCATGGAGCTGATCTTTCTGAAATAAGATTTCCCAGATAGTCAACAAACTTACTTTGAGTCAACAAGTAGCTCTGAAGAGATGGCCTCTGCATCACTGATAGTCACCAAAGTTGAAGACAAACTAAATTAGTTTCTATGAAACCAGAATGTGGCTTTGAAAGTAAATGAAACCGGATGAGCCACAGACACTGAAAAGTACTTGCACTTAGCCATATAGACCCATAGCACCAGGACTGCAATTCTGGACTCCCTTCCCCAAATGGCATAGAGGCACAGTAAGCTAACAGTTCCCAAGGAGCATAAGCCTTCAATGACATATAGCTAAGGTTAACCAAGGGACCCCAAGTTATGTGTCACTCTCTTCTGCATTATATCACAAAGCAAACAATATCTATAGGTGTCCAGATGGACAAATAGTTAATTTTAGGAAAATCAATTGAGTAATCACAACTATCTCATATATCAATATGTCACTTTTTTCTGTCTTTGTAGACATAGCCAAGTATCACTCTAAGAAGAAAAGGTATAAATTCATTTACAGAGAACATAATCCTTTCAAAGAAGGAGGATGAGAAGGAAGAGGAGGAGGAGGGGGAAGAGGAGGAAGAGAAGGAAAAGGAGGGGGAGGAAGGGTAGGAAGAAGAGGGGGAGGAAGAGCAGGAAGAAGACAGCAAGGATGAAGACAGAGGAGCTGGAGACAGATCTGCAGTAAGAACACTCACTCCTTTTGTAGAGAATCTGGGTTCAGGACCCAGCACCTACATCAGGTGCTTTCAACCACTTGTGACTCTAGCTCCAGGGGCTTCAGCCATCTTTTGGCCTCCACATGTACCCAGTTGCACATGGTAGATATAAACCAACATGGATATATATGCATGTGCATAAATAATAAATCTTTTTTTTTTAAAGAAAATTTCTACTCTATGTCAAACAAAACCACAAGATGACGGACTCTTACAAACATGGTTTGTCTGAGTATGACTTAGGTGGGGTCATATGGTCCTGTAGGCTTTGGGCATGTTGGACCTTTTCTTCCTTCTTTCATAAAAAATTATTAAAATGATGTATCTTAGTTATGTTGGTATCAAGACAAACGTCATTCAGATCCAATACTATACATTTCTTCATATATTTATATTTTTCTTATACTTTGAAGAAGTTAATTAAAACATTTGCATAAGTTACTACAGGTAGCCATGGGAACTGTGCCCAATGGATAAACCAACACTGGACCACAAACCTTTTTTAGTTTTGTTTTGTTTTTTGTTTTTTTTAACTGAGTGAGCCTTCTAGATAAACACAGTTAAACAAAATAATTGATAGGACATTTCCTGATAATGATGAAGACCTGCAGGGGCAACTCATTGTCTCATGAACTCTGATGAGGTCAGACACAGGCTTGGGTCCATTGAAAGATGATCTTTCTGGCACCTTTGAACTTTTCCAGAAGTGCTCAGCACATCAAATGTGTACAACTCCGGTGAAGCACATTGTGAGTTGAAGCTGTGAAGAGCTATCCCTGTGGTTCTCAACATGTGGCTCGAGACCCCTCTGAAGATTGAATGGACCCTTTCGCAGGGGACATCAAAGACCATCCAAAATCACAGATATTTCCATTGTAATTCATCACAGTCATGAAAAAGCAACAAAAATAAATTTATGGTTGGCAGTCATTACAACATGAAGGACCACAAAATGAGGAAGGTTGAAAACCACTGCTCTAAGTCATTGTTGAAGTTCAGTTTCAATTTTTTTAATAAAATTGAAAGTATAAACACACACACACACACACACACACACACACACACACACACACACATACACACACGCACACACACACACAGTGCTTACCCAATGCTTAGAAAATTCTCATACATTCCTATTATTTTATGGAATTTTGATATGGGATTGAGCAGTGTTCTTCACTTTACAAACAGCCGCAATTGTGGTGAGAGTTCAAACAGTATGGAAAGGAAGAGTCAGACAAAACCAGCATGGGCCTCCCTTTGCCTTTTAAACCACAGCATCCAAATACCATCAACCACTACAACATCTGAGTGGGGTGTTTAAACCTTGAGAAAAAGAAGCTAAAAGGGACAAAGAGAACTTTGCTAGGCCAATGAAAAGCATCTCAAAGGAACACAAACTCACTAGTTTGCAGCAGGCTAACCAGAAGAAGCAGGTCTGGCTAGGATAAGTTCTTTTTTGACTCCATTTTTACCTTCTGTGTGTATTATTGGGAAGTAAGCACTGTCATTCACTTTATATACTTTCAGAACAATAGTTGTTATTCTGGACTGCAAAGTACTTAAAACTATATTACAAGTTTTTAAAAAACTACTTAAAAATTTTAAAATGGCTTTAGTATATATTCATACAAATATCTAATAAACATAAACTATATTAATATTTCAACATATTTTACAGTCAAGTAGCCAAAAAACCCATCAGACTAGGAAAGGAAGAAAGAAACAGCTCACCTTTATAGTTAAAGCTCACTTTTCTAATGTCTTCATCATGACTTCTAATGTCAGTCCTCACCTATAGTAGAAACACAAAAAATAAATTGAGTTTACAGAGATAACTATTTCTCAGAATTACATATATCTCACTGTGTGTGCATGCATATGTACATGTATGGTGTATGTATGTGCATACCTCTGTGTATGTACACATGTATGGTGTGTATGTGTGTGCATGCATGTGCTCATGTATGGTGTATGTATGTGCATGTCTGTATGTGTGTGTTATATGTGCATAGGGATACAGGTCAGAGGAGGGCACTGGATGTCCTGTTCTATCAACTTCCATTTTATTGTTTTGAGAGAGGAATCCAGTGACCTTGACTGATCCTTCTAGGTTAGAGGCACACATGGCTTTTCACATGCCTGTTAGAGAAATGGATTGGGGTCTTCTTGCCTGTACAAGTGCTCTTACATGCTGAGCCACCTCCTCAGCCCCTAGAATGTTCTCTTAATGGACATTGATGAAATGGATGGGAAATTTGAAGCAGAAATGTAAAGATTATATGACAAAGGCCCAAATTTCCCAAGAAAATGTCACAAGTATTCTAAAATAATCATAGAAATAATTAAAAGTCCACAAATCTTATAAGATGCTGTATTGACAGGATACAAATGCCTAGTTAGCTTTGATTTTTTTTTCTTGTCTTTGAAAATTCAAGACTTGAACTTTCAATAGTTCTGATAGCAAAGAATTCCAACCATTTCCCATAAACAAGGAAGTGTTTCTCCGAATAGAGGAAAGATGAACCTAGAGCCTTAAAGTAGAGCAGGAGTAAAAACATCAGCTAGTCCCAGAGGCTGCATTCCCTTTAAGATTTCGCTTCCAAGGCCATGGCCAATGTCTCTTGAGTTCCTCTCCATGTCTGTACCTACAAATCCTTCCCAGCTTCCATCTCTGGGAAGCAGTTGGAAGGTGGAATCTTCCATAGGTGAGATGGAAGATTTTGAATTTGTGTTCTGCTTTTGTTGTCTTGTCACCGTGTTTGAAAAGGAAGAACAGTGGACATTTCCGTGTTTGAAGATTCAATATATGTGCCGTCCAAGTGAAGCCACCATTTTCACGTTTTAAAGGAAAATCAAAAGCACTTAGAAAGTTATCAATTATGTATTTTTTTTCAACTTTTATTAGATATTTTCTTCATTTACATTTCAAGTGTTATCCAGAAAGTTCCCTATATCCTCCCCCCTCCCGGCCCTGCTCCCCTACCCACCCGCTCCCGCCCCTTGGCCCCGGCGTTCCCCTGTATTGGGGCATATAAAGTCTGCATAACCAAGGGGCCTCTCTTCCCACTGATGTATTTTTTTACAAATAAAATTATTTTTATCTAACATGCATAGTGTTTTGTGCACCATGTGTGTACAGTGCCCAAAGAAGCCAGAAGAGGGCATCCTATCTCCTCTGTATATGGAGTCATGGAGGTTTGTGAGCCATCAACTGCCTGTAGGGAAGGGAACCTGGCACTTCTGGAAGAGCATCCAGGGCTCTTAACCAGTGAACCATGTCTCCAGTCCCCCAGCTCCATGTCTTAATGAACATGATAGAAATTATCCTAGGTAACTGAAGGAAATGTCAAAATAACGTAAGAGTAAAACGTAGCATCACAGAAAGCAGGGTGTGGGAGCAAAAGACAACAAAAAAGTCTAAAAATGATGCAAACTTGTAAGACCTTTGGAAAAAGAAGGTGAAATTCTAGCTCATGCCATTAAAAAATGAGGAATGGCTAGGTTAATTTTATTTCATATGTAGGAAGTCAAAACAATGCCATTTTGTCTGTGAGTCAAGTAACTGGCAGCGTTTTATTTATTCATTTTTAAAAAATTGGACAAAGCAAAGAAATGAACTAAATAGTTTCACTTAAGTTAGAAAAGTACCGTGTGTGTGGGCACACATATAGTTAGAATTAAATGCTGCTTCTTTGCAAATTGTGAAACCATATAGACTTGTTTTTGGAAAATGTAGCCTTAAAACCAAAAACACGAAAATACAATTATTCAAGGAATGCATCACAGGTGTGCAAAACGTTTAAACATGCAGAGTATTGAAAAATATTTCTGGGACTCAGTGTGAAGACCTTATGGAGAACAGTTTTCTAAGGTGAATTTAATGATCAGAACTGAACCCAAAATATTAATGCTGAAAAACGGGTGAATGTGGTTTATTTTAAAGATTTCCAAATAGTAGTTAAAAGGGAGGCTGTCTAATCTACTCCATGAACATAACAGAAACCTCTTTACCAGATCTAGTACAATGAAAGAAAAGTAAGAAGTTCTCTCCATTTAAATAAGACATGAGAATCCCAGCCAGAACATTCAGAAGCCCAGTTTCCAATGAATGCTACATCACTATAGAGATTATTCTAGAGATATTTAAACATGGAGACATTGTGTACTATGAATAGGCAACAAGAGCTCAGATGTATCACATTGTTCTGCCTCAGTATCCCCCACTGCCTTTTAAAGCCTTACGAGAAACACTTTAAATATAGATAAAGAAAGAATAGATGACCATTATACACCAGTGAAAGGCAATGTGCAGACGGGTGACCATCATGTACAGGTGACAAGGCTGAATATTTAGCACAATAGGGTTTGTTTAATTAATGGAACCCAGCACCTCATATACAGATGTGGCTAGTGCTCTGCCAGTGATCTAGCCTCAATCCTGAGAGAAATATCTCCTGCCCCACCCCTCCACAGAGGCGGTGTGTTATGAGAAAATGTCTTCTGTAGCCCAGGTTGGTTTTGAACTCTCTATGTCACTGGGAATGACCTTGATCTGACCTTCTTGCTTCCACCTCTCAAGTGCTGGAAGTATGGGGTTCATCACTGTGCCTGGCTTCCAAGAGAAATACCTTATTAGATAGTAGAAAAGTGTAGACATTTCACAAAGCAATCTGAAACACAACACACCAAAAACAATGGGTTTTGTCCAATGACAGCAATGTCTAGTCACAAGCTTCTGAGAATTAAGGTGATCCCTAAAGAGACCTATTTAGAAAAAAATTACCCTCATAAAAGACATATGGAAGGCAGTAACATAGCTCTTTTGATTCAAGACAAATTTCTTCATGAGAAACAGAGAAAAGTATAGATACATTTGTTTCTCAAAAGAACAGCAACACTGTACAGTCAGGAGATTCAGTATGAGGTAAACTAGCACACTGGTATTTTTGGCCTGCTAGGAATACGAGGCATGTGGGGGAGGGGACATTTACAAGCAGCCATGATTATTTATAGGTGGCACCTGGGAACCTCATTGGCTGCTCTATAAATTCAATGTGGGATTTAAAAAAAATCAAGAATATTTGATTATCTGGCCTTAAGTGCAAAACCCACTAATGGAGTGTGTCAGGGCATTAAATACAAACAGGATTTGATGTAAGAAAACAAAAACAAACCTTCATTACACTTTGGAAGGAAGGTTAGGGAAATGTTACAAAATAGCCATCAATGTAATATAAAAAATAAATGAAAATGCTCATCAGCCTTCACTGAGTTGCAGCAAAACAGGTCTCATTTATTGCTTTTGGCCAAAGCACAATGCTAAGCTTCGAGTCTGGAAGGCAAGCAAGATGATGTTTAAAGTAAGTTACAAGGCAAAGCAGGTAATGTGAGTTCATGTATAAAAATAAATAAAATGTCAGGGTTGGTTTCATAAAGAGGAACTGTGTGGCCAACATAGCACCATGTCCTTTTAACTTCAGTGTCTAAAATAAGCTAGCACACCTTTAATTTTCGGTGACATTCAGACATGAGATGAAACGCTGTGTGGCAAGAACCACAGGATTGAATCTAGAGAGTCCACAATGGATGCTAACAAAATTGCCCAGGGTTAGGAACTAACTTTGCTTTTTATATATAGGACAAAGTGAAAGGACTGTTATGTGATTTGCTAGAGACAGCTCTCAATGAATGCATGGTCTTAAACAAGACCAATTCTACTTAGAATAATTCTTGTGCAGTCCTAGAGCATGTGCATTTGCCAGACGAGGTCATTTGTTTGACATATAACAACCTCACACGTGCATTTGTTACTTCCTTGAGTAGAAGAGAGTGAAGAGATGCATGAAGAAATGAAGCAAGGGTGGGCGCTCATATGAACTATCAGAAATGACAAGGCTTCACAAGAATGTGTAATGGTGATAATGTCAATCAGCCAGCCAGCCAGCCAGCCAACCAACCAACCACAAAAATCTCTCCATAGCCCTTGAAGTTTCTAGAAAGTATTTTTAAACCAATACTTTTGTTCATCAAGTAGACAAAGACAGTATTTTCGAGAGGATGCAAAATTTGACCACATAAAACTTCAAAGACTCTCTGTTTGGATTGGAGTCTTGCTTTGCCTCCAGCCTGCCATGTTGGGGCACCATTCCACAAATGTCTCATCTCTTTCTGAAGATCTGGGAACACCACTAAGATATATTGGGGCTTTGGGTCTATGGCAACATAGAAACACTTTGTTTGTTTGTTTAATTGTTATATTTTATTGAAAGTAAATTTTATTTCATATAATAGATTCTAACTCCCTCATCTCATCCCAGGCCCTCCCTACCTCCTACCCGCCTAATGCCACACCTTCTTTCTCTCTCTTTAGAAAACAAACAGGAAAACAAACAAACCAGAATAAGAAGTAAGGAAAAGCAGAGGAAGCACAGTCACATATATATAGATACACACAGACACACAAACACACTCACACATACATAGATACACACAGACACATACACATACATAGATACACATAGATACGCACACACACATGCATTGATAACACACAGACACACAGAGATACACACGCACACACATAATAGATACACACACACATAGATACACACAGACACACAGAGACACACATACACATACATAGATACACACAGACACACACAAACTCACACATACATACATAGATACACACAGACACACACACACACACATACCATAAAACACAAAATCAGAAACTACAATGCACAAGTGAAAGACTGGTAAAGTAAAAAATACCCAAACAAAGCAATATGAGATCAAAACAAAACAAAACAAAACCCATTTCCAAAAATACTGTTAAATTAATTTTGTGTTGGGCATCTACAGTTGAGCCTTAGTGTGGTCTGTATACCCTGCGAGACTCCACTGGAGAAAACTAATCTTTGACTTCCCAAGTGGATGTCAACTGGAGATAGCATCTTGGCTAGGTATGAGGACTGGTGTCTATTTCCCCCTCTCAGTGCTTAGGACACCATCTGCCTTGGCCACGTGCAGGCCCTGTGTGTGTGGCCACATTCTCTTAGTTCATACGTGCCGTGTGTCAGTCCTGTTGTGTCTGGAAGACACTGTTTCCTTGCTGTCATCCATCCCCTCTGGCTCTTACAATCTGTCTCCCTCCACTTCCGCATAGCTCCTTGTGCCCTGAGGAGAGGGATTTGATGAAGACATCTCATTTAGGACTGAGTCTTCCAGGGTCTCTCACTCCACATAGCAACACTTTCTTGCTTCTTTATGTCCTTTGAACAACTTCATTTCATTTGTAGGCCGTAAAAAATTGAACTATGTTCATCTAGTAGGTGGGATGATATTATCTGTTGTTACAGATGCCTAACATCCAGCTACCCTCTTTATAGATCTTGAATAAACCAGCATTTTCTTGTCCTGGTCTTAGTTCATGTATAATAAAGTTTTTACATACAATATGCCATCACTTATGATTGATCCACCTAATTATAGTGATTGGTTAGTTCATGGATAGTTACATTGCCCAAGTCAGACCAGTTAAAGCCAATGAAGCCTCACCTGGAAAACAGACATCCCCCTGCTTCCCACAGACCTTTTTATAGTCACACTGAATCATGACATTGCTGTCCCTGATGATCCACACAATCATGTTTGGTAGCATGTCTGGTAGCAATGTCACAGCGATGATGGGTATGCCCTGGCTACCGTTGGCAGATTGCATTCTGATGACATGACTTATTTTTTATACTTGGGATCTTTATATACTTTGGGATCTTTACCTTGTTTTCAGGGTTTCTTCAATGTAAACAGTATCACATGTGTCCTCTGTGTTCACATCCAGGACATCCCATACTGAACTTGCCTGGATGTCCTTGTTCAATATGCTGGCTGAATTGTTCAACATGCACATGCTGAACACTGAGCCTTTATAGAAAGATTGTACTGGCTTATATTCCATGCAGACTATGTACAAGTTCTAACACATCAAGTACGATAGCCAACATTCCATACCACAATGTTTCATCTCCATCTATCTAGAGGAGTATAAAATGGTGTCTTTGTGGCTTAAGTTTGTATTTTCCCAATAATAAATGTTAAATATAGCATACACAAGGCTCTAAGTAAAAACCTCACACACATACACACACACACACACACACACACACACCACCACCACCACCACCACCACCACCACCATTATCACCACCACCTAAAAGTCATCCTGCTTTTCCTATAAAGGTAATGACTAACTAAAATAAATAAACAACAACTTACAAAAATAAGTAGAATTCAAAGAACATTCTCTTTCCTGTCTCTTTTTTTGTTGTAAATGTTGACTGATATTATTAGTATTTTTTCCATAGAAGCCCACATCACTTGGACAGAAGCAAGGATATTCTAGCAGCTATAGAATTCACAGTAGATGATAATGAATTCAAATGATCATACTGTTTGGGATAAGAACATTTGACAAGTTCTTGAAGTTTTTCATCTATAGAGTTCATGAACCATGTCATAATGTGTTATTAATCCTTTTTGCATGTGCTTAGGCTCTGTCATGCAGACACACACATTTGTGCTCACACAGAGCCCACCAGAGACAAGCTCTATACTCCTCCTTCAGTCTCAGTGTTTAATTTCATGTCTCTGGTGGGCTGGCTTTTCTTTTGAGAGAAACCTGGTGAGTTTCGATCACTTTCAAACTGACTAACTATCCAGCCATCTAGAAGCTGGAAGTGAGTCTTTAGAAAATGCAGAAACCTTTTAAAAGCTCATATTTCTTGGTCTCCTAACTGGGATATATATTAACGTCACCCATAATTTAATCCAGTTATGCAGTGAATGCCTTATGTGTGCCAGGCATTGTGCCAGCCCAGGGGATTACCCACTGAGAGGGGCCTGGTATCTCAGAAGAGTCCATCTCTCCAGTACAGTGGATGTGTTCTTAGAAAACCTACATATATCAAGCAGTTTTTAATAAACTGGATTGTTTTCTATGGCATTTTTGACAGATATATTAGGAACAATTTGTCAAAGTGAAGGTTCTAGACACTCAGTTTAGATATTAAGTGTCAGATCAGCATGCCTCGCCAGGCTCTGCATGCAATACATAAATTACATTTATGAAATGAGTTGAACTTTTAAGGCAAGCTCAGCCTCTAGTTTACGTCAATTCTTGGCTCATTCAAGAGCACCAGGTAGAACTGAGGGAGGTTCTGTAAATGGCATTAAGTTGAGAATATAGAGGTGCTTCCTAAATCTGGGTTAGATTTCCTGGTATGCTGGCTGTGGGCTTGTATAAAAGGAAAGGAAAAGCAGACAGTTTCGGCAGTCACAGATTAGGATGCTGCCATTTCTTACTTATGTTGCAAAATGGACTAATGGTAAGCAAACTGACTTTGCATGGCTTTATTTCTTTAAGTGCAGAAACGAGGGCTGGGGTTTACAGTAGGGGACTCTTCCTCAAATTCCCTGCAGGGTTCTCTCATTTCCACAAAGAAGGAGAGCTCTAAGCAAAATTAATCTGTGTGTGTGTGTGTGTGTGTGTGTGTGTGTGTGTGTGTGTGTGTGTCTGTCTGTCTGTCTGTCTGTCTGTCTCTGTTTGTTCAAGAATGCATGTTCACATCCACTTATGTGTGTTGAGACACCCAGATGTTCAAGACAGGTTCTCTGGTTGGTCCTACTATAGATGGCAGGCAAGCTGGTCTGGGAATTTCCAGGAATTCTCCTGTCTTTGTACCCCACGGAAGACTCCTACAACACCCCCAAATTCCCAACATGTGAGCACTGATACTTTGTCAAGGTAGAGACTAAGGATACAGTCAGGATTAAGCCTGATGCAGTCTGTACTTCTAAGGGAACTTCCAACCAGTGGGACAGTCAGAGTGGACTTAGCCAGAGGCAAAGCCCAAGGCAACTGAAGCCATGTATGCTTCTGAATACATAGACTAGTACAACCCTAGTATTAAAATCAGGGTCTTGGTAACATGGCAGTGGAGGAGATGGGTGGGTAAGAAAAGACTGTCAAGAGAGCAAAATCTGACTTCAATAAGGAAAGGAGAGGTGGCTTTGGAGGGGAGAATTTTTCAGAGTCTACACATAATACCATGGTGGTGGGAGGAGCCACAGAACTTGATAGCCGTTTTCTTAGCAGACACATGTCTGAAGAACCGTCTTTCCTGAGTTAGAGTTCACTAGGTCAATGATGGGAAGCAAGTTAGCCTCTGTGGCCAAGTGGCGAAAAGGAGCCCTGCTACAGAACACAGAGAATTTTCTTTCACATGAGTAAGATTCAGCTGGGCATGATGTTAAATTTTTCTCAGGACCACTGAGGTGGCTCAATTAGTCAAATGCCTGCTATGTAAGCAAAGGATTTCAGATTCCCAGAACCCACAAAGAAGCTAGAGGGGAGATGTACACATAACCACAGCACTGGAGAACAAGGCTGAAAGAATGGAGGATCCCAGAAGCTCATTTTCTGGCCAGCCTAGCCAAATTGATGAGATGCAGGGTCATGGAGAGACTATATATATATATATATATACACACACACACACACATACACATATGCATACCACATATAAGAACAGTGTTTGTACAGGAACACAAATAGTTCGATTGTTTCATAAATAAAATATACAGAGCAAAGAGATTGCCTGTGATGGTTCTTTAATGAAATCATGTTCAGGGAAATGGCCGCGGCTACTTGAGTCTCCATCCAGCTGAGTATTTAATGGCAAGGAGCTGGGTTGATTTGAAGTAGGCTCCTGTACAAACACTGCTCGTATTCAGGCAACGCATGGGAAACTCTACTCCACCACCCAGCAATGTTATAGACAGGAAGGTAATTTCCTTCTCCTGGAGGCCTCCTCCCCTCTCCACATCAGTTAGAGAAAAGAGGCTTTGACATATCAGCCATGAAAAAGTGAATTACCAAATACATCATGGAATATTTACTTAACGTCAGTCTCGAGATTTCAGAGAGTGAGTGTTTGGGAGAAAAAGGAACCATGAATGGCGAGGAAGGACTGACGTCCGTCCAGTCACACATTTCATAGTGACTGCTCAGTCACTATTCACCCCCATGGCCTTCAACAGTATGGCCATCAAGACTTCCTGCAAATCTCCAGTTTTGTGAATGTGACTTTTCCACTTCCCAAGAGAAAGGAAATGTTAAATTTGAATAATTTCACTCCCAGGGAGGGAAAGAGACTAAAAAGGGATTTCATGCAAGAAAATCCTGCCTTTTTAACCTGCCCCAGAGCCAGGAATCTTTAACTCTACTGAACTCTTCATCTGACACGTGAGCACACAGTGGTTTTGCTGATCTTAGCAAGGCTCTACATTTAATATGATTATCATTTCAAAAATACTTCAGGGAGCCCCGACTTCACAGATCATTCATCCTCTAAAATGCTGTTAATTTATTTCACAAGAAACTGGTGGAATTGTCTCTTATCTGTGTAGTAAGTTTAGGTGGGCTATGTTAACTGTAGTAGATTTACGAGAGAGAGAGAGAGAGAGAGAGAGAGAGAGAGAGAGAGAGAGAGAGAGAGAGAGAGAGAAAACACTTGCCTGCAGGTGTGCATGTTGTATGTGCACATGTGTGTGGAGGTCAGAGGACAACCTTAGGGTGTTTTTCCTCAGGTACCACCCACCTTGGTTTTTGAAACAATTTCTTAGGGAGTTGGCCTAGAGCATTCCAAGTAGACCAGGCTGGCCCACCGGTGAACCACAGGGATCCATCTTTTTCTGCTTCCTCACTACTGGAGTTACATACATGGCACCAGACCTAGATTGTTTCCTTTGCCCCAGTATACAGTCACCCTTGTAAAACACTGTGGGTCCCTCTGGGGAAGGACAGGGGAAGGAAAGGCTAACAGTAAAATTCTCACATAATTTATAAAGGTCCTTCCCTCAGGAGGTCCTGGCTGCCCCTTCATTCAAGGGGTTCTGGGTAAGTGTCTCAAGCCTGGAAATTGGTTCCCTTTTGCTATGACCTGATGTAGACTTTTCTTCATTTGTTTGAAAATTTTTCTGTTTCTACAGATCAAACAAAAGCTGTAGATCAAACAAAAGCAGTAGGCTTCTTACCTGTTTCATGCTCGGAAACACCATGACTGATTAGCTAGTAACAAAGGTCCGTACAAGTCCTGCCTGCCACCATAAAAATCACTTTGCTGGTGCTGACCATTATGAGTCAAGACATTTCGGACACTATTTTACCTATGAAGCCTGTTACAGTCCCTACAATCACCTTGCCTGAGGGATTCAGTGATGGCTCCTGCTACTTCAGGGTCCAGTTAAACCCTTCACATTTACTTCACATGACTAAACAGCATCTCCAACCCTAAGATAGGCTCCTCACCATTTTGGGTCTTACAGGATTAGTGAAGGGAATGTTTTCTGGGTCTTTCTATTGTAGATGATTAAATTTTACACAGCTTGCCCACTCTAGCATCGGAATCTGAGTGTCAATTGCGGGAATTTTGTGGCTAAGTTAAAATATACTGGAGTGAATGCCTTTCGTGTTTTAAGGAGAGTACAATGTGAGTTTAAGCCTTCCCAAAAGATATGGGCTTTCCAGAGGAAATGGAGCAAGAAAATAGTGTCCCCCATCCATTAAAAGAATGGTATTGGGTAGTGTTTACACATGAGGCTCCCACGCTTAAAACTTAAGTCTAAATATACTGTTTAAGCCACAAGTAAAGTAGTAATGTTCGGGAGCCAAACCACAGTGACATTTCAGGAATGTACCCAGGTTGTAGGAGTCTATTTCCTGCTATAAGTTTTTCATCGCTGCTTCCGTTTCGGCCATTAATTAACTAATTCTTGTTGAAAGAACTTTTGGAACATAAAATAACTTCAGAAATTAAGTTTCAACCCAATTAAATTAGACATCCAGGTAAGAGGCAGAAACTTAAGCCATCGAGTCCTTTCTAATACCTGGCAAGAGAGATGCTACCTGCTTAGTAGGAATCTCCCTCCTTTCCCTACATATTCTAGATGGTTCTTCTGAGTACTTTCATTTGTCCTGATTTCAGGAATCTGAACTAGCTGAGGGAGAAAGAGAGACAAGAAAGGTTCAAGCAGGGGCCAGAGGAAAAGAAGAGTGCTATCTGCTGAGAGGAATGTTCCAGAATCTTTGAGGTGGAAGGAGGTGTGAATCAGAAGTGCTTGTTGTGGGGGGGTACTTGACAGGTAGAATACAGTCAAACAACAACAATGACTATAAAAAGCACAGGCAGGCAAAAAAGCCTGTGCTCTTGGAGCTAGCAGTGTGGGGCAATGAAAGGACATTGCATGTGTAAATTAATAGATGAGATAAGTGCTTTCAATGTTGGACAAGAACGTGTCTCAGCAATTCATGATCATTCTCAAGAAATTGTATCTTCCCAAGAACTAGAATGAAACCCAGAGACACTCACCGCCCTCTGCTTGGAGGAAGGAAGGAGCATGAGGAGGTCATTAGACAAAACGAGTGACTCCAAGAACTAACAGCACATACAAGGACAAAGTCTCCTCCAGTAGGCTACAAAATTTAAGATGAAAAGAAAAGAAAATCTTCATAATATACAGCAAAAATTAAGGAGAAAGAAGAATGGTAAGATGTGAAGAATCGACTCCAGGAGGCTCACTTATCTCCTGGAGTATACCTGGACATTCACTAATGTGGGCATGGAGAATTGTCCATATCTAAAGGAGATGGCAGACCACCACCACATCAAAAAAAAAAAAAAAAAAAAAAAAAAAAAAAAAAAAAAAAAAAAAAAGAAAAAAAAGACAGTGAGAACGGGTTATGGTGAAATTTCAGAAATTAGGGCAATGTAAAGCTTCCTAGCTGGTCACAGTTGTACATGCCTACAATCTCAGAAGTAGGGTTGGAAGACATCACTTTAAGGCTAGTTTGGACTACAAATTCAAGACCTAGTCTCAAAAAAATATCCTAACTGCACATAACATACATACTCACACATGCATTCACACACACACACACACACACACACACACGAACACACACACACATACACACACACACAAACACACACATGCATACAAAGTTGTAAGAGATTTACTGGCTACAATAGACGATACATGTGGCAGAGGCAATGTCTTCAGTCACAGAAGCAAGGTATTCAAAGCTAAAGAACAATCATTTTGAGTCAGGACTGAAATCATTAACCAATAGGACAGGATACTTTTGAAACACATGGTAGCAGAGCCTACCACCCAGGCAAATTATTTATCAAGTAACTCAAAAGCAATAGTATACTGAAAAAATAATCAGTCCAAGAGAACATTCTACATGAAATTGAAGAAGAAGATACAGTAGATATTGACTAGAACCCCAAAGTAGAACTTGGTCTACAAAGAAATCAAGCTGTAAAAACCTCTTTCAGTTTGCAAAATTCAGTGGCTAAGGAAGAGGCCCTATGGGTTTTTGACTTAACAACAAATCACGTTGGTGAATTAGCTTTCAATTTCTTTCTTTCTTCTTCTTCTTTTTTTTGCAATAAAAGAAAATGACACACAATTATAATCAAGCTATGGCCCGATGCCATAGTGTTCCACTGTGAGACTGTAAAACATATTAGTCTAACAAGCAGACATGTCACAGGTAGAGTGACTGACTGTCCTAGGGCCAGGGACTTCCCAGAAGTGAGACTTCAGAGGTGAAACTGGGAAAGTCCTGTGCAAACCAGGCAGAAGAGATGAACAAACAATGGCTACGTTCTCCTGTGTCTGAGCCGGAGTTCAGTAGGTGCTTCAGAGAAGAAATGCCTGACAGTAACATTAACACAGGGGAGTATGCCTGCCTGGAAAATGGGCTTTTCACATTTGGTTTTATCTCTACCCAATGCACTTCAAGTTTTAAAACAACACATTTATTCAGAATAGTCACCCTCTATTTGTGAGGCATCTAACTTCTAACAAAAAGAATACTCCAAAAACTAGAGTCATGTTCTGCTCCAAACATGTGGAGTTAAGTAGAAAGGATTAAGTAGAGAATTAAAAAATACCTAAACTCCACTGGAAAACAAGTTTATCCACAAAACCGGGAACAGGAAGGTCTGTCCCCTTGTGTGGTGCAGGGGCTACATTTGTAATTGGTCGCTGTGGATGGTCACAGGAACCATGTTAATCCATATATGGGGTCCCCAGACCATGTTACCATCTGCTGCTGCTAGGAGAACCTGAGCTCGTCTGAGTGGAAGCTTCTCAGAGAGGCTCACGCTGCTCCTTTGTACCTCTGTGGGGCTTTCAGAGTTCTATAACATCAGCCTAAGGTTTAATGACAGCCATTAAGCATGCCATTTTAGGGCAAAATGCTTCTCAGTTTAAAACAAAACAAAACAAAACAAAACAAAACAAAACAAATAATGATTCTTTTCAAGAGCCTTAGCACTTCAAAGTCTAATGACCCCAAAGAGGGAGTCATAGATAACCTTTCTGTCCGTCTTTAACAGAGTGTAAATCTTAGAGGCGTGCTGAGTTGGCAGTTGTTTGCACAGGAAGTTACCAGCTTATCTATAAATGATAACTCAGGCCTAGAGATGATAACCATTTCATGCCTTCTCCCTTGAGTTTGCACTCTGTTAACACCCAAAGATATGTTCATTTTAAATCTCCTCTAGAAAATGCTGCAATTTTGCCTTTTTTACATCACCAACTATGGAACATATAATCAAAATCCATCCCAGTATTCTTCATTGCATAAAAGGAGGAGCCAAACCACTGGACATCCATCAAGCTCCCTAATTTTAAGGCACACCTAACATCTTGAAAGCATACCTGAAATCACTATGTAGTTTATAATTAACATGAAATTTAGTGTGACCGAATGCCCTTCTGTTCCCCATAAAGCTGTTAAATCCATTGTGTATCTTAAATGTCCCTCACTTCTAATCCCCAAACAGAAGGGAAAAGAAAACATGCATACACAGTTCATTGCAAATGACTGGTGATGACTCTGATATTTGAGCTTGTGAAATTGTAGTACAGGTATGTGGAGCAAGGAGTGTTCAGATCACAGACATTAAAAAGGAGGAAAGGGGGACAGCAAGGGGTTGGGGAGGTGGCCAAGTGCTTAGGAGTCCCACTCTTGCACAGAACTGTAGTTTGGTTCCCAGCACTCACATGGTGACTCACAAATGCCCAGAACACCAGCTTCAGCTTCAGGGCATCCAGTGCCCTCTTCTGGCCTCTGAGAGGCCCAGAACATGTGCACATACACTCACCCAGACATGCAAAATGTGTGTGTGTGTGTGTTATACTCAATATATTTTAATCTATTCATTACAATATATAATTAATATACTATTTAATTTCATTATATATTATATATATGTATAATAAAATTAAAATAAATCTCTGACAAAAAAGCATGATGGGAACTGGTGAGATGGCTCAGCCAGTAAGAAAACTTGTCTGGAAGATGGACAACCTGAGTTTCCTCCCAAGTGGTGAAAGGCAAGAAATAGCTCCCACAAGTTCTCCTCTGACCTCCATGAGCAAGCTGTGGCACATGGCCCTGACCCACTATAGACAGACAGACAGACAGACAGACAGACAGACAGACAGACAGACATATGATAGACAGATAGATAGATGATAGTTAGATAGATAGATAGATAGATAGATAGATAGATAGATAGATAGATAGATAGATAGATAACGTAGAGGATAGATAGTCAAACTGACAGATGATAGAGATAGATAGATGATGGACAAACAGACAGATGATATAGATGATAGACAGACAGATCAATAAACAAAAAGACACATATAATAAAAAAACTTAAAATACAAAAAAGAAAGTAAGCACATGTTTGTGAGTGTGCTGAACCATGAATTACATATAACTGAGCCCCAGTTTCTAGAGTTTTAAGAAACAACAGAAGGATTATAATGTCCATCCATGGACTCCACATTTGTTAATTTTAATGAATAGACTACTAAAAATCCTATTCAGTTATTTCAGGGAGTTAAGACACTTCACTAGTAAGTATTTTAAGAAAAATTTGCAGCTGGGGGGTGGGGGCAGTGGGGTTGGGGCAGCAGGGGGCCAGGGGGAGAATTAAAAAGAAAAGCTGGTGAAAGCTACAGTTTACTGGCTCTCCAGGAAACTAATTGAAGGCGCTGGAGTAAGTTTCCTGAAACAATGTAAAACATTTGTGTGAATTTGGAACTTTCCAAAGGGAGGGCTGGAAGCAGAGGAGCCACACCCATGCTCAGATTCATTCTCTTGGGCTTTAAGTGTGGCTGTTGAATACTCAGACCAGACAAGATTTTGACCTAGTTATTTTTCCAGGGAAGTGTCCTTCAACTGCTCTAAAACCTGTATTGCTTTAAATTTTTGCATTCCCATTCATCCACGCCAGTACAACTAACTGTTTTTGGAAGGATAAAATTCAACAAACTCCATCCACTCCCTGAAGTCAGTTACAAACCACAGTCTGCCTATGGGCAAAGACTCGGGCATTTGGAATAACCAGAAAGCACGGAAATGATGGTATACCTCCAAGCCTTTTCTATATTCTCTACAAAAATCAAGATTTATTGTCCAATTGTTTCATTACTTCATTATTATAATGGGTTTCTCCCAGAAGTAGGCTTAGACTTGGGGATTGAAAGTTAAATCTTTCCATATGCCTGTATGTAAATCATTTGCTCTAGTGATGGGAAAATGTTTTATTCTTTGTGGTAAGTTAAAATCAGTTTCGTTTCTGAAGCTTTCGCCTTGATGGTGTTCTTTGCCTCGATGAACTTTTAAAACTTGGATATGGTGCTAGATGGTCATACTAGGTGCTGTCCACTTTAGCCTTTGAGTCAGGGTCTCTCAGTTAACTTCAGAGCCTGTCACTATATAAGCAAGCTTGCTTTCTTCTGCCTCTGTTGCTTCTGTCTCTGCAGTATTAAAATGAGAAGCAGGCCTCCACGCCCACCTGGCATTTATATGGGTGCTAGACATCTGAAATTTGCTCTCATGGTTGTGTGGCAAGTGTCTTTTCAGCTGAGCCTTCTCTCCAGTCCCCCTTCCCTTCTCCACCTCCCTTTGCTCTAGTGGGCCATACATTTCTTGGCTAATTCATCATTTCTCCTTTCCCACTTGACCTAGCTTCTGAAGGCCCTGGGCACTAGTCTCAACAGCATCCCCCCCCCACTTCTTTCCATCCTTGTATGTTTGTGATTTTGCATAAGAGCCCAATACAAACGAATGTCAAAGGACAATGCTGGACCACTGTCTGTTTCTCTGCTTTAACTTATATATCTCAGCAGCTGAAAAAGGCTCTAGACCAACCACATACACAGAATGAAATCACCATGACAAAGCCAGGCCATTAATCTTAGCCATGTTCTTAAAGCTCTTCAACAATCTCTACTAACATTTTGTCACTGCCATTAATTGTTACTGTTGGGTGCTAATTGAATAACTATTGTGCTATCCTATCCATCCCTTTCCATGCTTTGTCTCTGCAGCAGGAATAGCTTCCACTTCTTTCAAATCCTCCATCCCTTTTATTCTCAGAACCTCTTGCCATGCTGAGGAAAGTAAAGCCAGTGGCAGGAAACTCACCTTCCTGAACTTTACATGTCTGCACCCACCTCTGCCTTCCCTGTTCTCCCCCTGCCTCTTCCTTCTCAATTCTATGGATTAAACTCTCAGGGCTTGTCTCAAGCTTTCTCTGGCAGCTCTCAAGCTATCTTCTGGACTCAGTTTCCTGGCAACTGGAACTATGGGACTCTCTGTTCTCCTATTTCCCTCTAGACTTGGGGCGTAGGGGATGAGGGCTGAGAAGTGGGACAGGCAACCACATACTGTTTTCTTCCATTTATTCAATTTCTCCCTTTCCTTGACTTTTTGCTCTATCCTACCCACATGACATCCTAAGCAGCAGCTCTTATGGTCACTCCTCCATGACCCATACATACTCCCCCAACCTCTGTTGCTAAAAGACTATTATAGTGTTCCTAATGTGACCACAGCTTCTCAAGGATACCACCGGTGGATCTTCTCCTTCCTCGCCATCTATCATACCTGGCTCTGATATCCTATCCTCAGTCTGCAGCTTGAACCAAAGCTTTCAGTCAAGAATTTCCAGGGACTGGAGAGCAGCTCCAGGCCATGCTCCTGGCTAGTCACTGCCCATGGCAAAGCCCTATTCTGCCTGATCCTGGACAGCTGTACTCATGACTCCCTCAAGCCCCAGGCCCTTCCTCCCGCACTGCTGGCCTGTCTGCTGTGCCCTCTCACAGTCCCTTGGACTCTATCCTACTCCTGTCTCTGCCTGATGTGGTATGCTTCTCTTAGTATCTTCATGCCTTCTCCTCTTGGCTGATTCTTGACCTTCAAGACATCCCCAACAAGTATGAGCAGGGTGCTTCCTCCCACCATTGCCTCTTTGAATACAACTGAACTTCTTAAAGGCAGAAGCCACTGCTCAGCTTTAGATCCCAGGTGCAGAGCCATCATTCAAAAATGCTGAGCTGAATTTGAGTCTTCAACTGTTCCAGATACAGAGCCTACCTTTTATCTTAGTAATAGCAGCATGCAGACCCCCACAAAAGGTGTTGGATAGTATTTCCATAGAGTAGCTGAAAACTCTAAAGAGGAAAATGCTTTCAATATATCAACTGGGTTAGAAAAAAAAAAGGAATTCAAATGAATCCGTAATAAAAATGTATGGGACATTTAGCCTGATATGCTCTAACTTCTAACTCAGCTTGGTTCTCTTGAAGCTTTTGCTAGGGACTAAGGAAAGGACTCAGCCAGTAAAATTTGGTACAAACAAGAGACCCTAAACTCTGTCTCCCAGAAGTTACACACAAAAAAAGCCAGGCTTGGCAGCAAACACCTGAAGTCCCAGTCCTGGGGATGGGTAGCATAACGGGAGGCTCCCAAAAGCTCACCAGCCAACAAATGTGGCTGAACTGAGTGAGCTCCAGGTTCAATGGGAGACGCTGTCTCAAAAACTAAGGCAGAGAGGCAATGGAGAAAGACGGCTGACTTCTACCTGCACACCCCTAAAACTAGTGATATGCATAATGTGTATAATTATAAAGTACTCTTTAATTTAGAACTTCTGATCACTAATATTTCCCACTGTCTCCCTGGCTTACTCACAAGAGAATAAAAAGGGTGACTCTCAGCTCTCTCTTGTCTCTCCACAGATGACACATTGAGAGACACGGATCACAAAGCACCCCAACTGCCAAGACGAAACAGCCACTTGGAACTAACTTCAAGACAGAGACTCTAAGACACATTCAATGTGCTCATTGTCATGTATTAATTGTAATTGTGGTATGGAAACTGATTTCCAGAGGATGAGGGGAGACATGCTTGTAGGGAAACATCTGGAAGGATATAAAAGGAAACTGTTTTAAGGAATTCTCTCCAGCTAGAGAGTTAAATGCTCTAAGGCTGCCCCCTCCCCCAACTTTCAACCCAACCATCATGCACCACTCACGTACTTTACAAAGGATTTGTAAAATAATGACAAACGAGATGCAATTGACTAGGTTATTTCCCACTTCTGACTGCACAGTCTCTGGTTTCCTCACACTGGTCCCTGGAAGAAGCCTTGCATCATTCTAAGCCCTGGATTCAGCCTTTCAGAGGATCAAGAAGAAGAGGGAGATCGTTGTTCTGAGGACTGAGAATTATAAATGTAGCACAGTGAAGGGATTGACATCTAGGCCATTGGTGTATTTGTGACTGACAAGGATTTCTAAGTGTGTTCAACATGTCCTATGAACAGATTTTAAATCATTTAGCCTTGAATCCTTTGAAACTTCATCTACATGTGATTTCATCCAAGAACCTATGCCCCCCCCCCACTCCTCAGGAGTGTCTGAGTTGGGCTAAGTGCTCTTGTTAGCTCTAGAACTCTGCACAATCCCTCCACCCTCCCCACATAGCTCAGAGCTCCAACAGGGTGACCACCTTGTCCTTTGGCTCAGAACAGTATCTGACAAGTGACAGAAAATAGATTACTTTGCCCCTCCCTGTAAGAGTGTCCACCATTTCATCCAAAGGGTTAGGAGCAGATCCCTCCCATAACACGTATGTAATACTCTCTGCTTCCCCAGTAGCTGTGAAGATAGAAACAGTCAATGAACTCACAAGTAATAAGGCCAGGAGGCTTTCATTAGATGAGGATAGCCCAAGGATACCCAATGGGTGTGTCTTAAGCCCAAGCAGGTCTCTGCCAAGATTGAGAAGCAGGACTCTTGGTAGAGTTGACAGCAATGGTTGGAGTAGGAAAATCAAGGTGGTTTTGGGAGAAAGATGCATGCAAATGATTTCCTTCCTCTCTAAGTCCCACTCTGTCTGCAAAAAACAAAAAACAAAACTGCCTAGCCCCCCCCCCCTTAACCATCATCCTGTCTCTCTCACAGGGAAGCTTAGGAAGCAGGGGATGTAATTGCTCCTCAGTCAACGGTGACTTCCTTTGTTGCCTTGCTTACTGTTCTCTTTCTACATACCTTTTTGTTCTCTCTCTTTTCCTTCTGCTTTGGTATGTTTGTGTGCAATGCTAGTGTGCACATATATGTGTATGTATGTGTGGAGGCCACAGGCAAACCTTATGTGTCACTCCTCAGGAGCAACCCATCTTGTTTTTAGAGGCAGTGTCTCTCCCTGGCCTGAGACTTGTGGATTTGACTTTTGTGGCTGGACAGTAAGCCCCAGGGAACTGTCTGTCTCTGCCTTCCCAGAACTACAATTACAGATGAGTGCCATTATATCTGCTCACACCCACCTCTCTCTTAAACATAAGTTCCAAGGGGTTGAAGTAGGATCTTTCTGCTTGCAAAGCAAGCACTTTACTGACCAAGCTATTCTCCCCAACCCATCCATAAGCTTCTTGTTCTTATTCTATACCACAGAGGACTTCTTCCATATTTTTGTTTCAGGTTGTAGAGGGGGCATTTGATCTACATCCTTTATCCTACTCTGGATGCTAGAGAAAAGTGTTATAAATGTTAACTTGGGGTAATCCTCAAATGCTATTCACATGCTGATACTCAAACATGTTAGACCAACACGTATGAGCAAGAATCTCATCTGTCTCACCAAATGTGAACGTGCACTACAGAACAATGAACACTGCCCATGGTACAGCAGTCAGGGAGGTTTGCATAGTCAAGGGTATGACTGAGGGTTTTGCAGAATCAGTGGGTCCTGGGTCCTAAATCAGGTGGCTCTTCTGAAGATTAATTTCTCTTGCCTGGCAGGAGCCTCAGGGGACTCTGTTGGCTTAGTAAATTTACTCATAAGACCTGGACCTGTGGACTGAGGGCGACTCACATGTGTGTCCACATCTGCTGCCAGAGAGGAGCAGCTTTCCTTGCTCCTTTCATTTCTACTGTTCAACAGACCATCGTATATGTTTACTAAAACAGGATTACTTCAACAGGGACTATTGAAAGCCTTGCTGTCACTCCAAAAAGTGAGGAGAGAGCACTAGATGCATATTCTATGCACAAGTAAATGACTCTTATTTTTGAAATAATGACAGACTTATAAAAAAAAAAGCAATTATAAGAATGAAAAAAAGTTTTTCTTTTTCAATTACTGAAGGACCTACTTGTGCCTCCATCAAATAGTGGCCATGGAAGAGCTAAATTCAACCTTATTCTTTTTTTCTTTTTCATCATACATGACTCACTTATTATACACTCCCAATTTGCTTGCTTGTTATTTGCAGTGCTCTGTGGACAGCTGTGAGGGAAGCTCCCAAAGCCCAGGATTCTGGGCTGTTGTCACAAACCATGAGGAGGTGAGGCCGAGGGCTTTCCTTGACCCTTCAGCTGACAGGGAGAGAGCTGAGCATGCCACCACATCATCAGTGCTTTCTCCTGTGCTCCCTGTGCCCTGTTAATCATTGTCATCGCCATCCTCTGGGACAAAAATGTTCCTCAGGTAGAGCAGCGAAGTTCTTACTGATGAGTGACCTAACATAGAGAAAGAGGATCACAATGGAGAACACACAGAGAAGACCAAAGGACATTTTCACCGGCTTGGGCAAAATGGCGTCACTGCGAGTGACTGACCTCGACGGTACCTGGATGAGAGCTGAGCTACCTGGTAAGGTGTAGACATCACCACCTCTCCTCCCCTTCGGCCCGCTCCAGAGAGCCCTGGGTCAGACTGAAACTCAGGCCAGTCACTGAGCCACTGAGCCGCCGGGTCAACATCTCCAGCTCCGCCCTTCGCTGGGAGCCACACCCCTCAACCTTATTCTTAAAGCCCAGGAAGACAAAAGCTTCATCCAGTGAAGACAAAGTGATGGTGTCGGCTGTGTTCATCCTTTAGACTCAGAATATAACCTTTAAATATAAGGCCATTGGTTTTCAATGTTCTTGTGTCTAAATGGTCCAAGTAAAAGCTTTGGACTGACATTTAAATTAACTTTAGCACCAACATTCCTTGTGCCTTATACACACACATACACAGACAAAGCAAAGCTTAACATCTGGACAGAGAAAGCCAAGTGGTTTAAAGTTCAGGGCATTTGTAGCCAGTATTTTTCCAGTATGCGTAAGTTGCTCGCCAGCAAATAATACACTCTTTATACTCCCAAATTGACTCTCCCTCGACAGAAGCGTTACTATTCAGCAAAATAATGGAGGTTCAATGCAGAAGCCAACTAAAGTCAATAAGCTGCATGGTGAACCATTAAGAAAAAGAAATAAACCATAGCTGGGGTGAAGAACACTAACATTAGGATTTTCTTCCAACTCCCACAGCAGATATGAATGAGTGTGCGGTTGCCAGTCCCCAGGGAAGGGCTCTTGCTGACATCACATACCTGAAGATTACTTCATCCCAACTCTACCCATACTTCTCAGTCAGAAAGGGGACCAGTGTATCTCACACTATAGCTTAGGCTGGCTTCAAACTCAGACATGCTAGTTTTCCTCACAATGCCTGGCTTCTAGCCTTCCTTCCTGATTAGCTTCTGCTTTGTCACCGAGACTCCTGCACTGGCTAGTTTTATGTCAACTTGACATAAGCTAGAGTTATCAGAGAGGAAGAAACTTCTATTGAGAAAATGCCTTCATATGATCAGGCTATGGGCAAGCCCGCGGAAGAGTTTCCTAATCAGTGGCTGATAGAGAAGGGCCTGGCCCATGATGGGCTGGCAGCATTGGGTTTGATAAAAAACCACAAACTGAGCAAGCCAAGAAGAATAGGACAGTAAGCAGCCCTCCCTCACAGACTTGGCATCAGCTCCAGGGTCTTGCCTTGCTGCAGTCCCTATTCTGATTTCCTTTGATGATGAACTGCGATGTGGTGACATAAGCTGAATAAACCTTTTCCTTCCCATGCTTCTTTGGCCATTGTGTTTCATCGCATCAATAGTAACCCTAAGACAAGTTCTAAACACACTCTGTTTTAGGCTGTCATCCTCTCTCACAGCCCAGATCTGTCCCACAGAGCTTGGCTACTCACAGGGCCACCCAACCACAAGTATCACTGGAATTCCTTGGGAGCTGGCAGGACATACAGAGAGGTAAGTCCTGCCATAGCCCGAGAGAAGCAGCATGTGCACAGTTCAGCTAGCTCCTTGGGTGATTCCCATGAAGAGTCAAGGTGACTCAGAGCCCTGCATTGGCTTACAGCATGACGATGCTGCCCTGCATTTTTGGCCTCTGGATCTGAAGTAGCTTCTTAGTCATAGCCTCCATATAGATCCCATCCACCACGTACACCCCAAACACTGACCGACTTCTTTTTCTTTAATCAATCAATCAATCAATCAACCAATCAGTCAATCGTGTGTGTGTGTGTGTGTGTGTGTGTGTGTGTGTGTGTGTGTGTGGTGTACAGCACATGTTTTAGAGTCAGAGGATTCCTTAAAGGAATCAGCTCTGTCCTTCTACCATCTGAGTTCCAGAACTCCAACTCAGGTCATCAGGATTGCTGGCAAGAGCCTTTGCCTGCTGGGCCACATCTTCAATCTTTCTCTGCCTTTTCCTTTTTCTTTAAAGACAAGGTCATAAGCTATAGCTCAGGTTGATAGGAAACTCACTCACAACTTAGCCTTGGTTGGTCCTGAAGTCATAGCAATCTTCCTGCCTGTGAGTACCGAGATGTGGCTAATGCCACCATATTAGGTTCACTCCTGCTTTCTTTGTTAGAACTTAAGAACAAAGGCCATTCCAGATGCTGTTCTCAGGAACACCTTTTTCACCTTTCTGTGGAACTGCCCTTGGCTTTTGACCTTCTTGCACTCTCATGCCTCAGAACCTTAGAGATAGCCTCTAACATGCTCACTGAGCTCTCTTTCTCCCTGGTGTGTAGGCAACAGCAGAAATTTACATTCAGGACCGGGGACTATGGGGGCCAGCTGGAGGATTGGCAGTAGCTGATAAGCCAAATGCTATCTATGTAGACAGAGTCACAGATAGAAAGAAACAGGTCAGGAAATCACTGCACTAGTATGAGAGTTAAAGAAACTGATAGCTTGTAAAAGCTAAAGAGCCAAGGATCTCAGCACACATATGGGATTCAATACATACCAAGTGAACTATACCAATAACTAACTAACTAACTAACTAACTAACTAACTAACTAACTAACTAAAACCAAAGCTTGGGGATCAGCTCTTGAGCTCTTGGGGATTGCCTCTTTCCACCTCATATTCCAGACACACTGTGAAAGAGATGGTGACCAATGACAAGCTTTGGAAATTGTACATAAAATCCTCATGCTCAATAGTCAGAGGAAACAGATGGATGATAGACAGACAGACAGACAGACATATGGATGGATGGATGGATGAATAGAGATATAGATAGAGAGAAGATAGATGGATGGATGGATAGATAGATAAAGGTCTGTTGTAGATTTGTCTGTATGTATTTAGAGATGAAGAAGAATCCAGGAGGTGAGTAGGTCATAATAATAGAGCCTCAATTGATTAGATTAATGACCTCATAAGAAAGGAAGAGACATTGGAGCATAAATGCTCACACCCCCACCCATGCCTGTATCACTATAGGTCAAAAACTCCCACCCATGCCTGTATCACTATAGGTCAAAAAGGGGCAAGAAGAAGCCTTCACTAGAAGTTGACCATCATGGTTTCCTGGTCTCAGGCTCTCATCATCCTGAACTATGAGAAGTAAATTTCTCTTGCTGAAGCTACCAAATCCATGATTTCTTTCAATGGCAATCCAAGCAGATAAACCCAATGTTCCTAACACATGGAAGAAGCCTGGTCCTCAGTACCTGCCTGTGTCCTCCTCTGTACTTGTCTTCCATTAATGTGGTCTCTTCTGAGTTAAGAAAAGGTGCTGCCCTCAGCTGCACTCTCTGGACTTTGCCTCAACAAAGCCCTATCTTCACATGCCCTTTCAGAGGAAGGGCTTTCTCCCTTCAATAAAGTTGTTCTGAAAGCACAGAGATTTGCACATACTCTTTGTTGTATTTCTGTTGCTGGGCTAAAATACTTGCCTCACCAAAGCACCTTAGAGGAGAGAAAGGTTTATATGGCTCAAGATTATTATAGTTCCAGCCCATCACTATGGAGAAATCACAGAGAGAGGAACTCAAGACAACTGGCCACATTGTGTCTGTAGTTGAGGAGCAAAGATCAAGGAATGCATGTTTGTGCTCAGCTGTCTTTTTCTACTCTCATGCAGTTCAGGATTCTATAGGATGGCACCACTCATAGTGAGCAGGGCTTCCCATCCCAATTAACTCAATGGATAAACACCCTACCCCACCCTCCATGCACAAACATGCCCGAAGACCCACCTAATTCCTCACTGAGACTCTCTTTCTTCCCGGGTGATTCTAGATTGTGTCAGGCTGGCAGTTAAAACTGACACTCTTCCAGGCAGTGCACGCCTTTAATCCAAGGGAGGCAGAGGCAGGGGGATTTCTGAGTTGGAGGCCATCCTGGCCTACAGAGTGAGTTCCAGGACAGCCAGGGCTATACAGAGAAACCCTGTCTTGAAAAAACAAAACACAACAAACAAACAAATGAAAAATTCCAAAAAACCTGACACTCTCTGATCTTCTCATTCACTCTCATTAAGCAGCTCAACAGCTCTCGGTTTCTTCCTTACTATTCCTGTGCTTGACCACACTCGTCTAATGCCTGCTAACTGAGCTAATTGTTTTTCTTGCTTTTCCAAGGAAAACATGTACAGAATCTACATGTACAGAACAGAAAACTCCACACACTCCTAGGCATCACTTCCTTAAGCAGAGTGTCCTTACATTGCAGACAACTCCAGAACTCACAGTGACCTCTGTAAAAAGTTTAAGTTAAATTTAATTTTATGTGCATGGCTGCTTTGCACGCAAGTATGTCTGTTCATCATTTGCATGCCTTGGACCTGCGTAGGTCAGAGGAAAGTGTTGGGTTACCTAGGGCTGGAGTTGCACATGGCTGTGAGCTATCCTATGTGAGCTGGGAATCAATCCTGGGTTTTTCTAGAAGAGCAGGAAGTGTTCTTGACCACTACGCAATGTCTTTGGCACTTTATACTGGTCCATTTTTATTTTAAGTTCACATCTTATTTGGTCCCTACCCTCTTTAACCTCTCCAAAATGTTTAACCGTGCTGAATTTGGCCTAAGCTCCCTCTGGTTGTTTGACACTGATGCTAAACTTGTCTGAAGCCTGCTATCTTTGCTGTTTTGTCTTAACTCTTTACTCTTTTGATTCCTTCTAGCAGAGGTAGCTTTTGTTTCTTGGAGCATCTACAAACAAAGAAGAGTGCACCCCTCAACTCCTCCAAGAGGGAAGGAATCCTTTTTTTTTTTTACTTCTGCATCAATCTGTTCAACTTTATGTTTTTGTATTTATGTATATTTTCCCATATATAATTTGGTTTGAACAAGGAGTTGATGAAAAAGATAACATACCCATCACTGATTATCATAAACCTACAAGGGGTCAGGACTTTGGTCTCTACTTTGAATATTCAGTAGGCAGTACCCCTTGGAAGTCAGCTTTCTTACAACTAACTGAGAAGCAGGAGCACCCTTCTCATCTATCTTATAGGCTGCTGGAATGTAGAATGAGAAATTCCACACAAGTCCTGACTTCGATGTCACTACTGAAAAATGGCCCCAGGACTTCCTTCTACATTAGTCAGTGCATGCCCTCATCACGCTGGTGGGGATAAGACATGGACGAGGGGGAGGGGGCATAGGGGGAAAGGAGATAGGAAAGGGGGATAGAGAACGGGGAGGGACAGACTTGGCTATTCTGAGCAGTGATGTCTCTGAGTCTGCTGCTGCCTATGCAGGAAATCCAGCCTCTTACTTTCTACCCTTCACAGCAGAGTGTAGTTCATGCCCATTCTTGGTTGCTACCACAGCACTTAAGACTCTCAGGAGCTGCCCTTTGCATATAGATCATCAAGACATATAGATAGTAGATGGATAAAAAGAATCAAACTGTGAGGAAATCTTTAATGATACCATTTAACTTAAAAAAGAAAACAAATAACAAAAATAACCAACCAACCAAACAAACAAAAAACGATTGATACACACTCTAGAAAATCAAGAGAATAAGAAAACCTAGAAAATGCCATCACTACCTAGAAATGAGAGGATTGTGGTTAATCTCTGGGTAATTTCCTTCTACTTTTTCTCATTTGTTTATAATGGAAACTAAAGTGTAAGCTGTTGTCTGACCTTTTCCCCACTGGACATTATAGCACAGGCATTTTTTTATAAGAGGGCTTTCAACTATTGACCTTTTGCTACTTGCAACAAAAAAAATTCCTCAAGAATGTCAGAAATACCACATGCTTGCTTCAGGAGCCAGAGTCATAGAAGCTGTGTGGTATACTTGTCTTAAGAAGCAGAAAGTTCTGGAGGCTGTAGGACTGCCTTGATTCTCAGATGCAGGAGAACAGAACAACTCCGGAAGCAGGCTTGCAGCAATGGCAGGGAAGGACCACTCTGGGACAACTTGGACAGAAAACCTCCCCCTTAAAGCTCCTCTTTAGAGAGTTCCATATTTCCAGGTCATTTTATGCATACTCCATGTAGCCCACACATACCATGCTTTCTTTTCTCTGGCCTCGCCCCACCACACCCCTTCCCACTTTACTATGGTTTGGATCTGGATCTGTAATGACCAAAAGGTCTACATGTTAAAGAGTTGGTCCCAGGTTGGCATTATTAGGAGGTGGTGAAAACATTAAGATGTAGGACAGAGTGGGAAGTCACTAAGTCACCAGAGACGCTCTTGAGGGACACTGTAGAACCCTGTCTCCCTCCTCTGTCTCTGTCTCTCTTTTTTCTTCCATGGCTATGTGATAAGTGGTTTTTCTCTGCCATGGATTATGGCCATTTGTATCAGGCTGCCACATCCAAAGCAGCAAGGCCAACTAAACCATGGGCTGACACCCATAAAGCTCTGAAATCAAGTGAAGCTTTTCTTTATGTCAGTCAGTTATCACAGGTATGTGCTAGAGTAACAGAAAGCCAGACAATGCAACCCTCTCTAGGAGCCTCTAGCCAAGCTCTGAAGTATCTATAAAGGGGGAAAAGGGGAGAAGCAAGCGTGCTGGAATTCATCACAGTAGATGAAGAGGTGATCTGAAACATTAGCTTAGGGCTTGGATTTCTCTGGTTCTCTTACTGTCTGTGGAACATTGGGTATCTTAGGTGGCCTAAAGATGTCTCCATCATAGAATAAATGTCCATCTCACAAGGCTTGGTCAGACCACATGGGGTGTAAGGTGTGTGTGTGTGTGTGATGGCTTCTTATGTCAACTTGTTATGCAAACTAGAGTTGTCTGAAAGGAGGGACCCTTCTTTGAGAAAATACCTCCATAAGATCCTGCTAGAAGGCATTTTCTTTCTTTCCTTTTTTTTTTTTTAACTTCTGAAAAGAGCACTCTTGTCTCATTTATTAGGTTCATAGAAAACACTTAACTGTACAAAACTTACAGGAAAAAATGGCCATATTTGAAAACAGCTAAAAGGATCAAAGTAGAACACAGAATGGTAATGAGCAGCGTCACAGAACACACTAAAGAGGTATGTATAGTCAGTCCCACTGGAACCTGCACTGTCAAATTCTTAAGTATTGATATGTACTGCATGCTTTTCCACTGGCAGATCTCCTCACTCTTCAAAGCACAAGGAGCGGCTACTTCTGACTGAGCCCAGCATTTCAAAATTGGAAACTCTTGGTCACAGTACATCAGTAAGTCGGGGTTGTTGACCATAATGAGGGTGTCTCCATCTTTCCTATGTGGCCGGTGATAGCGATAGTGCACAGGTAAAAAGGCCTGGAAGCAGTCGATGCACTGTGCGTCCTGCCGGGCATAAATGAGGACTGCAGACTCATTGGACAAGTAGTTAGGGGCTTCTATATTAAAACTTTCTGATACCATCACTGCCTCTGTTAAGTTTCTTTCTCGTAGCGAAGCCAGCTCATAGGGATCCACAAAGAGTCCTGGTGGGATGTGATGCTTAATCAGGAGCCGGCAGGTCTGTAAGTCCTCGATGCTCTCTCCAAATTTCACTTTTATTAAAAGGTCTCTGTGGAAACCATCTTTCAAAAATTCTTGCCTTAAAATAATTTCAGAACAAGTGGCCCTTACACCTTTACCAGCGCTGAAAGGGGCGTCGCTGAAGTCCGCGGCGAGCCTGCCGACCAGCCAGGTTGTCCAAAGGAGCAGCCAGGCCACAGCGCCGGCAGCCAGGACGCCGGAGCCCGACGCCCGAGAGGGGCGCTCTGGGCAAGCTGCGGTCACGGAAGGCATTTTCTTAATTAGTGATGTAGGAAGTCCCAGCCCGTTGTGGGTTGTTCCACTTCTGGGCTGGTGGTCCTGGGTTCTAGAAGAAAGCAGGCTGAGTAAGCTTTGGGGAACAAGCCAATAAGCAGCACCCCTCCATGGTCTTTGCATCAGCTCCTGCCTTCAGGTTCCTGCCCTGTTTGAGTTCCTGTCCTGATTTCCTTCAGTGATGACCTATGATCTGGAAGTATAAGTTGAAACCCTTCCTCCCTAACTTGCCCTTTGGTCATGTTTTCATACAGCAATAACCCTACCTAAGACAGTGTGGATGTCATGTGGGTCCTTTTTCATTTTAACATTCCTTGAGCATAGGGGATGGAACACCAAATAACACCCATTGTACCACTCTTCACAGTCTTCTGTATCATCTGGAAGCATCTCAGAAAGCAGACCTGGTGAGCAGGTGGCCGATGGGGGGCAGGTGGAATCACTTAGATGGAGACACTGTGGTGGCCTGCCACCACTGTACTGCACCACGTGGGTGTCTGCAAATATGGAGCTCATGTAGACATCTAGTTCAAGCATGTTGGACAATAACCTGAGTCTAGGACTCTGAAGATGTGGTTACTAAAGAGTGAAACTAGAATCTATAAGCTTGTAGACTTTGGACAGAAGAGATTTTCTTTGCTTCTTTTTCTGGGTCATAATATTTAGTTAGGTTTTGAGTTTCCATATTCTCTTCTGAATAAGAGGAATGGATCAGCCTTTCATCCTCCCTGGCCCATGCCACCCCCCACCTTCTTTATTCAGGTTTATTCAGGTCACCAGTGACCTCATCACTGCAAAGTATGTGGCTGGTTTCCTGCACCTTTCTCCTTCTTTCAGCTGCTACAATGTGCCCTCTCCCTCTCTCCCTCTCCCTCTCCCTCTCCCTCTCCCTCTCCCTCTCCCTCCCCCTGTCTCTTCATTCCCCCTGTCTCTCCATCTCCCCCTGTCTCTCCCCCTGTCTCTCCCTCTGTCTCTCCCTCTGTCTCTCCCTCTGTCTCTCCCTGTCCATGTCCCTGTCCCTGTCCCTCTCCCTCTGTCTCTTTTGCTTCTGCAGTTTGACACACACCCCGGCCTTTCCTTTCTTGCTGATTGTTCCTTCCCCCTCCACTAGATAAGGTCTTTCTTCCCATCCCATCCTAGTGGTGCTAAGGTGACCAGGATTAGTCTCTCTCCATGCTGACTCTCAGAGATATTATCACTAGGGTTATAGAAAGTATCACTTTGCTGATAGTTTCGTGGGTACTTCCTGCTTTGGCTTTCTTCTAAATCCTGGGTTCATACATCGAAGGCCTGTTTAAGAATCAGCATGACTAAGTCAGACTCCTAAGTCCTCATCCTTGCAAATCTGTTTTCTCCCACATTCACAGCCTCCATGAACAGCACAAACTGAAGTGCTAACGACCCTCAGATGTTCAGGCTTACATCCTTGGCTTCACCCCTTTCAACTTTCTTTCTTTCTTTCTTTCTTTCTTTCTTTCTTTCTTTCTTTCTTTCTTTCTTTCTTTCTTCCTTCCTTCCTTCCTTCCTTCTTTTTATATTCTCTACAACTGAACTATTCACAAATCCTTTCAGTTCTGCTCTCAGTTAAAAGCTCTTCCATTGCTGACCTGAGCTGCCATCCTTTCCCTTCTGGACAGTGACAGTCACTTCCCACTTTCTGGAATAGCTCCTGAAGGATATCTGTACATCTCTGACATGGAGCCGAAACATAGAAGCCAGTGGCTTTCTGTTCACATTCAAGATCATGCTCGATGATGGCTTATGGCTTCTCTAGGGCTGCTGTACCTGGAGCAAAGCCAACATACTAAGTAGAGCCTATTTCCTGGTATCCCTCTTCCACTTGTCTCCCTCTAGGATACTAGCTTACATAGGAGGAGAGATAACACCAATGACTCTCTAAGGGGTCTCTCAGGCCAAGAACTGTTGCTAGAAAAAAGCTGTCCAGATAGTATCTTTAATTTGTACTGAACACATAAAGTAACGTTTCCCTGACCATAAAAATCTTAAACAATATGAAAATCCTGAAAAAAATAGCAAGAAACACAATACAAAACAAACAAACAAAACAACAAACACAAGTGTCAAATCCCAAAGCCAACCACTAGTCTACTTACTATTTTGGGTTAATTTTGTATCATTATTTTATGTAGTAATGACTTTCTAAAAATTGTTGGTTATTCAGTGTTGAATTTACCCTTTCTTACACACTTTAAAGGTTTTCCTTTAGCATTGCTCTTTCCTGGGACATCTCAACTATACATACAATTGTGTATATGAGTGTGCCATACTGTCCTCCAGTTGGTTTGTCCTCTAGTGTTGATACTTTGGGTTATTTTCATGTTATGGTGGCTTAAAACCATAACTAGGATCAAGTGTATCAAAAGTTTCCTTTGTTCAGTGCATTTTCCCAAAATGAAAATAGCAGGTCAAAAGTCACTAAATGGTTTTCGAGAAGGTTTTACTTCAAACCTTGCCAGACAATCTATGTTCAGTCCTTGTTTTTGATGGAAAGCATTGCTCACATGTGCAGAAGGTACAAGCTCCAAACTGGTGCCAGAGAATCTTACCCATCACATGCAAATGAACCCAAGGTCTGCATTCTAGAACACTGGAGAGGAGGCTAATTTTCCAGTTTCTTCACTCCCAATGTTTCAATAGAAATCTCCTGCCCTTCTCTCTTCTACCCTGATTTCCTCCCCTCCTACTATCCTCTCAGATGATCCCTTCTCTCTTCCTCTTGTATGCTCCCAGACTGATATCTCCATTTCCACTGGCATCCAGCCCTCTAGCCATCAGCATCTTTGAATAAAGATGATGATGGTGCTCAGTCTATGCTCCACAGCTGAGGCATAGCTTCTCTCATTCCAGGGTGCTTGTCAATCACCTGGGGGATATTGGTACAGGACATATTGCTATTCTTCAGATAAATTAATGGTCTGAGAACTGCCTTCTTCTCCCTGAAAAATTATAATATCACCAATAGTAAGGGCAGGAAATTATCTAACTCCATTGAACTAGCCAAATTCAACCCTGAATTCCACAAATCAAGTCAAGCCATAATTATGACTGAGAGGGGATAATGTAACATATCAGAGCAAGGATGTGTATGTATGTGTGTGTGTGTTTATCTCTGTGTTTGTGTTTACATGTTTTCTCACCTACATACCATCCTCAAACAAATGTCTATTTGCTGAGAGCACTGTAAAAACTGATCTCAATGGGCTCTAAAGAGATGCCTTAGCTACGGAAAGCCACCACTCTACCCTCTTACAATCAAAGGCTTTCTATCAGTTCAACATCTCCTTTGAAATGTATCACAAACACACACACACACACACACACACACACACACACACACACACACACACCAGTGTTGGTAAATTACCACAAAACAGAATGATCCCACTTTGGGGAGAATACAACCAGAACCATATTCCATTCAAATTCTGAACGTGGCAGTTCAAGTGCCGAAGTCATTACCCCAGCAACAGCGTTCTCCCTGATGGTCACTGCAGGATTACCAGGCACCTAAAACATTTGTTTTGAACTCAATCTACTATCCATATGGCAGACAGAGGAGGAGTTAAACTTAAGACATTCACCCTTCCAAGAATAGGTTCTCTATAAAAATTCCATCTTTGGGTGGCTACTTATAAATTTTATACCATTTCTTCGTGCATAGGCTTGAGCCATGTATCCCATAAAATGCTTTATGTTACACAGGAACATGTTTTGGAAATCAGGAGGACCGCGGTTCTTTATTATTATCTCTGTAATTGTGGATTTAAGTTTCTAATGATCACAGATGGTAATAAACATTAATAGTGTTCAAGGAAGGGGGTGGGGATCTTTCCTAACTGCAGGAGCAGATGTTGACACAGATCGTTATAAGCAGCTCTCCAGACAAGACACATGAACTTCACACAGCCCTAAAAGATGAAATGTATGTGTTAGTGTAGGACACAGTAAATCTAAGTTCATACCTGTAGACCCATAAATGCCTTTTTTATTATTCTTTCTTTTATGAATGGAGATAGGCTTATTCCCTGTGGTGGGTAGGGGAGAGAATGGAGGTATTTCAAAGTAGTGTTTATCCTTCACCATGGAAAGTATGGAGGTTTTATGAAGGGAGCCTATAAATATTTATATAGAGAAACACCATAGGAGCCAGCACATTCCTAAGCTCACAGAGTTAAAGACTATATTCCCAAGCACGTTCAGTTGAAAGTCATAGTCCAAGGATGAAAGGCAGTGGATACATTCTGGTGTGTGCTTGGCTCAAGGCTATGGAGCTTGTGTTTGAAAGGTTATCACGGCAGGCAGGAACACTTTGCGACACGTACTGACTGAGTCAAAGATGGCCGACAGGAACACCTCTGAGCGTGCACTGATTTCGTCACCATTTCACAGAAGAAAAAGACAAGCTGCTTCTGAGGTGTGTTAATATTAGTTTGCTTCTAAAGTTGCCTGTTGCACTTGGGGGCTCACCAAGTTCCTCTAAGGAAGGGCTCATCTATATCAATCATCGTCAACACTGTAATGGTACTGAAATAACCTGCCATTGTTGGTTATAGTGAATCTTCCTACGGGCAGGATAATAAAAACGTTCAGGTTTTTTTTTTTTTCTTTTTTTGTACGTGCCTGAATGTGCATGTGTATACATACCCATATTTATATGGATGCCCAAAGGAACCAGAAGAAACCGGGCAGTGGTGGCGCATGCCTTTAATCCCAGCACTTGGGAGGCAGAGGCAGAGGCAGACAGATTTCTGAGTTTGAGGCCAGGCTGGTCTACAAAAGTGAGTCCCAGGACAGCCAGGGCTACACAGAGAAACCCTGTCTCGACTCCCTCACCCCCCCAAAAAAAAGGAACCAGAAGAAGGCGTTACAGAGTCAAAGTTATGGCTAGTCGTGAACTACATTATGTTGCTGCTAGGGACTGAACTTGAGTCCTCTGCAGGAGTAATAAGCGCGAGCCATCTCCAGCCTGTAATAAAGATCTTTTTAAAATTAAGATTAATGTTTCAATATTAAAAGCATTAAGTTTTCTGAGGGAAATGAAATACTTAAGTTTTTTTTTTAATTATATTGGTGTTAATTTACAAAAATAACACAGGACTGGGGAGATCACTCAGCAGCTAAGAGCAGTTGCTGCTCTCACAGAGGATCTGAGTTTGATTCCTAACTCACAGTTGTCTAGGACCCCAACTCCAGGGATCTGATATCTCTGGTCTCTTTGGGTACTCTGACACATATGGCATTAACATAACACATATTTTTGCTTGTAAATAAATAAACAAATTTGAAAATAATAGAGGGCACTGTTATCTGTTAGTTTGTATTTCATTTCTTTTCACTATGAGACTGATACCCCCTAGATGGTGAGAGGGTCCATTCATCTTAACAGAACAAAACATGATACCCTTATTTTTGAACAAAGGAAAACATTTAGTGAGAGCAGAAAATGGAACAAAGTCAAAAACATGCAGAAGGGAGTGAAGCCTGGAGCCTGTCACAGACGCATGCCCTTTAAGGAGCAGCCTTTGAAGCTTAAAAATACAGTATAGGAAGAAAGATGATTTAAACATTTTTATCTCTGACTGTTACAAAACACCTTTCAAGACATAAAATATTTTTTTATCTTTTAAATAAATATTTTGTCCTAAATTTGAAATGTTAAAGGTAAGTGTTAGAGGCTTTTTCTTTTTTAAATCAAGGTTCTAGAAGCCTGAGAACAAACTTTTCCCTTGATCTATTACAAGAAACTGGCCATGCCCCATAGCCTAGACAATGGCTTTTCATCTTCTCTCCTCAGAGTGTTCTATTCACTATAAAGAACAGTTATCCGTTACTTTTTCTTTCATAAGTGTTCCTGGACTTACTGAGAGTTGAGTACAAGGACCTTTAACTTCAAATAGCTCTACATAGCCTTGACCTACATTTCGGGAAACAAAAAATTACCTATCATACTTGATGGCTTATTGCTCCTTACAGAGTCTAAATTAAGGACTTGCATTCTGCATGAGCCTTTGAGCCTTTTGGAGTTGCTAAGCACCTATTCCTGGACCCCTCCTTACCTAGCCCATAATGCTTAGCAAAACCACCAAAGAAGAAAACACAGCCCAGTGAGCACATGTACAGGCTGATGGGGTCAGAGTAGCTGTTTCAACATGGGAATGGTGACTTCACCTGAGAGCCTCAGGAAGGAACAGATACAGTGCCTTTCAGAGTGTCCCCAATTCGAACTTCATACTGACATACAAATGCACACTGACACAGATAGCAGTGATCACACATAGCAGTGCAGTTTTGGAGAGTGGCATAGTCAGCCTGCCTTGAAGAGAGATAGACCAAGGCCAGGTCAAGGCCCTCTGAACCTCTGCCTAGAGCCCCCTGAAGCAGCCACCTCTCCTCTCAGCAAATCCATAGCTGAAATGTCTTTGAGCATGCTTCCTTCCTGGAAACACTCCCTTCTCACATAATTTTTTGTCTGTTGTCTCTCTTTTATTACCTTCCCACCTCATTACATCAGTTTTCTCTGTACCCATAAATAGTTCTGCTAATAGAGAACATTTGAAGGTAAGGAGCATTTCTCCATCCTCCTCCCCTAAGCATTTCTCCATCCTCCTCCCCTATGCATTTCTCCATCCTCCTCCCCTATGCATTTCTCCATCCTCCTCCCCCTATGCATTTCTCCATCCTCCTCCTATGCATTTCTCCATCCTCCTACCCTATGCATTTCACCATGAACTCCACAAATGTCGCTTTCCTGCTGAACCATGATCCATGATTACACCTAGAAAAGTTAACAAGAATTCCATATTACCACTTAATATTTGTGTTCATAGTTTAGCAGTTGTCCATTTGTCTGTCCTGGGTTGTACTAAGTCTCCAAAAATTTGCATAGGACATCCTTACCCCTAGTAGTTGAGAAAGTGTCAATATAGGTTCTTTAAAGGGAGATTCCGGTGAAATAGGGTCATTACGGTACCCCAGTCCAATATAAGTGATGTCTTTATAGGGAGACATTAGTATAAAGAGAATATCTTATATGCATCACCTGTCAATAAAAAAATCTTATAGCCAATATGCCGAGGCTGAAGATAGAAGGTGAGACATCTGACAGAGATAGAGAAAATTCTGAGAAATAGTTAGAGGCAAGAGATAATGGAGCAGAAACTCCATTCACCTGGAACTCTGAAGAAGAGACAGGCAGAAACCAGCAGGTAGCTGAATTCGGGATAGAACCAAGAGGAGATTTGCCCCAGGAACTTTGAAGAGCTGAATGTAAGAAGACAAGTAGAGGAAACCAGCCACATACTCGAACTCAGGTTAGAATAAAAGGGACAGTAAGTTAAGAACAACTCCGAGAACAAGCCAAAGATTATGGCCTAAACATTTATTAAGTGATTAGTCTCAGAGTTGCTATTTCTGGGAATTAAGTGGTTGGGAGGAAAACTTGATTATTTTTTACACATTAGAATACCAAAAGACTGGAAGATGGGGAAAAAGACAAGAGCTAAGTTAAGCAGAGCAGGGTACAAAGACAGACTCTGTCAGCACCCTTTTCTTGGAGTGCCAGGCTCCAGAAACATGAGAAAGAAATCTCAATAGTTTCTGCCATCCTCCCTCTAGTCCTATTCTGTGATGGCTCTAAGGACCCTTTCACCTTAGAGAACCCTCCGTCTTGAGAATTTTGATTTCTACATTTCATATTTGGAGTCCCTCCTTGGTGTAAGGTACCCAGAAAAGAGTTCCCTTTTCCTGGGCTTCAGTGTTCTCATTAGACACATCAAGCAAAAGCAGAACAAAAATATAAATACAATAAAATATAAATATAAATGGGTGGAACATTTTTGGTAACTGCCTGTCTTATTCTTTAATCTATACATGAATCCAAAAATGTGTTTGAAGTCACATTTGAACCGACCATTCTGCCTGGTGGCAGCATAACAATTGTACACAACTTTCATTTACACAGTAAAATTACCCTCTGCAGACAATGCCCTACAGCAACCATACCATGGTACGATGAGGTGGATAAGATTTCTATGAAAAAGTTCTTCTATGACGTAGTCTGTAAGACTACAAGTGTATAGTTAAATGTTTTTATTTGTGGTGATAGAAGGCTGTTTGTGGCACTCACATTGGATTAGGTCTTGTATCAGTTGCTTATGCTGTTGTACTGACAAAATGTCTGACAAGGGCTACCTAAGAAAGGATGGGTTCATGTGGCTCACAGGTTGAGGCTAGAGTCCACTATGATAGGAAAAGCACGATGGCAGGAGGGTGAAGTGCCTGGTCACTTGCAACCACAGTCAAGAAGCAGAAAGAGAAGAATAGTCAGCTCCCTCTCTGTTTTACTTAGTTTTAAACAACCCAGGGAATAGTACAGCCCATATCTATAATGGGTCTTCCCATCTCAATAAGCTTAATGTGGGAATGCCATCACAGGTTTTCCCAGGGATTCATTTCCATGGTCACTCTAAATCACATTGGCAGTAATTAACCTCATAGTCCTGTGGACTTTAGAAACTCATTTGTTCTCCAAAATAATGCTAGGTGAACAGGTGAACATTACAAAGTAGGGAAGTGAGAGCCAGGTGTCAGGATGAAAGGCTAGAAGACTCTTGTCAGGGCTGGGGACAGGAGGGAGAGATGGGCTAAGTCAGAGAGTGAGTCAAGACTTGAGCATCTGCAGTCTGCCTGGAGTACACATAGGGCTTTGGTGGGGCAGGACTGGAAGAGAGTCCCAGAAGAAGAGGCTGGGTCTTTTCTCAGGGAATAAGATCCAAGTGAGACATTTGTGAGAAATTCTATAGATATAAGGTGCTCCCTGAATGACTTTATGTGGGCACAGAGCATGCACAACAACCTTCCAGTGGAAAACTGCTGAGATGGTCTTTGTCCATCCACTTCAACATGGGGCACTTTGTAATGACTTTGCTCAGCCTCGTTACAAGCTTAAAATGCAAGTTTAAAATTCTGCTTTTGTCCTTGAATTAAAGCCTTTGTGTTGATATAACACCTCTCTCTCTCTCTCTCTCTCTCTCTCTCTCTCTCTCTCTCTCACACACACACACACACACACAAACACAGACACACAGACACACATACAAAGACAGACGCAGATACTCACACTGAGACACACAGACACAGACAGACACAGAGACACACATAGACACACACAGAGACACACAGACACAGAAAAACACAGAGACACACAGACACAGAAAAACACAGACACACACAGAGACACATAGACACACACAGAGACACACAGACAGATACAAAGAGACACACACAGACACACACAGACACACACACAAATGTACACACATAGACACACTTAGACACATAATCATATACAGACAGACACAGACACACACATAGACACACACACATGCACAGACACAGACACACACACACACACACAAACACACACACACACACACCACTAATAATACCCTAAACCAAACTGGGCAGGATCGAAAACTGCTCACTTCCCAGGCAAAGTGAGCAAGTCAGGAGACAGGCAGGCAGGGCTGGGGAGTAAGCCAGAGGTAACAGCAGATGAGATCAGGACACACACACACCCAAACAGGAAAGGCCTGCGGTGGCTCTGGCTTCATAGAACTGTCTATTCTCAAGTGGAGCCAGGGCCACACTCTAGGTGACAAGGGAAGACAATCTGCTGCTGCTGTTCCTCTTCCTCCCCCTCCCTGCCCCTCCCTCTTCCTTCCCCTCCTCCTTCCCCATCCTTTTCTCTTCTTCCCTCCTCCTTCCTGCTCCTCCTCTGCCTTTCTCTTCTTCCCCCTCCTTCCCTATCCTTCTCCTTCCTCCTCACCACTTGGCTTAATTTTTTAAAGCCAGTTCTTTGACAATTTTGTACATGTATAATAGAACCTTCTCTTTTTCGTTTCCCTGTGGTTTCCACTCCTCCCTACAGGCTCCTGCTTTCATTCCCTTTATTTGGTTTTGTTTTGTGACCCTCTGACTTTAATCATGACCTGGTGGGATACAACTGAAGGCAATGACTCTCCCTCCCCGGAATCTACTCATTGACAATAATTCAGAGTGTGTGTGGCAGGGGTCGGTAAGGGGCTTAAGAACCCCTCTGCAATCAGTAATTAGCTGTTGACAGGCCTTCTTTGGAGTAGGCCCAGAGAAGTGAAGCTGCTATGACATCATGTTAGCAATGGCTGCCATGCCCTGAAGGCTCTTGAGGTTGAGAGCTATTTGCCAGCTCATGTCTCTTCTCCCAAGACCATCATAGGGAAATGAGATAGACAAGCTGGGCACAGGCCAAGCATGTAATACTTGTTAGGCATTTGATGAACACCACCTTCCATTGATGAGGAGGCAATGGACTAACTCAACTATCCAGCTCTTTGCAATCCTACCAACAAATGGGACTGCCAAAGGGCCTCACTACACAGCTCACAAAAGTGGTCAAGTGATCTTGTCAAGGTTGTTTAACTTGGAAAACAGAACAAAAGGCCTCCCCTCCTGCTTTTTATTTTTTTGTCTGCACCTGTGTGGTGTAAAGGACGATGGCATCAGACGGATCTGACTTCTCAGTTATCCGAGGAGTGGCACTGCAGTAAGGTCGGGGTCAAGAAAAGCAAAACTGTGAGGATGTGTTCTGACACATGGGATGCTTCACACAAATAAAAGACGTGGTCTCTACAAGGCGCTTGCTCATTTCCCACAGGAAAAATCAAGATGTTAATTAATAATCCATGTCTACTGGACACAAAAGGAACAATGCAGGGCAGCCAGGCTTTCCTCCTGGAGAGAATCAGGAGCGCCTCTAAAATTCCCCTTTTGTCTCCTATCCATAAAAGGTCCTAGCACAGGCTTGGGCACCAAGGTGTACATGTGTGTGAGTCCCTGGAATCTGACACTGATGTCTTATTCAACCTACAGGAAAAGTATCCAGTTTCCTGATGGGATAAGCACCTGTAGCACGAGTGACCAGGGGCTGTAGAGAGGGCGTGTTCCTTACAGCACAAGCCCTGAGTGAAGAGCTTCCTGAAGGGAAACTAGTTGAGAGGGACTAAGGGTCTCGTGCTCATTTTATGAAAAGGGGAAGCCAGCAATGCTTATGGCCTATGTGGTAGTGGGCCTGTGGCTCTAGCCCTCATTTGTCTCAAAGTGGCAGTGTAACAGGAGACTCTTGAGGTACCACTCTATGGGCCTGAAAAGCTTTGGTTCTGAAGATTAACCCACGTGGGTGAGCAGTAGACAGAAGACAGGATAGGTGACCTACTAAACTACCCACATGTTGAACACAACTTGGCATCTCTGCTCATTTTGATCTTTTATACATTTCAAAACCAGGCCTGTCACTAGGAATGTTTCTCTTGGTGGTTAATAGGTAGTAAAACATATGAACTGTTTATTCTTTACCTTTGGGCTGAAGTAAACATTCACTCCCATATCTGGAATAGAGCCTATAGCAACGCCCCAGTGGTGGTCTGCTTTTATCAAGATGTGTTCCTTTGACAAATGCCCAGTCCTGACCACATGATAATCTCATCAGCCTGTTCATCATCAAATAATAAGAAACTTTGGCTGGCTCATGTAAACAGATCTGAGAGGGGCCCAGAACTGTAGAAAGGGAGCTGTGTCAAGGTGGGTCATGAAGGTTAGAGACTGAAATATGAGTTAGATTCAAATATGCCTCTGCCAACAGCCACCTGAAGTCAACCACAGTCACACAGCAGAACGGGATAGACAAGACACATGGCAAGACACTGTGAATCAAATCACAGTGTGTTCCTCTGATAAGATGTCACAAGAACAGAAATGAGCACAAAAGCAAAGAAAAACATCCAAAATTAGAGTCTGTATTGCTTGCTTTGGGTCTCTGCTATTACCAGATCACACACACACATGCACACAAGCATGCACATGCACAGTATCTGAGGCAGGTAGGTTAGTATGATCTCATTTTTCAGTGGGAAGTTGATGTTCTGAGAGATTGTCATGCTCTTCTGATTCCAGAAGAATGTCAGTATGGACCATTCTGGAGCAAGGTCTCTGTGTAAGCCAAAGGCACCAGTTACCACCATCACTATCACTTGTAATTGGAGTTAACATGTGAGGACCGCCTACCAGGCACTGGCTGCGTACCTTGCAGGTATTGACTCCATTATTCTTCTTAGCACCTCTTCAAACTCAGTACTGCAAAGTAAGAATCCCTCATCTGACATGCTTAGACCACAACTGCTTGAGACTTGGGAGGTCTTTTTTATTGCTGCTGTTTGGATTTTGGATTTTGCATGGCATGACCCCTACTGTCTGAGTGCCCCTATTCTGAAACTATGAAGCCCGAAATCTCCAAATCAGAAACATTTTGAGCATCATTTCAGATCAGTTACATTTGGAGTCCAGAATTATTAAATTCATTTTAAAGTTCAAAAACTAAGGGAGGTCAAGCGACAAAGGCATTAAAGGTCTAATTCACAGTGTCTGCAGATTTCCTGTTTTGGGCAGAAGCAGAATGAATGGGCTGTCGACCACCTTACACACTGACAGATGAGATTCAGCCTCCGTGAGATAGTGGGATTGGTAAGTCAAGAAACTCTCTTCCCTAATCATGGTTGTTTCTGTTTCTCACTATGCAGCCTTGGCTAGCCTGGAGCTCACTATGTAGATCAGGCTGGCCTCAAATTCAGAGATCCACCTATCTCTGCCTCATAAGTGCTGGGATTAAAGGCATGCACCATCATGCCTGGCCTTCTCTTCCATAATCTTTACTCCTCTCTACATTCTTCACTGTCCTGATCATTCCTGAGAACAACTGTTATAACCTTGTCTATCTCTGTCTCCTACAGAACATAAGTCCCACAGGGTGTGGTCTCAGTTTCAATCAGCACTACATCCCAGGTACCCAGGGCAAAGAATGGATTCAACAGAAATAAGAAGATATATGACAATTGAATGAATACAAATGTGCATCTATGTCTCTACTGATGAGCCCTAGAATAAACAAGAAAAACCTATAGAGAAGCCAAGTAGAAAAAGAAATGGCCATTTCAAAGATGATCAAAAGCCAACTGTATGGTGTCCACCTCTGGTTCCACTGATGTGGAGCACTGAGACAGGATGGGGAGCTCAATGGCAGCCTGGGCAACACAGACAGATTCTCTTAAAAAATACAGAACAACCAAATAAAAACACATGAAACAGGATATTATGTCCTGTTTACCCCTCCCTTAGGTTAAGAAGAACTGGGCAGACACAATGGTCACTAATAGGATGATAGGATTGGTATAAGAACCCTTCCACTCCTGCACAAATCCTGGAGGAGCACTGGGGATAGAGACAAAGGATACTGCTGCAATCTCTTGTCCAGAGCAGGCTTAAATGTGACCAGGAGTCACAGAACTGAGTCACTCCTGAATCAACCTTTTTTGCTAGGCTGAGATTGTCACAGATGTCTGGTACCTGACTAGGGTCAGTCAAAGATCTGAATAAGCATAGGTCTGCCTCCTCCCATGATTTCTTCATGTCCCAGCAAGCAATAGGGTAAATAACAGTACAGATTAAATATAAACAATGTAGTATATGGATTTGCTACACTGAAGAAATCAAATGATACATATTAGACACTAATTATCTGATTCAAAACAGCCTCTGTGGCTGATGAATGAGCTACACATTAAGACAGACTTTTCTTCTCTCACTTTTGCCTTATTTGTTGTTTTGTTTTGTTTTGTTTTGAGATGGAGGTCCAATGTATCCAAGGATAGCTTTGAACTCACTGTATAACAGAGGAGGACTTTGAACTTCTGGTCCTACTGCATCTACCTCCTGAGTATGTACCTCTCCACTTTGTTTCTACAACACTGTGAATGGAGCCCAGAGCTCTGTGCACAGTTGACAAGTAGTCAACCAACTAAGCTCTGTCCCTAGCGCCTTGGCTCCTTGGTGCCTTGGCTCCTTGGCCTACACATTAATATAACAGAAAATATGAAACAGTATTCATGTTGAAATTATATTTGTTTATTTATGTTGAATGCAAATATAAGCTGGGCAAGCATCAGTAGAAATATCCATAAAATCACCCCCTTTATGTTATTATTTCAAAATTGTGTTACATGTCAGTGTAATTTACAGTAAACCTTATGTATGTATATGTATGTCTCCTGTGTACAATCACCGTCCATATACAGCATGTCACACAAAGAGACCTCACGCCTAATTCCCTCTGCTCTCTGCATCCACTTTCTTCTGTTCCTGGGTTTGAATGGACCCCCCCATCCCCCGCAGACTTGTTCCCACACCCTAGGCCTTCCATGAAACAATGCTTGCTGATATGACCGTCAGTGAGCTGCAATGGGTTTGTCTCAGAGAATAGAAGGAAATCCCCTGCATTTACAAGCTACAGGAAGGGCTCTCTTGCCTGACTCTCTTGCCTGGCCTCACAGGCTGACTTAGACCAGTTGGATGGTTGCATTCAGAGCTCACCATCCACACTGCCATTTGTAACTTCCTTAGGCAGCTCAGAAAAAAATAACCTTTAAAACCAGACCAACCTTTCTGATTTCTATGGGAAATACTGCCAAAGAGACACAGCATTCTGTAAAGAGGTTCACTATAAAAACACAGATACCCTTCCTTCTAAGGGCCATTTGAGGTACATCTGAAAGTATGAGTCAATTTTGCCAGGCCAGCAATTAACTGGTTAATTAGTCCTTGAGTACTTTTAAATTTCACTAGAACATCACATTTGATTTTGAAATTCCGGTAGCAGCAACAGTTCTGGTGAAATAAAAGTACTGTTTTAACACAAACTTTTTTTTCCTTAAAGGAAGTCTCTTAATTCTTCTGAGGGCCACCACAAAAACAAGTGTGATTAAATGGATTGCTATTCTTCAAAATCAGTGGAGCATAATGGATTCTATAATCTTCACCTAAAGCATACCACCAAGTGAGTGTTTTTCTAACTAATAGGCTGTCCAAACCCGGGATACCCAGTTACAAAGATTTCCTGTAATTCACTGGGAATGTGCAAAAGAAGAAGAAAAAAGGCAGAATTAATATTCCTGAAAATACACAGTGAAAATTCGATTCTTTCATCTTGGCTGCTTGGTTTCTTGTCTTCTTAATAATATTCAAACTGTACCTCCTTCAGTTCAAGTCATAAACTCTAAACATCCGCATTTACCTGTGCTTTGACTATATCGTAGTAGGTTGAGAATATCCAGCCACACCTATGATTCATCAGGTAAATCCAAATTTGGAGCTATTAGAGATTGTACTTCTGTTTTCAGGTGAAACTTGTCATGACAGGACGTTACCCAAGTGGGGAAGCTCACATTGGTTTTCAAGTGCTTCTTGTCACCATGAATTATTGGCAAACCTCTGATGACTGCCATCTTCAATGGTTTCTCCTCCAGGCAGAATTTAGCAATAGGGAGTCATTACCCCAATAAAGTGTTAGCTAAAAGTGTCCAGTTCTTAGGTCAACACTAGCATGTACTATTCAATTGTCCCTAAGCGTGGCATCCCAACAGCTGATAGACATGTTAGACACAGATTTATCCCAGGAGAAAACACCTCCATAGTCAGCTAGGTCTGTAAGACCCAGCTCATAAGGACCTAAAGAGTTAGCCTAAGGACTGTGGCCACAGTCGCTCCTGGTCTGCCACATCTTACAAGATTCATTGTTCCTCTATTACCAGACAAGTTGACTTCCAAATGGTCACCTTTTCCTTCTGCAATAGCACAGCTCTTAATTTTAATTTGGTTTGTGTGTACTCATGAGTGAGATGTCATGTCTCAGGATAGGAAAGCAGAAGTTTGAATTTTATCTAGAGGTCAGTTGCTAGTCCTGAACTAAGTCAGACCTGTGAGGAAATGTTAATCTCTCCTTTTCTCACTACTGGATTCCCCTTCACCTTAACTCCCAATACCACACCTAAAAAGATCGCAGAATCCATAACAGTCTGATACATGCAGCTATCAATACTCTTATGGATCATCTGGACTTCTTTTGTGAACTCAAGCATGTACACTTCTGTGCTTTCATTTCTTCCTCTAGTAAGTAACTATACATATTCAAAGCACTTATGAGCATGAAATTCATACATACAAAGCCTCTCACCACTGCTATGCACACTTGCAGTCCATCAGTTCTATACCTGTTGCTTACTAAGTACAGCAGGGAGCCGGTCAACAGGCCAGCGGGAACTGAGAGAGAAGACTTCCCAGCCGCCCCTCTCCTCTCCCTCCAGACTCTCTAGAGCTGGCTTCTTCAGTCTCCCTATCTCTGACTTCAGTTCCAGCCTATTCTTTACAGTAGGTCCTGCCCACTCTGATTCCTTTCTGGTTTCATTCTTCTCAAAGATAACCTAGACCATATAAATTCACACAGACACACACATATACACACATTATGCATACACACTCATATATATATATATATATATATATATATATATATATATATATATATATATACACATATATATATACACATAAATATACACAAATATATTTATACATACATATATATACATATACACATGTACACATACCATATATGCATACATATGTACAAACATATATACAAATATATAAACACACATATACACACAAATATGTACACATGTCATGAACATATACACATAAATGTACACACATATAATTTTGCTGTTATGGGAATTTAAGTCAGTGCACAGTACACGCTTCTTACTAGGGAGATTCAGAAAGATGAGGCTTCATGCAGGAAAGCAAACAAGGCAGACCCCAGCTCTGAAGGGACAAGTGAGGCCAAGGGAGAACACTGGGCGGGAGGCCTGTGTGTTGTCTTTGAAGTGAGGGATTCAGACAGGTGATGTGGGAAGCGGCCTAGGGGTATGTGAATTGCTGTTGAGTGTCACGAGAGGGTGACTGAGGTTATAGATTACCCAACACAGCATTTGTTTCAAATAGCAGTTAGTTTGCCTCAGTTCAAGGGTGATCTTGGAAATATAGGTGACTAATTCAAAATGAAAGGGCATTGGCACATGGTAGGTGAATGGTGGGAAGGCAAAACAAACCTTGTATGTAAACCTATGGGAAAGGGTTTGCTAATGTGCTCCCAACAAGCCAGGTATGATCATGGGAGGACTGAGATGATACATTCTGAAGTGTCAAACAGCCATGCCCTCAGAACTTTTAGGAACAGGGACCTAGTTCTGGGGAGGCGATGAAGCCCTCCAAATTTACAGTGCAGAACAACATCTGATTTTCATGAGAAAACTGATTTCCTCCTACTGTATGCTCATGAAAGAAGGGAGGACTACATGTATCTCCTTAAAAATCTTAATAGTACTTTAAAGCCCTTCAGACTTCAGATGGGTGGTGTGCTGACAGAACAGAAAAGTACAACACTGATCTTCAGCAGGCCTCCACAACCACGGGAAACCCCAAAGGGTTTGGATGGAAGAACAAGGAGTCCATGTAGGGTCACTGCTGGGGGAGGCTGCTTCCTTTAGGGGTGCTTCTCTCTGCCTCAACAATTCTTGCCTTGGAATGTTGCTAACCATGTGTCTTTGAGATAAGATAATGTTTATAACAGTCTACTAAGTAGCCACACAAGCCACGCAGTAAGATAGAACATCTTATCCGCTATCAGTAAGTGCTTATAACAATCTTATCCAGTAGTATAATTATTCTGGACTTGGTGGTGAAGAAACAGCTAGTAAGATTGCAGATTAGAGCTAAACACAGCTTATCCAACTCAAAAACAAGAACCAGGTGACTTTTGTTCTCCATTCAGGGTGGGGAAGACAGACAGGCACCACACCTGACTCAAGGCACAAGGATGGTGTATCCCAAGGTAATATTCCAAAAGTATCTGCTCGATGGGTGGTGGTGATGTCTGTTCTGTGGTGGTCAACAACTCAAAGCAACCACGCTTCAGTTACCATACAAGTCCTGCGGCCTACATTATCAGTTCAGCACCAGTACCTCCGCTTCATCTTAGCCAAAGAATCAAAAACTAGTAACCCAAGACCACAAGCATCATTTACATTGTTTTGTTAAACAGCATTATGTTTAAATATAACTGCTCATTGATTTGTTTAAGCATTGCCTTACCTATTATATGCTGGGGGTACAATTGTAAGCTAAACATGAGCGATCTTGCTCCTAGAGACTTAAATAAACTGAAGACAGGGTAGAAGTGGGTAGTAAGTGTTGTTTTCATCAGAGTTGTGCAGTGGTAGTCAAGTGTGACAGGCAGAAAGTGAAGTATCTGCAAGCAAAATAACACATCTGAAAACCGCTCTTTGGAAAGGGCTGAGAACAGAATCTTGGTCCTTGCACTCACTAAGCCCACACTAGTACTGAACTATACCCCAGTCTTAGTATTTACTTTTAATCACTTAAAGTAGGGGAGGGAAAATGGATGAACTAGGCCTGGCATGGAGTTCTGGTTGCTGAATGTTGAGGTTGGGAATGTGGGGTTTCATTACAGTATGTTCTCTGCTTACCTCTGCTTGGAAATTTCCCTAATTAGAGGATTCATTCCTCCCTCCAAGGAACTTAGAAAGATAATAAACAAATAGCAATTTATGGTATGTCAATTAGATCACAGAAGGGAGGCGAGAGGTGGGTAGATAAACATAATCTTCCCACATCCATGTGATATTTATTTTATATAATTGTCAAATACAAGACATGGATAAGCTGACAATCTATATTAGGGTAAGGAGCTAATATCCAAGAAATAATAAAAATAATAAATACATCTGTTTTTGAGAAATAAGAGGATAATTTGAATTTTATAAAAGTTGCTTTAATGAAATTTGATGAAAATAATGGCTAACATTTACCTAACGTTTTCTTTGTCAGGACAGGGCTCTGCAAGCATTTTAAAGGGTGACTGATTCAATTCCCAATACAACTCCAGGAATTGTTATGCATTTCTCATGTGTAAGATGATGGGCTTAGGCTTACAGGGGCTGAACACTTTGTTCAAGCCAAGTGAACCTCTGAATGATAAAGCTGGCTTTGAACCCAGGTCTAGCTCCAGAGTTGAAATCTTCAACTATCACACCTTAGGCTGCATTGCTTGTTTTGATGAGGACCTAGAAAGCAGAAGCTGAATGGAGCAGAGGGAAGATATAGGGCACAGTGATACAGAAAATCTAGATAAGATGAGGCTAGAAAGTAAACTTCCCAGCAAAGAGTAAGGTACTCCAGCAAAGAGTAAGGTACTTACTCCAGCAAAGAATAAGGTATTCCAGCAAAGAATAAGGTACTCCAGCAAAGAATAAGGTACTCCAGCAAAGAATAAGGTATTCCAGCAAAGAGTAAGGTACTCCAGCAAAGAGTAAGGTATTCCAGCAGAGAGTAAGGTACTCCAGCAAAGAGTAAGGTATTCCAGCAAAGAGTAAGGTATTCCAGCAAAGAGTAAGGTACTCCAGCAAAGAGTAAGGTACTCCAGCAAAGAGTAAGGTACTCCAGCAAAAAGTAAGGTATTCCAGCAAAGAGTAAGGTATTCCAGCAAAGAGTAAGGTACTTACTCCAGCAAAGAATAAGGTATTCCAGCAAAGAGTAAGGTATTCCAGCAAAGAATAAGGTACTCCAGCAAAGAGTAAGATACTCCAGCAAAGAGTAAGGTACTCCAGCAAAGAGTAAGGTATTCCAGCAGAGAGTAAGGTACTCCAGCAGAGAGTAAGGTACTCCAGCAAAGAGTAAGGTACTCCAGCAAAGAGTAAGGTATTCCAGCAGAGAGTAAGGTATTCCAGCAAAGAGTAAGGTACTCCAGCAAAGAGTAAGGTACTCCAGCAAAGAGTAAGGTATTCCAGCAAAGAGTAAGGTACTCCAGCAAAGAGTAAGGTATTCCAGCAAAGAGTAAGGTACTCCAGCAAAGAGTAAGATACTCCAGCAAAGAGTAAGGTACTCCAGCAAAAAGTAAGGTATTCCAGCAAAGAGTAAGGTACTCCAGCAAAGAGTAAGGTACTCCAGCAAAGAGTAAGATACTCCAGCAAAGAGTAAGGTATTACAGCAAAGAGTAAGGTATTCCAGCAAAGAATAAGGTATTCCAGCAGAGTAAGGTGGAACATCTGGACACCTCTCCATAAACCCAAGAGCATGAGACCAAGAATGGAGAAGGGGGAATCATGGGAGAGGGATTTTCTATCTTCTTTTTCACTTCTATATCCAACTCCTTACCCCTTCGCCCATCATCACCATTATCATCACCACCATCACCATCTTTCACTACGCCCACCAGCATTATCACAACCATTACTACCACCTCCATTGTCATCATCACTATTCAGCCATTCATAATATTCCAGGCTGTTAGTGTCTATTCTAGAATATGATGTAAAAAATTGGGCACTAGAACATAACAAACAGAGGTAACCCAAACATGCCAAACAGATGGCAACCCAACATCAATTACAAAGCAACATCAATTCAATGAACAAACATTTAATCTTCTCTCCATGATGGGTGCTCCACTAAAGTGTTGGAAACCCAGCAGTGAACAACTGTGACCTCTGCTCTGGTAAAGGTGAGGAAAACAGACAATAGGCAAGTAATTCCTAATATACATGTTGATAAAAGGTAGCCATAAAAGTGAAGTGGGGCAAGAAAGATGTACTGGCAAGAATTTTATGCACTCTAATTTTATAAAAGGGATCAGGCACTTCTTTAGTAAGGGGACACTTAAGCAGGAGACCAACAAGGGACAGGGATAGCAAGGCCCTAGTAGGCAGGCAAGAATGTTCCAGGCGGTGGTTATGAAAATGGACTGGAGCTTAGAATATCTAAGAGTCACAAGGAGGATAGTATAGGGCTAATGGAGAGTACAACAGAGTACCAGGAGATGAGATGAGATGAGATGAGATGAGAGCAATAGGAGATGAGACCTAATATAGGACTAGGTTAGATGCCCCATGAGCTAGCTTCTGCCGAATGAGATGGGGATACACAGAGAAGGTCAACATAACTAACAATGGACAGGGTCACTTTGGTGCTGTACAGAGAGTTGTCAGTTGAGATGTAAGCAAGGGGACAAAATAGACCTATGGCAATACCCTAGGGAGAGGTGACAATGACCAGACCAAATGAAATCACTGAAGACCAGATAAAATAGTTGGAATCTGGGGACTTTGCAAAGAAAGCCTATATGTGTGATTATGGGCTAATGCTCAGCTCTAAGAGAGGGATGTGACCAAGAAGCCCTAAATGCCCTACATCTGGGACTTATATATCTATCTCTATTTTATGTTTCCTACCAAACTTCACAGGAATTAAACCAACAGAAGAGACCCCTGGAAATGCACTCAGTGTTCTGATTTGGTCTTAGTACAACCTTTAGTGTGATCATAGAGGGTATTCTAATAGTTCAGTTAAGAGGCAGGATTCTAAGAGGATGGGGAAGAGACATGGGTGAGTGAATATAGATTGAAGACCTTATAAGTTGTTGCTTATTGGCTAGAGCATGCAGGAAAGAGAAAAAATGCCTTGCTATGATCATTGAATTGTGGTGCTGTTAAAAAGAATTGCAAAAGTGATGTGGGGGAGGGGCAGGAAGTTAGGGGTCTGTCTGGAAGTGAGATTGTGAGTGGGTGACTTTGAGTCAGCTGTATAAAAGCCAGATATATAAATCTCATAAGGGATCAGAATAGAAGTTGGAGGTTCAGGCCAACCTATGGCATCATGGAGTCTCCCTCTTTTTATTGACTTATTTTGAAACACAACTGAGCCTTACTTCTTGAGTCAGAAAGTTTTTCAGAATATTCCAGAAGTATTAGTTGACAATTTTTCTAATCGGCATAATCGTTAAAACCAGGCTAGTCGAATCCATTCTCTTTTAATATAAAGAGGCATCTTGACCTGACTTTGCAAACTAAGATTATTCATTGTAAGGCAATTACTGTACCATTTAACATTCTTCAGTTTGATTTAGGCACATTTTTCCTATAATAAGACTGATTAATTCTGATCCTGAGAATAATAAAAGCAGCCTTTCCACATTTAGTATTGCATTCACAAGCTAGTAACCTTGCACTCCAGTCTGAACATTACCATACATTATAATCATGCATAGCCATTGAACAGACTTCCACCAGAGAGTAAGAAAAGAGGACTGTGTGACAATTCAAGGTCAAACCACTGATTCAAGGTCAACAGGGTAGTATCTTGCTCTCTGCTGTGAGTAGAAGGATGAACTGGGTGTGATTGCTATGTCCCAATAAACACATTCCTTTCCAAAGAAAGGTTCAAGATGCTTCTCCAGATGCAAAAGGGGATGTGTGTCATCTTTGGACATTGTTGATACTTCATTTAGAAGTGTATAAGGGTCACTCAGTTGATTTGGGGTATTAGAAAAATTTCTTTTTATTACAGTAGTTACTTCTGTTCCAGAATAGACACAATCCTCTGTTGAGTTTGCAAGTTTAGAGCAATATAGGGACAGGCAGTTTTGTACGACTACCAGAGATAGACATATGTCCCAGATGGGGCACCAAAGACAGATTAAAAGAAAAAAAAAGACTTCATTTAAGGTTTTCTTGATGGACCAATGGGTTCAATGGGTTTAATTGAGACTGGCTACAGGAGCATCAGTGAAGGGTCACTTACAAGAGCATTGGTGAAGGTTGGTTACTCAAAGGACCAGGAGTTAGAGGCTGTTTACAGGATCATGGGCAACTTATGGTCAGCTACACTACTGAGGAAGTCTTCCTCACTCCCCCAACAGCAATAGTTAGGGAAAAGAAATCATTTATAACTCATGAGTCCTCCTCCCTTTTTATGGGGGAATATTAGTAAGCATGACTTTCTGAGGGTTTCTTGTGGGTAAATGGCAATTGCCATAGCATGGCTGGAGGGCAGAGTTCTACCAGAGAGACAGGCAATGAATAGGCACTCTTACAGAGCACAGCCTTTACTACAGACTCCCAAAATGTTTAAACTGAGAGAGCGTGCCCATGAAAGAACATTGGTAGATCAAAACCACTTTCTAAAGAACTGTTAATGAATTAGTAGCTCAGTTCTCCCTGAGAAGTTTTCTTTCCATCTTTTTCCTCTTTCCTCTCTCAGTCTCCTCTTTCCTTGTCTCACTTAAACCCTTTCCTCCTCCTCTCCTTTCTCTTCTTCCTCCTTCTCTCTTTTGCTACCTGCTCTCAACTGAAATAGAAACTGGGCTTTGTTTTCCTAATATTTTATCAAGCTAATTTCCTTAGTAGGAGGAAAAGTGAGTTGGCCCGTATTTACACTCAATGAGCTGGTCATCTAGAGAGGGAAGATGATTAATTAAATGACCATCAAGATGAACACATCAAGGGATGCAAAGATGGTTCAGTAAGGAAAGCGTCTGCCTCACAAACATGACCGCCTGAATTTGAATCCCACGAACTTGGTTAAAAGCTGGGTTCAATGAATGGTGTGTGCCCATGACCCCATCATAGCCAGGAGATGGGAGACAGAGACAGGAGGATCCTGGAAGTTCACCAGCTAGCTAGCCTAGTCAGCTTGGCAATGTTCTAGGCCAATGAGAGAGCTAATAAACAAACAAACAAACAAACAAATGTGGAAGGTGCCCAAAGACCTACACCAGAACTTCTCTTCTGACCACTACATGCCTGCTATGCACGTGTGCACATGAAATTTACTTATCAACCATACAACCATACACACTTATACACATACAACCACATCCTAAGTTGTAGGAAGCCGCACCTGGGCTTCCCCGCAGCAGCGAATGCCGCTGCAACTGGGCCTCCCCAGCGAACGCCTCCGAGAAGCCCCGGGCTCCGAGAGGCCCCACCTCCGGGGATCCCCGGGCTCTGAGAGGCCCCGCCTGCGAGAAGCCCCGGGCTTTGAGAGGCCCTGCCTCCGAGAAGCCTCGGGCTCCGAGAGGCTCCGCCTCCAGGAATCCCCGAGCCCCGACCGAGACCGAGGTCGCCACGCGAGCCCCGACCGAAGCGGCGAAAGCCACCGCGCGCGAGCCCCGACCGAGGTGGCGAAAGCCGCCGCCTGAGCCCCGACCGAGGCGGCGAAAGCCACCGTGCGAGCCCCGACGGTGGTGAAGCCACCTGAGCCCTGACCGGCGAAGCCGCCTGAGCTCCGGGAAGGCCGTGCGGCTCTGGGAAGGCCTGCGGCTCTCAGGAAGGCCTGCAGCTCCGCCCCATTACAAGATGGCGCGGGGCCCACAGGCTGCCAGGGAGGAGAGCCTAGTGTGCATTACAGCTCTCTCCTCAGGCCTCCTCAGGCAGTAGCCCCTCCCGAAGGGAAAATATGCTAATGAGGCACTGCTTGTAGTACCAATGAAGGGAAAATATGCTAATGGCTGTGGCTTGTGTCACCAATGAATGGGCCACATGCAAATGAGGTATGACTTGGTGCACCAATCAGCAACCAGTATGACACCCCTCCCCCTTCCCTAGGAGTGTATAAAAGCAGCAGCTCTGCTGCTGTCCAGGGTCCCGGGAATCAACTATCAAGGCGCTCCAGAATAAAACTGACTGAGAAGATCCCGGTGGTGGCGTGACTTTCTTGCTGGTCGACGGAGGAAGCAGGGAGGCGCGCCGCACTAAGTGATGGGCTAGAGGGAGCTAAGAGCTGAAAAAAAGGGGACTGGCCCTGTGAGTAGGCAGTGAGATAAGATTTCTCATAGTGTCATGGAGACCATCAGGTACAGCCATATGCTACTCTACTGTGTGTAGAGGGGACAGAGAAGGTAACAGAAGTGAAACCTGAGTCGAGTAAGCAAAGCAAATCCTAGTGACAATGCTTCTCACGACCCCAGGAGTCTCTTCTAGAGCAACCATCTTGGACAACATTCAGATCCTAAGCTGCCAACTCCTCACCAACTTCTTGGCAACTGACTTCCTTCTGTATCACTGTAGCTCTGTCTGATTCCAGAACTTTCTAATACATCTCTCTTTAGAGTAGCCAGAGAAATAATTAGCCATTAACTAGGGTATGTGACTCTTATGCTTCAAACCCTCCCATATCCTGATGTCACATCCTGAACCACGGCAAAGATCTTTCATATCGCCTAAGCGGGCACAACTTAGCCTCTGCCTTTCTCCTCAGCGCTGTCTGTCTCTTACAGCTCAACCTGCTCACACACATCTCTCCCTTACAGCTCACCCTGCTCACACACATCTCTCCCTTACAGCTCAACATGCTCACACACATCTCTCCCTTACAGCTCACCCTGCTCACACACATCTCTCCCTTACAGCTCAACCTGCTTACACACAGCTGTGTTTCCCTCACTCTATAAGATTCTCCATACTTATCTTTCCCTCTAGACCATTCTTTTCTCAGATCTCCTCAAGATCACTCATTTGTTCTAACTCAACTTTGACTCAGAGGCTACTCCCTGCTGTGCTTTGGCTTCAGAAAGTCCCTGTTATCTTTTGGATAATTGTGTCCCACCAAAGCCCATGTATTAGATGCTTAGTCCGTAAATTACTGGGTCTGTAAGTCTCCCAACTGTCTTCTGATGCTGTTAGGAGATAGTAGAACCTTTAGAAATTAGAACCTAGCTGGAGGACCTAATGAGGTTTTTTGGGAACATGCCCTTAAAGCTGATATTGGGGAATCCCCTCTCTGCTTGATAGTGACCATTATGGGAACAGCTTTCCCTGTTGTGTTTTCTACCATATTTTGCCTTGCTACATGCTGAGAAACATCAGGCCAATCACACTGAACCAAAACAAACCTGTCCTCTTTATAAGTTGCTGGTCCTAGGTATTTTGTCACAGTGACGGAAAGCTGACTAACACAGTACTCTAAAGGGCTTGGCCCCCAGCTTGACACTACTGGGAAGTGATGGGGACATTGTGTATAAGGCTTAGTGGGAGCTCTCTAGGTAACTGGGGTGTGAGACATCCTGAGCCTTCTTTGCTTGTTTAGCTTCCTGGGGAAATGAGTGGTTTTGCTCCACAGGCACGTTACTCCTGTGGTTTCTCTCATACTTTCACAGAGTTCGCAAAGGAATGGGCTGACCAAACACAGACCTTCTTAGGTGACTATCACAAGCTTTAGTTAGAAAATCAGATGTGTAATATGCATCCTCTAATCAAGCCTTCTCACCATGCTCAAATTGAAACTGAATTTCATCAAGCTGTCTGTTCAACTTTTTTTTAGAGCACTCATATGGAGTTGACCTTTTCACCCTAGACTTGGTTTGTTCTTCTGTTCACTGTACACCCAGAACTAGGAAAGTATGTCTGTTGAGCAAACTAGCAACCTGAACATCTCTACCACAACAAACTAAATGCACTTCCTTGTCTTGAAAGGCAGACTGCTGCCTCAGGAAATTCAAGGCACAATCTTATAAAACACCAAGATAGCCTTGCCGGGTTACTTTCACGCTTGTTTATTGCTCCAGCTATCTAGTAACAGACCATAAAACTAATATGATGTGCAGAAAAGGCAGTAGGATTGCCACTACTTACCATGGGCTTATTGTGCACCTAGAACTCATAACATTATTTTCTTCTTCTTTCCTTTCAATATTTTTTGAGCCAGGATCTTCCCATATAGCCCAGGCTATCCCTGAACTACTGATTCTTCCTTCCTCCATAGTGCTGGGATTTCAACTGTTTTTCACCATGTCCAACTTCATAAAATCTTTACTGTATAGCTGTAAACCTCTAGTTTAGGTGATATTTAACTTTCCAGAGACATACGCACTCTTCCTAACTTCATAGTGACTTCAATAACTAAGATAAACAAGCAAAGAAGGCCCAGGAAGTCTCACATGTTACTTTGAGGACATGACCCCAGTTACCTAGAGAGCTCCCACTAAGCCTTATACACGATGTCCCCATCACTTCCCAGGAGTGTCAACAACATATGCACCCTTCCTAACTTCAATTCTGACTGAGATGTTAGGAAGACACACATGTATTGTTCATGCACACAGTGGCTCCATGGTGAATTACCCCAAAACAGCATTTAAATTTAGATCACAATAAAGAAGGGAAAAAGCAAGGTGATACTAGATATGATTTTTCTCACTGGAAGATTTTTTTTGATGATTTACAAAGTGCTTTCTGCATATATGAGCAACCTAAAACTGAGTAGAATTTTGGAACAGTTGTTGCTGGTATGTTTTTAACTAGTGCAGAAATCTTTCTCTCTCTCTCTCTCTCTCTCTCTCTCTCTCTCTCTCTCTCTCTCTGTCTCTCTGTCTGTCTCTGTCTCTCTCTTCCTCTATGTGTGTATGTGTGCGTGTGTATGTATGTATGTGTGTGCATGCATGTGTAGACATGGGCAGACATACTTGAATATACATATGTATACATATAGGTGCACACACACAAGTATAGGTTAGAGGTTGATATTGTCTGTCTCCTGGAATCACTCTCCACATTGTGTTATTGATAATGATGATGATATTGCTGTTATTTTAGATAGAGCCACACACTGAACCTTGTGCTCACTGGTCTGCTAATCGGGTTGGTCATGCTACTCTGAAGACCCAACTGTCTCTGCCTTCTCTTCCTCCGTCCCCCAGTACTACAGTTAGAAGTGTGCACTGCCACACTTATTTTTTTCACACTTATATTTTATATGGTCACTGGGGTTCTGAACTCAGGTCCAGAAAGCACTTTACCCATGGAGCCATCTCTCCAGCCCTCTTCAGGAGCAAAGAAATGTTAACTTCCAGTTTAGAAACTCTTTAAGCACTAGGCTGGATAGAATCTTGACACAAGAATCTTGACAGATCACAAACACAGAATGAGTCTTCCTTTTATTTTCCCTCAGGGGTATTGTGGATTTTAAAAGCTGTTGCTAATTATGGAACTCATTCTAGCTGTTTTTATAACCTCATAGTATTGTCATCATTCCAGGTAAGATCAAAACAGAAGCGGTTAGGAACAAGGAAGAGCCCTTCATGATGCAAACACCATTGAGAAGCTACCCAGGCTCTCTGCATTCTTAGGGCAGGACACACCTGTGGACCATGATGTCATTGTGATATTAATTTGGAGGCCAGATAGCATGAAGGACTGGGATTAAACAGCCTTCTTTAGAGTCAAATTCAAACTCCCAGTTTCTAAGGGCACTTGTGTATGGTGTGGGCATGGATTATCTTATATAGATAGTGAGGAAAAGCAGATGAGAGCCAAGACCACCAAGATTTTCCTCTGTAAACATGTCCCAGAGGCTTTCAAATAACTCCTAATGCAGTTTCCTCAGTAGAGCTAATACTGATCTACCCTGCCACCTTCCCATGTTCCATCTGTCACCAGACTATCTCAATGTCACAGCCCACCCTTACTATTTCTTACCAAGCCTCCTCTATAGGATGGGAAAGTCCCTGATACAATTGGTTCATTTTTTTAAAAACCTACATCTCCCCACTACATCCCTCCAACTTATCTTTCCCTTCAGTGATCCCGAATCTTTGAGTTAGACTCACTCTTGGGCTCCTTCATTCTTGTGTTCAATGGTTTCAAAGGTTAAAGAGTGTGAGATCCCTGGATAGTTTAACATTAAGTCATTTCAGAAAGAGAGCAGTATCCTCCTTTGAGGCAGCTCTAACATGTTAGCACCACATAGATACTTAAGCTAATAACAGGGTTACATGGTTCAAGGCACTATTTATGCCTCAGATTATAGTCTTCCTCTCTCACAGCACATCAGAGATGCGCAGATATCAGGTTTGGAGGATGCCTGTAATCACACAGCCATGGGCGCTGAGCTCTGATAGCCACAGCCTCTTCCCTTTTCCTGGTGGCCCCAGCTCTTCCCTAGCTTTCTCATCACAGGCTGGTGACAGCTTTAAATCACCTTGATCCAGGTTGGTCTGTGGTTAACATGCATCCCCAAAATGCTTAGGGGTGACTTCTGTTTTTAATCTACTTGTTTCCAAAGAATCAGATTATAGTCAGACTGGTTGTCTGTTCTGAAGACTTGCGGGGACATGGGACCTTTAATCACATGGCAAGGGAGGCTCAGGGAGAAGAGAAGCCTGCACTCTGTTTCCTTCTAGGTCAGGCACACGACTTTGCTCTGATATCAGCAGCTAGGTTAGGAGAGAGTGGTTGGAGGTACACTGTGGGACTAGGGACTTGGGTAACTTATTGAGAAGAAAAACAAACCAGCCCAAGGGTGCATTTGATCACAGCTGGAAGGAAACAAGCATGCTCACTGGGACGCAAAGAGCTGGGGAAACCCGTGGCCTCCAATAGGAGTGGAGAGCAAAGGTCTTGCCCGCCCGGACCAGGGTTGGGAGTTTGGAGGGTGGTCAGAGAAACAAACATTTCAGCAGCACATGGCTCCTTCACCAGGAGGAGGGTGGAGCTCTATTGGAAGGAAGTCAGCTTGGTGTGTAAACTCAGATGCTTGCCAGGGCAGGGAAGGAGGCCTGAGTGAAGTTGAGCCTCCTCTCCTTGATTGTACAAAGAAACCTTCTCCATCAGAGGGACAGTCAGCCTCCCGGGATAGGGAGGGCCAAAGGCACAATTCGTGTTAAATAAAATCTAAACAAACGGAAGAAAGCCAAAGCCAGCTCGGAGCTCACGCCTTTGGAGCTCTAGAGAGGCAGCTACACCGCAGGAAGGATTCACACATCTGCCAAAGGAATTCGCTGGCTGTAGGAGCCACTCGGCCTCACCCTTGCAAGTTACACGTAGGTCAGTCACTTAAGAAGGAGTCACTTGAGACCCATTGGCCAGACCAGAGTGAATTTTTAAACTACTAAAAATATACATCAGGTCATAGATGTATTATAATATTTTTAATTACTATGCTAATATTGAATTAAACTTTCTGTCAAATCCAAGTCAGCAGGGAGAGCTAAGAGACAGAAAAGGAAGTTCCATCTTCATGCCTCATGCCGGGTGTCAATGGGTCACTGAGCAGCCATAGATATGCATAGAGTACAAATCAAAACACAGTTCATTATAGGATTCTGGGGGTGGATGTAGGAAAGGGCACAGAGCCTAAGGCTGCCTTGGCTACAAAGCGAGACCCTAAATGTAGACAGTAATTTTAAAAACAATAGAAAATGGTAATTTAGAGGCTGGGAATCCAGCTCAGTGGTGGAGTGCCTGCCCAGCATTTTGATTTCCAGCACATCATACAGTATATTTCAAAGACACCTTAGAACTCTTTATCATTATGGTCCAAAGTAAATGTTGGCTCCTATAGAAGACTCCTAGACCACCAAGGCAGAGAAGCCCATCCATCACTCTCAATTTCCCATCACCTTTATTCTGTCTCCATGGAGACCATCAACACAATGGGGACCATCGAGTTGGTCAGACACGTCTATAGGCATAGCAGAATGATGTAAAGGTAGAGTCTCAATAAATGGAGCTGAGCTGAATAAAATTGAACACTCGCTGATCAATTACTAATGTGAGATTGGTAAATTACTGATGTAAGAACGGATGTTTTACAGCAGGAAATCTCAGCCATTTCTACCGAGAGTCCATTGTCACTTACTGTAGGGAGGGAAAACTGGGGACTGGGAATGTGTAGCTCAATGGATAGTGTGACTGACCAGCATGTTTACAACCCCAATCTGACCCCTAGGACTGAATAAGGCCAATGTGTGGTGAACCCCTGAAATCCAAGTCCTTGGGAGGTGGAGGCAAGAGGATCAGAAGTTCAAGGCCACCCTTAACTACATAGGGCTTTATGTAGCATGCTTATACAGAAGCCTATAGCTGAAGCTTTTAAGAGTCCAGAAAAGTGGGATCCCTGTTGGTAGGCACTCTATCAATGTTCTATCAAGACATTCTACCAAGCTAAGTCTAGACTCCTCCCTTCATTTGCTGTAACCTACTCATCTTTTTTTAAACACAGGGTTTCATGTAGCCCAGGCTAGCCATTAAGTTACATTTAGCTACATAAAGCCCCTCTGGTCCTCTTCTATGCCTATCTACCCACAGGTCAGACTCATGTGCCTTTGTGACCCCCCCTCCACAATAGAACTGTAACTGCTATAGCTAACTCAATAGCAGGATGGCGATGGGGCTGCTCATTTTTGCTGAAGCTTTAGTCATCATGAGAGCCACACTCACCCAACTCTTTCCCTTTGACATTTTGAAAGGATGCTTCCCCCCCCTCCTCTAGTCAAAGGGATGCTTAACTTTTAGTCAAATCACAGTCAGGCTGGCTTCTGCTGATAAGCTACTTCTGTGGCCTCTGTAGCACTGTGGTTACTAAAGCTACCAAAACAGGGTTCTTAATTAAAGGCTCATGGAAAATCCCAGCTCTTCCTCCACCCCATCACCATCGAGTTATTACAAGTGGGCATAGCTGGAATTTGTTTTAGAACAATTTACCCTAGCATCAACACTCTTCAAACTGACTTTCTTCTTGGATTGTATGGGGAGGGAGAAAGAGAAAGGTTATGGAATAGTGGATCTAGCAGGCTTTAGCTTCCTGTCAGGCAGTAATTTAATGTAGATTTATTTTTGGTATTCTGGTGGTATTGCTTGATAAATGTTCAAATCCTTTATAGAAAATTGAATGACACTTTCAGTTTATACACATTTTCCAGTTTAGAGCCAAAGGTACTTGGGGATTGAGCCCAGGCCAGAATGAGAATTCAGTATATGCTCTACCAATGAGCTACATCTTCAATGCCTCCTATATACTTTAGGGGTGTGTGTATGTGTGTGAGTCCATGTGCCAGAGGAGTTCAGAAAAGAGTGTGAGATCCCTTGAATCTGAAGTTACAGCCAACTGTGAGCTCCAAGATGCTGGGAATCGAACTACAGTTCTCTGCAAGAGTAGCAAGGGCTCTTAACCACCAACTCTGGTTTCTGTGGTTCCCTGTATACTTTAAATTGCTTTTACATGTCTTGCATTACTTGTAATACCTAATGAAACGTAAATGCTACAAAGTCATTGTGGCCCTCGGCGTTTTGGAAATAAAGACAAATCTTTCTAGTGAACTGCTGGTTTATCGGGGACTAAAAAGCCCCACAGGTACAGAGGCTGCCTCTGTTCACCCAGCAAAGACTTGGTTTGAAAATTTTTTACTTGGTCTATAGGTCATTGGAAAAAATATTCAGGAACCTATGTATACACAGGTTGCAAAGATACTCAGACCCCAACATGAGAGCTAGCATTGCACAGAAGCCCTGGTCATTGCAAGGGGTTAGCGGGGCACACCAGAAGCTACAGCATTTAGGTTCCCGGAGATAAGCCCTTCAGTGATGAAGCAGGGCCCACCACCAGATCAGCAGGCCTGCCTATCATCCTTGCTGAGGCGTCCATTGCTAACTACATAATCACGTGGGGCTCCCTCTTCCGTCAGTGAGTTCTACTTGGCACAGCTGCCCATGACTCTGAATGGCCCCGATGGATCAGGTTCAACTTTTCATTTCATCAAGAGAGATGGATACAGGAGGTTTGGGGTAAAACATGAGCATCTCAGATGCCTGCTACACAGTATAGAGAGGCTGTCAAAAAGAAAAAAGTTAGTGCCGGGCATGGTGGCGCACACCTTTAATCCCAGCAGTCGGGAGGCAGAGGCAGGCAGATTTCTGAGTTCGAGGCCAGCCTGGTCTACAAAGTGAGTTCCAAGACAGCCAAGGCTATACAGAGAAACCCTGTCGCGAAAAACAAAAACAAAAAACAAAAAACAAAAAACAAACAAACAAACAAAAACCTTGCTTAAGAAAATTGAGGAGAAAAAACCCCAAAGAAACAAATAAATAGTTTATAAATATGAAAATATGTCCCTATACAACTATCACTCTGAGGAAGTAGTAGAGGACAGGTCTCAGTCACAGCTGAGTTCAATCACAGTTCTGCCAATGGAGACAGACGGTCCAGCAAAATCCCTGCCTACCGGGATCAGCTTATCAGCAATTCTCATCCTCAAAGCACACCATATGTGTGGAACATTTAATATGGATTTCTCCACTCAATCCTCAGTCCAGCTCTGGAGCTAAGGGACATTCTTTCTGAAATATATGCAGGAAGGAGGGGGGGGGAAGGAAGAAGAAAAGATAAGAAAAGCCAAACAATGTTTGTGTGGTTACTTGTTTGCAAATAATTGTTAATTTCCTTAGTCATAAAATGATCCATGTCAGCTCAGAGCCTTAGCAGGGTCCTGGTCTGCAAACTCATGGGGCACAGACAGGAGCATCAAATTCAAGGTGTAATCCTAGATTGTGTGCTCCTAATCGCTCTAAATCTCCAAGACTCAGAGGCTGGCCCACATCATCCAAGAGCCATCCAAGTTTGAAGAGCCTGGAGATCTAATCATCTCTGCAGCAGGATTACAAGGTGACAATTGTTTCAAAGACCCAACTACCAGCAGTAAAAAGAAGAAAAAGGCACACAAGGAGGATTGCAGCACCCAGACTATAGATCAGATACTGTTGTTAGTTTACTAAAAGCTTCAAAGACTGCAGTTACTCAGTCATTTTTCCATCTTTTTTCATGTCGGAATACAAATTAGTAAAGCTGAATTAAATCACAAAAAGAAATCATAACCACAAATGAGCAGAGTAAAATACTACTGGTTGTCTTTGGTTTTGAAAAATGAGGCTGGCAATTTCTATGGGTTACAATGTGACTGTTTAACCCACTTGAATGATAGCTGTAATCTCTCATGGAAAGCTTAAAAGGTATATATGTATATATGTATATATGTATATATGTATATATGTATATATGTATATATCATATATAATATATAATATATGATATATGTATATATCATATATAATATATTACACACATTTTGTTATTATATATTATTATGTATTTTTGTATTTAATATATTTATATAATATACCAATATATATTTACATATATTTATATTATATTTACATTATAGTATAGATTTATATTTTATATATTATAGTATTTATGTTACATATAATATATTAATATATATTAACAATCATCTATACTAAAGGAATTGAGGGAAGTGGACTCATAGGGAAAGGACAGGCACAGACAAATTTTATCAAAGAAAGGCAGATTTGGGCACCAGTTTGACTACCAGACAGCTGTTCCAGTTCTCTCTTTGTTTTATCCTTTTGCAAAAGGCTTTGGGGGGAATCTGTCATGCAAGGCAAATGGAAGGAAGGTCACACAAGGATTACTGGTGGGGTACCACTTGGGGAGGAAGCCAGGGAGGTCAGTGAACTCTGGAAAAGAAAGTTTCTTCCCAGTCGGTTTTAGCGGCTTGGACAGGGTGCAATTCCAAGACAACAAAAAGCTAAGTCAGGAATCAGGAAGGCAGATTCAAAGATGTTAAAGGGTCAAACACTAGCCCATCACTTTTGTATAAAAATGTGTTAACTACTGTAGAATAAATAAATACCCTGGACTGAAAGGGGTAAAACCAGTTAAAACTATGTGGTTCATATACACTGCTTTATCAGTGAGGAAGTAGAAACTACCAGGATTGCTTTTCCTCATGTCCCACACAGTGTAAGGCTAAAGTTGAGAGGTTTTAGATCTCTGACACGATAGGCTTAGATACACTTTTTTTTACATCAGTTTAACAACAACAACAACAACAACAACAACAACAACAACAACAAACCTATCTATTCTGTGAAAGTATGCGAACTCCAGAAACTGAGAATTCAATCAGGCTGACTTTAACCCTTGACCACAGGTTTTGACGCAATCTAAGCCTGGAATTCAATTAAACGTTGAATCTGACCCAGACTTAACATGCCGGCATCCTACTGGTTTTGTATCCAGTGTGTATTCAGTTTGTATCCAGAGTGCCCCAAATCCCCAAAACAACCCTCCCGAGGTGACTAGGTTTCCTGAGAAGATAAAAGCCGCTGTCAAAATAGGTGCAGTAAGTTCTGGCCACCTGAGGGTGTTACAAAGAGAGAGCGCCAAGAGCCGCCAGAGCTTAATGAAATTCCAGGGTTGCACACACAGTCAGCTTTACACATACCAACTTCATACAGCACATCCAAGCAATGAGCTACATCATTGTTTCTCAGGAACACTGAGAAACTGAGCAAGCCAACCACCCTCTCCTCACTGGGGGTTCTGACTTTTCGGACTGTAGAGCTCTGAGACTCCATGGGGGACACAAAGAGGGGACCTTCTCTAGCAGTCACCCTGGGGCCTGCTGCCCGACCCCTAACCCTGGCCAACAACCTTTTCCTCTGGCCAACAGTCCACACAGTCGTAGCCAGCTAGGTATTACCGTGTGTCCGGGTGTCGGATGGGGCACAGCTTCTAGACTCCCGGGTCACTCCCATAAAGCGCTGACTTGCTGATTTGGGGGCGCCCATGCAAGTTTCTGCCCCCCCCCCCCCCCGCAGGACTGCTCCTAGCTGGAGCACACAGCACTCCCCGCCATCGCGCCCGCACCGCTGTTGGAGTGTTGTCCAGAGTGTCCTATTTGGGGATAGTTCCGCTGGACTTGGGGGCGCGGGTGGCACAGGGCGCGCTTGAGCAAACTTCGCAGAGCTGCAAACTGCAACCCGGGTGGCTGCAGTAAGGGGCGGGAGCGCCGGGCTAGCAGGTCCAGTCTGAGTCGGGCTAAGAGCGGTCTTGGGGCAGCACTGCCAAGGACCCCATCAGTCCCCTCCCAGGAGCAGCGCTCAGAGACACCCCCCACCCCCCCTGCCCAGGGCCAGGCACTGAGGTCCCGCTCTTCCCACCTGCAGATTCGGGGCGCGTGGCTAAGGTCCCCTCGGCTTCCCTTGTCTGGTCCTTGGAATAGTCCCGGCCGAGTTTATGGGAGCGGGGTGGCTCCGGAGCGCTGGCTCCGCGGTGCGCTGCGCTCCAGCGCCGGCTCCGGCGGCCCCGAGCTCTGCAGCTGCAGCTCGCTTGGCTCCACTTCCTCTTTCCCACTCGGCTGCCGGCGCGTCCCGCCCCGCCCCGCTCCTCCGGCCGCTGCCGCGGGTCACGGTCCCCGCCCGCCTCCACGGGGCCCTGCGGGAGGACCAGGCAGAGAGGAG
>LR753355.1:419008-504991 GCA_902729485.2 Mus minutoides | reverse complement strand
GCCTTGGACATGGCCATTTCCCAGAGTGTTCTGAAATTGGATCCAAAACCGTTTCTTTGCATCCAAACTCGAATTTCACACTGTAGCTTATGAGGTCACAAGACTAAAAAATGGAAGAAGGGCACTTACTGGGTCCAGGCATCAGCACCTCCACCAACCCAGTGAACATACTGGATGACCTGTGATTAGAGAAAGCAAAGGTGGAAAAGGAGGCAGAGACCTTTGTGACAGCCAGATGTTTAAAGGCACCGATAAGGTAGGACAATAAAAGTAGGACCTCTATCAGAGGTGCCTTTGTGGTGACGTTCTTGGTAACACTTGGCACCTTTCAAACAGGTGTGTCAGATGTGCCTGTGCTTCACCAGGCCTAGTAAGACACAACCATGTACTCTTGGCTTGCTTCTAAGAACTTCATCTCCCTGTAGTACATCACATTTTATAAAGTCTTATGGTACTGGGTGAGAGGGTTTTTTTTTTTTTTAATAAATAAACAACTCATCTTTCAATGTGTCCACATTCTGCGTAGCATAATGAACTCTGGCCATCCTGCCTGCTTTCCCCTAGTATGTAAGACATTCTTTTGTCCAACATATAGTTACTACTGCTGTGATGAAACACCATGACTAAAAGCCAAGAGGGTAGGGAAACCCTTGGCTTTCACGTCCACATCACTATTCAACATTGGAGGAAGTCAAGGCAGGGCAGAAACCTGGAGGCAGCTGCTAATGCTGAGGCCATGGAGGGTACTACTTACTGGCTTGCTCAGCCTGCTTTCTTACAGCACCCAGGACCACCAGTCCAGGAGTGACCCTCTCATGATGGGCTAGGCCCTCCTGCATGGATCACTAATTAAGAAAATGCCCTACAGGCTTGCCTATAGCTATATCCTATGGAGGCATTTTCTCAGTTGAGGCTCCCTCCTCTCTGATGACTCTAGCTTATGTTAAATTGATATAAAACAAGCCAGCATGAATATACTGTATACACTACAACTCACTAGTAGCTGTCTCACACTTCAGATCAATTGCTGTGGTATCACAGTGCTTGCGTTTCAGTGAGACCTACTTTACTTATTGATGGTACAGAAGTCCAAGAGTAAGGATACTTAGGCCTTTTATTACACTGATTGTTAGAACTGTTCGATCTTATTAATGCCCCTCACTATTTTCTTAGTATACTTACTTTATAAATTATCCTCTCTCATCGGTAGGTAAGTATGAGTGGCAAATGTTATATTGTGTACGGTTGGCTTTGGGTACTGACTTGGAGTTTTGGAGCATACTTGTCCAGGATTCAGGAAGACTATACCACATCAAGCCTGCGAGTTGGCACTGATCCTTCTATAAAGACCCAGGACTCAGAGAAGCCATTTGTTGAGTATTGGGGGTACTTGGAGAGGAAGTGAGCAAAGCTGGGGTTCCCCACTCTCTGTGATTCTTTCCTCTCAGGCCCTTGCAGGTCTGAGCCACAGAACCTGGCAGAGAGGAGACATTTACTGGCTTTCTCTAAGCCAATGTCCTTGACTGATCCCTACCGACAAGAGAACTTGGGGTACAGTCTGCAGTCCATTGCCCCACGTCAGAGGAAACTGAGTAAGAGAAAAGAAGGAAGGAGGTCTGGGGAAATGCTTTGGTAGGTAACGTACTCGCTGTGCAAGCATGTAGACCTGAGTTCTGATCCCCAGAACCCCTAAAAGTGTTGGGCATGGCGACATGTATCTGTAAACCCGGTGTTAGGGAGGTGGAGACAGGAGGATTCCTAGAGCTCACTGGACAGCCAGTTTAGCTGAATTTGTGAGTTACGAGTTCAGTAACTGTGCTTCCAAAATATGGTGGAGAGTGATTGAGGAAATCACCTATCACTGACCTCCTCCTCTTTCCATGTTCAAGTGTACACATGCACACACCTACAGGAAAACTTGCACACAAACACACACACATGTGCATGCCCTCCCCCCCGCCCCAAAACAGAGGGCAGCAGAAAGAGAAGAGTAAGAAGGATCTGAGGGGACAGGCCCAGGCCTGGTCTATGTTCAAATCATACCTTGTTCCCTCTCAAGGAAGACTAGGTCTGTCAATTAGATGTCTGCAGAAAAAACATGTTTGCTTTCTGAGATTATCAGCTGTCTCCGGTAGGGTAGCATCTTATTAATTCCTCAGACAGAGCTATTACGGCACAGACATTGTAATAATCCATGAAGTGGCAGATCTCTGAGGACGTTTCTGCAGCTTGCTGGTGTGGTCAAACGCTGCTAACCCGCTCTAGCAGAATGCAAACACAGCTCTGCTTGTGGTTCCCAGTTCACCAGCTAACTCAGCTGTTCTGAGGGATGGCAGCCAGCTTGGCCTTGCTGTAGATTCTCCCATCCAGGCACAGGAGCAGAATGCAAACACAGCTCTGCTTGTGGTTCCCAGTTCACCAGCTAACTCAGCTGTTCTGAGGGATGGCAGCCAGCATGGCCTTGCTGTAGATTCTCCCATCCAGGTACAGGAGGGGCTTGATTTTTGCACACTTCACCAGGTTTAATGGCTCCATCATGCTATGCTTTAATTTTATGACTTAGGATGATAATTTTTATGGTGTTTATGATGACTGTATTGAATTTATGATTTTGCAAGATCAGAAAAACCATGTCTGCTGGAATATAGATAGAACTCCTCAAAGAAGGCCCAGGTAACATTGATCTACTCTATTTTTTTTAATGGAAAAAGCTATTTTAATTTCAAATTTAGATTTGTGAGGCTTAAAAGCCCTTTTGTAAAAAAAAAAATCTTCTAAAACTGCAATTCCAGCACTAGGAAGGCTGAGGTGAGAACATTGCTAGTTCAAAGATAAGTACATTCCAGAGTAACTTGGCCAGCCACGTAAATGTTTATGGTAAGTGTCCTATGGTGACACTTTAGGAAAGTGTATTGTGGTGGCTAATATTGTCAACTTCATATGGTTAAAAACTAGCTAGGAGGCACACCCCTGGGTATATAAGTGAGGGAGTATTTAGGTAAAGTTAATTGTGTGCTAAGTCTCATTCTAGCTGTGGGGGCACTTTTTCATGGGCTTTGGGCCTGCACTGAATTAAAAGAAGAAAAGCAAGCTCAGCACCAGCATCTTTTCCTCCATTTCTGAAGGGCAGATGCACTTCCTCAAGCTCCTGCAGCCCTGACTTTCCCGCCATGAAAGACTGTATCCTTGAACTATGAGCCAAAATCAACAGTACCTTCTGTAAGTCGCTCTTATTACATAGCCTGTCATCATGGCAAGAAGGAAAGGATTTAATACCAGTCTCATGGAAAAAAACGTAAGCAAGTGTGTGTAAGATGAAGTGTGTTCAAATCTTCTTCAGTCAGGGTAGTCAACTGAGTGTAGCACTCAGGTGGATAGTTTCAGAAGGAATTTTCTTCTCTCCAGACTGTGGTTGGATAGAAGATTTACAAGCCGTCTTATCCTCAAAAAGCAAAAGATAAAATAGGAAATGTTTATTGTTCTTAGACTCTTGCTGAGCAGAACCTAAAAGCAGACAGTGGAATCTGGAATCTGGAAGGAATCTGGATTCTAGAGGAACCTAGAAATCCTACTGCATATGACTCTTCTCCACTGCTATCCTATCTTGTTTAGGAAGAATCTAAAAATCCCCAAATCTGGTAACAAAGAAGGTAAAGACCAAGTGTCCAGAGACATGGCCACTGACAGAAACAAAGAAGAAAAACGTTTTGGTACACAGATTCATAGGGTCCTTTGTATACAGAAGGCAAGGTAGCAACGGTAGCTGGACACACGCATTGGAAGCCTGTGGTGAAGGCTTGCTCACATCATGCAGGACAAGGTCAGAAATGGGTAGAACTTTCAACGGCCTGCCTTATTGAGCTACTTCCAACAGCCAGGCTCCACCTCCTTAATAATACCACAACCTCTCCAGCCAGGGAATAGCATTCAGAACACAAGCTTCTCAGGGACATTTTATATTTAACCAATGACAGGGTCCTTAAGGAGATTCTATTAAAGCACTGCTGGACAGTTTACCCTTGTGCTTCATAGTTAATGTTTTGTTCCCAAAGCAATTCGTTTGGAAGACATTGACAGTCTTTTTGAGGAGCTATTTTCTCTATTGGCTTTGTAAAAGGGAGATGTTACCTCTATGCTTCTTTTCTTAACAATTATGTGTTTAGAAAAGCCCCATGACCGATGTATCTGGAGTATATCATCCTGATTGAGGTAACCCAATCACAAAAGAACACACATGAGATGCACTCACTGATAAGAACACACATGATATCCATTCACTAATAAGTAGATATTAGCCCAGAAACTTAGAATACCAAAGATACAATTTGGAAACCACATGAAATTCAAGAAGAAGGAAGACCAAAGTGTGGATACTTTGTTCTTTCTTAAAATGGGGAACAAAATACCCATGGAAGGAGATACAGAGACAAAGTTCAGAGCTGAGACAGAAGGAAGGACCATCCAGAGACTGCCTCACCTGGGGATCCATCCTATAAACAACCACCAGACCACTATTGCATATGCCAGCAAGATTTTGCTGACAGGACCCTGATATAGATGTCTCCTGAGAGGCTATGCCAGTGCCTGGTAAACACAGAAGTAGATGCTCACAGTCATCTATTGGATGGAACACAGGGCCTCTAATGAAGAAGCTAGAGAAAGTACCAAAGGAACTAAAGGGGTCTGCAAACCTATAGGAGGAAAAACAATATGAACTAACCAGTACCCCCCAGAGCTTGTGTCTCTAGTTACATATGTAGCAGAGGATGGCCTCGTTGGCCATCATTAGGAGGAGAGGCCCTTGGTCTTGTGAAGATTCCATGCCCCAGTACAGGGGAATAGCAGGGCCAGGAAGCAGGTGTGGGTGGGTTGGGGAGCAGGGCTGGGAGAGGGTATAGGGGACTTTCAGAGTGGAAACTAGAAAAGAGGATAGCATTTGAAATGTAAATGAAGAAAATATCTAATAAAAAAAAAAAGAAAGAAAGAAACCCCGTATGAAATATCAGTACACCTTCTAGCGTCAATTGGCTGATTGGAAATTTGGGGAGTCTGCCACATGGAAGGGGGTTTCTATTGTTATTTGGTGGTAGGATGGAAGGGTCCCTTGAACTTTTTACATCATTTAGACCCTCATTCAAGACAGGGAGGTATTTCACCCAAACTCCAGAAGCATCTTGAACATATACTGAGCAGCTTTTCAAGTGGACATCTTAAATGTAAATGCCGTTAGAAGCCAGAACAGTAAAAAGCAAGTATCTTCTTAGTGGGTCTGAGTTGTCAGGGTGTGGAGCATACATGAAGGAGTGGGAGTTCAGATGTCCTCAAATAGTGTTTTAGCAGGAAAATCAAAAACAAAAACAAACAAACAACCCTTACATCAACTCTTTGGTGTGTTACTTCTCCTTTATTCCCAGTCGCTTGGGAGTACGTTTTCAAACAAGGACAAAAGGTTTCAGAGCTCCTGCTCCCTTCCTCCTGCTCATTCTTTTCTTCCTTAAAATCAGACAGTGTAGTTGGCTGAGGGAGGTGAGCTTTTCCCTCCTCTGGAATTCAATGCTATGATGCTGAAATTAGGGAGTTGACAAGGCTATTTTTACCCATGGGAACTTTACATTAGCTCTGATCTTCAGTTCTACAAGCCAGTGACTTACAATTGGGACGGGATTCCCGCCCCCCCCCCATTAATATTTTGTGGCAAATTCATTTCCAACAAGTCATTTGCAATGAAGCTTTAGCTGCAGTGGACTGTCCTGGTTGGGATAAGTGTTCCCTAAAGACCTGATGTTAAAGGATTAGTCCCAAGCCTTTTGAGAAGCCTTTCAATAGATGGGGCATAATAGGAGATCTATAGGACATTGGGCTTCTTCTTGAAGGGTTGTGTGAACCTGGTCCAGTGTAAGCATTTGGAGGAACAGGCATAAAAGAAATGTCAGTTTGAGATGCAAGTTCCTGATGCCTAAATGCAGGAGGTCTTGGAACACCCATTCAGGTCCTTTCCTGGGAGCTAAGTGCTACAAAAATGAAGATGAACCATGACAAGCCTGAACCCACTAAGAGAGAGCTGTATGGATTCCTTCCCTACTTCTCTTGTCTCTATTTTAAGAGATAAGCAGTGTGACTGAGGTTTTTACTGTTCAAAGGTGGGTCCTCAAAGATCACCGGGAATCCCAGTCTCCTTAAGACATTGGCAGAGATGGTACAAAACCAGTGAACTATGTCCAGTTCAGTGGTCTGTCCACGAGGATTCCTGGACTCCCTATCTCCTTATTCAACCCAGACATGATATATAGGCCTTATTTTCTAGCCAGAGTGCAAGGATGGAAGGAAAACATATGTAGGGCTTGTTTGTACACTGAATGACACAAATACAGAGAGAAAAGTTTTATAGTCCATAGAACCCTTATATGTTGTGTCTGCAGATAGATTTTGAGGTTAGCTAGTTCTCTCTGTCTTCAGGCTTGAATGTGAAGGAAGTTCACATTCAAGATCTTACTGTACACACTGCAGACAGAAAAGAAAAGGGACAGGTCACTATAAGGGATAAAGTAATCACCAGCAGGGTGGGGGCCACCGTGTGTTCATCCTCATCCAAGACCACTGCAAAGAGGCGGTGTCCGTCCAGATACATCTTAGAAATAACAGTCTCAGGCTGCCACTAAGGTATATGTTGTGTGACAACTCATTAACTAGAGAAAAACTCCAGACAGAGAGATGCCAGAGGGACAGGATTTCAAGGTTGCTCTTGCATTGACCGCAAAATTTGATTAATGTTTAGGGAAGAAATGACCTAGTGTGTGCTATGTGTAGCAACTTCAAATATAATACTTTCAAATGTAGTTTACTACTGGTCAACCCTGCAAAAACATGCCCCAAACATTTTTTAAATGAGCTTAAATAAAAAAATCAAATGTTTAGGTGCGTGTGTCTATGATGTACAGTCACGTGTCTGTGGTGCATTAGTGTATGCATGTGCATGCATGTGTAGGGGTCAGGGATCAACTTGGGTGACATCCCTAGCAGCTTGGATCTGGAGGTCATGGATTTGGATAGATTTGCTGATCAGCAAACATCTCTTGTGTTTACACATGAGGCTGGATGGCAGGCCCTTGGGACCTTTCTGTCTCTGCCTCCCACCTCACTGTCATGCCCAATGTTTTATAGGAGTAGAAAAGATGTGGGCTTGTTGCCTCATGTTGGTGCAGCAAGTACTTACTAACTGAGCCATTTCACTAACTGCCACCTACCGGACTGTTTACTTTTGATGAAAAAAAAAAAAAAACTTTTACTGACATTTTTAAGGACCTGAAATGTAAACAGAGTTTAGTAATGAAGGAGGAGGGGATCTACTGGCAGGTATGTGAAACTTGGTCTTGGAGAAACAGAATGGCAACAGGGAAGTGTTGGTAAACTGAGTCACGAGGGGACAAAGATCCTCTCTCCATGCCACGCTGGAGGTTCTCGCTGCGGGCACCGGGGTGCCAACACTCAACCATGACATACTTTCCTCAATCCAAATGGCCGGCCACAATCTCTGATTTGCTAAAATATTCTACTGAGCCAAATTTTGTCATGTGTGCTAATTAATAATAAGATATTTCAGACTCATTTTCTCCAAATCTCTTTATTAGAAAACCCAGGAAAATTTTATTCATATATCACTGATAGCAATAAAATAGAGTCTATACTTACAAAATGTTTACTAAAATAGAGTATCTGATACACTTAGGAATTACTAAGAATAATGATGTGTAAATATCATAAGTTTTCTTTAATTTGTGATTCCTAGATTTTGTACAGTTGCATGAAATCATATATATGCACATTAAATATATAATACAATAAGTACATACAATAAATATGTAATATTGTCTAGAGGAACAAAGGATACTAACACGAGGGTGTCAAAAGAGAGAAGAGAGTAAGATATATAAATATGTATATATTTATGTAAAATATTTTCTAAAAAAAAATAAATAAATAAGTAACATAAAACTTATAAAAGGAGAAAATATAAACATTTCTCTGTCTTGTTTTTAAAGATACAGTTTTACTATGCCAGTCAGGCTGCTCTCAAAAGTCTGGTCGTCTTCTTCTTCTTCTTCTTCTTCTTCTTCTTCTTCTTCTTCTTCTTCTTCTTCTTCTTCTTCTTCTTCTTCTTCTTCTTCTTCTCCTTCTCCTTCTCCTTCTCCTTCTCCCTCTCCCTCTCCCTCTCCCTCTCCCTCTCCTTCTCCTTCTCCTTCTCCTCTCTTTCTCCTCCTCCTCTTCCTCCTTCTCTTCCTCCTCCTCCTCCTCTTCTTCTTCCCAAGTGCTGATATAATGCTGCACTGTAAGGTCCAACAAAATATTTTGGCTATAGATTCATTCTTCAGTGTGTGCTCAGTGAATTTACCCTAAATATTCACAATTTCATTTTACATCAATTAAGGACTGGCAGAATTACCTGTATCAGTGGTGTATATCACTCTTGAAAGGATAGAAATAAAACCTTTTCCTTCCATAGTCACATTTGTTCTTGGATCGCTGCCTCTCAACAGTCTGTGTTCTTTCAGCTTTTAGCTTTCCTTCCTGGCTTTAAATTTCCAAGTCCTGCCTCTCCAAGTCCCCTGAAACAGTGGCCCTCAATCTGTGGGTCACAACCCCTTTGGTGGGGTCCAGTGACCCTATCACAGGGGTTGCACACCAGATATCCTGTATATCTGATATTTACATTACAACTAATAACAGTAGCAAAATTACAGCCATGAAGTAGTAACTAAATAATTTTATTATTGGGGTTCAGCACAGCACGAGGGTCATATTATAGGGTCATAGCTGCATTAAGCAGTTTGAGAACCACTGCTCTAAAACTTAACTTTATTTTGAATACCAAAATCTTCGATCTCATTAACAATTCTCTTCCAGCCTAAGTCAGCAAAGCTGATTCTGTAACCTAGACACACAATGTGTGCCTATGTACAGAGAGGACTACCACTCACTTTGGGGATTTTTTTAAAATAAATTAAGGCAAAAGAAATTTAGTTTTTCCTCCCTAAATTGTTGCCTTGAAAAAAAAAACAAATAAACAAAACACAAACCCTCTTTGAAACAGTCAACTTCCTTGTTTTTGTGACTCTTAACCATGGAACAAGTGACTTGCACACTGGCATAAACGAGCTGCCAAAGATCTAGTCAGGACTATGAGGGAAGATGGACATCCCTGCAAGCCATGTGGGCCCCAGCTGCTGTGTAGGCTGAATTCCTTTGGGATGCCATTAACAGAAGACCCGCCCAGCACACTGGTTTCAGAGTAACCTTTTTTTCCCTGTAATTACAGAAAGACTCTGGGACTGAAGAATCCAAGCACACGATCAATTTCCAGCAACCCAATACTTGCCTGAGCTGACTGCCACATTCCTAGCAAGATGTTTGATCTCCTGTTTCCTTTAGGACATGGATCCTTTCAATTTTCAAGAACAGAAACGTCTTTTAAAACTATTCTGCCAGTTTTTTTTTAAAGAAAGAATAAAAAGAATGAGAAAAATAATCTTGATAGGGATTAATGAAGTTTACAAGCACATCTGTAACCACACAATTCAAAATATAACACCTAAGATGAAATCCCTTCTCGAAGATACCTCCTCAAATGCGACCATGTATTTCTTTCATTCCGTTTCTCTTACTCCAGCTTTGTGGTTCGAGGTCCCCACCTGGAATATGCTTACATAGCTATAATACACATGTGAGTCCATTTGTCTCAGTGCGAATCCAATCTGTGGTACAGAGTCTGAGAATAGGATAAAGAGGGAATCCATGGGCTTCTCCATTGTCAGGAAACAGGCTAAGTGGCCAGCCACCTTCACGTCCTCTGTCCCCATTGGAAACTCTGGTCGCAGCCCTTTTGTGTTGTAAAGTATACAACCCTCCCAGTTAATGCTGTCCTGGCCAGAAAGGAAGCTATTCCTGGCCAGTCACAGCGAGCCAGGCAGGTGGTTTATCAGGGTGTGCATTGGAAAAGAATACGCCTAATTAAATGGTAACATTGTTCAGACTTGCTCAGGCATTAAGGGGAAAACTGTGGCTGAGTTTAAAAAATCACCACTGGGGAAAGACGCTTACACCTTTTAGGGAAATGAATACTTGATTGGGAATTAATTCCCTAAATTATAACCCCTTTTAACTCTGTTGCAAGGAAATAATCCACCCATTGCCAATTACTGTGGAATATGACTCAGGTGAATAGATATTAAACAGTTCCACATTACCCAAATTCAGATGGAAAGCTGAATTTTATAGGTCAGGGATAAAGATATCACCTTTAAGAGATCACATCCCCTAAGTTATTGGTTTCACATATTTCTTGTAATAAAGGTGCAACTGCTTGCTGGCCTGTCTATTATGCTATGTTGATTTCATGTATACATTCACTGATGCATAAACTGTACTTGAAGAGCCATCCCATAAAACAACTGCATCAGCTTTCAATCGATTTCTTCTTTGATGACTTCACAATGTTGTACGTTTAAAGGGCCCACCAGGATTGTTAACAAAAGTGACTTGAACCTAGGGAAACTCACTGTCAGCTCAGAGGGTGCTAAAAAGGTAAGGTATGCCTACATGCTCTTGTGTAGGAACGGGCTGAGGCAGACCTCATGAATGAAGGCATTAGCTACCCCTCGCACACATTTCCAAGACTTCCTAGTGTTGAACAAAGTTCAAACCCATTACCCTTGTAGTCAAAGTCTATTAATTTAGCAGGTGTCTGGCCATAGAGCCTTTCATTATTAATGTCTTCAGCATCAATGTTTCTCCCTTACCCAAACTTCAAACCAATCCTACCAGTGAAGAATAAACCTTCTCTGAACATATCACACACATTTCTGCTCTTGAAGGTACTGTAGTAGGCTTTCCCGGGTTCTGTGAGGTGAGTCCTTCTCCAGGCATATGCTCCAGTTCCAAAGAGACATATCAGGGTTTCTCCAAATACCATCTGAATGCCCAAACTATACTATGGCTACACACCTTCTCTTGTGATGGCAGCAAGGACGAAGGGGCTTGGCCTCGTGCACTCTCCCTGTGTGGTTATTGGCAGTGCTACAGGGAGGCAGGTGAGACCTAGTTAATTTCATAATGGCGAGACTTGCAAGTATACACATTTGTGCTTTCTGCAAAGGCTCAGCAAAGAAAATTTATGTAATTGAAGGTAGTTATTTATAAAACCCAAGTGATTCATTGATGGATTTGCTAGTTAAAATCTTTTTGCGAAAGTGTTTTCTACCAGACTGCTGGCCAACTGGCGGATGTTTAGTGGATAAATCAGCCTGGGCGAGATTAATTAAAGGAAACATCCTCTTCATATCTGTTTTCTGGAGAAGCAGGTCCTCAACACTTGGCAATTTTGCTATCTAGTATCTTACCCTGTTGGGCTGAGCTTGTGTGCAAACCCAGGGAAACCCAGAGCACCTCATGCAGCCTTCTCAAACCTTTCTCCAATTAACTCTTTCCTAGGAAATAAAATTAAATTAAAAGAGGGAGGAAAAGAATGGGAAAGAAGAACAAAAGAAAAGAGAAAACCAGAAAAGTATCTGTTCATGGATGACAAGTTGGTGGCCTTCTTAGAATTTATCTTAATCGGTTTTCAATTACGAAGACATTTTAATTAACTTACCTTTTAAATTAGCAAACAACGTAACAGGTTGCCTAATGGCAGTGAGGAGGAGGTTTGTTTGCCGACTGAATTCTGCATTGAGAAGGCGTGGGGCATCTCGGGAGCTGTGGCTTCTTCTCTTGGCTGACTCGGTTGCAGCTGCCACCTAGGAGCAGCTCTGTGGACAGGGCTCTCTCTGTGTGAGGAAGTGAGGGATACTGGTCCATGTGGCCCATCAAGGGAGAAATGGATCTAGCCTGATGGCGGTAGATGGCGATTTCCAGGCAGGATCTTGGAGGGCCTTTGAGTGGCTGGCAATGTCATGTTTTCACTGAGAAGGCCCTATGGTCATGTCTTGGGTTCGATGTAGGGATAATAGAAGCAGAAGTATGCCATGTAAAGTTGCCAAGGGAACCCACACAGGTTGGCTGCTTGGCAAAGCCATCCCTTGCCTACCTGAGGGACGGCTAGCCTGCCTCAAACAACAATGGCAGCATGCCACTCGCCCATTAACAATTTGACATTTGCTGAGTCCCACCCTTGTGCCAGGACTACTTGAGGCACAGGTGACATGGTATGAGGCAAAGGAGCACTGTTCCTGTCCTTATGGATTCTCCTCATAAAGGAGGAAGCAGATCTTAGTGAGGTAATGTCTGAGTCATTATAAATTAGTAACTGGAAAAAGTAAAGGATGATATGAGACAATCTACAGAAATATAACCTAGCACTGTGGCGGGAAATTGCCCTTGAAACTACCCTTGGAAGGATGGATCTCAAGGATAAGTAAAGTTAACATGGCAAAGGAGAAGCAAAGACCCAGAGTGTGCCTGTGGTATCTGCACTGCTGTGAGGCAGTGGAAGCAGCCATGGGACCCTTGCAGGAGGAAGGCCTGCATTAGAGGCTGTGGGCGCTTGGCTGGAGTAATTGGTGACACAAGTTGAGTGAGCAGTGAGGGGAGGTGATTCAGAGAGAGTTCCAGGTCAGTGTGCTGTAGAAACATGGAGTCACTAGACTAGAGGCTCCATGTCAAGGACTTTTAGTTTCTTTCTTTCTTTCTTTTTTTTTTTAATACATTTTATTAGATATTTTCTTCATTTACATTTCAAGTGTTATCCCCAAAGTTCCCTATACCCTCTCCTGCCCTGCTCCCCAACCCACCCACACCTGCTTCCTGGCCCTGGTGTTCCCCCATACTGGGGCATATGATCTTCGCAAGACCAAGGGCCTCTCCTCCCATTGATGGTCAACTAGGTCACCCTCTGCTACATATACAACTAGAGACACAGTTCTGTAGGGTACTGGTTAGTTCATATTGTTGATCCTCCTATAGGGTTGCTGACCCCTTTAGCTCCTTGGTTACTTTCTCTAGCTCCTTTTTTAGGGGCCCTGTGTTTCATCCAATAAATGACTGTGAGCATCCACTTCTGTATTTCCAGGCACTGGCATAGCCTCTCAGGAGACATCTATATCAGGGTCCTGTCAGCAAAATCTTGCTGGCATATGCAATAGTGTCTGGGTTTGGTGGTTGTTTAATGGGATGGATCCCCAGGTGGGATCTGGATGGTCCTTTTTTCTGTCTCTGCTCCAAACTTTGTCTCTGTAACTCCTTCCATGGATATTTTGTTCCCCATTCTAAGAAGGAAAGAAGTATCCACATTTTGGTCTTCCTTCTTGAGTTTCATGTGTTTGTAAATTGTATCTTGGGTAGTCTAAGTTTCTGGGCTTATTTCCACTTATTAATGAGTGCATATCATGTTGTGATTGTGTTACCTCAGTCAGGATGATATCCTCCAGATCCACCCATTTGCCTAGGAATTTCATGAATTCATTGTTTTTAATTGCTGAGTAGTACTCCATTGTGTAAATGTATCACATTTTCTGTATCCATTCCTCTGTTGAGGGACATCTGTGTTCTTTCCAGCTTCTGGCTATTATAAATAAGGCTGCTATGAACATAGTGGAGCATGTGTCCTTATTACAAGTTGGAGCATCTTCTGGGTATATGCCCAGGAGAGGTATTGTTGGATCTTCTGGTAGTAATATGTCCAATTATCTGAGAAACCGCCAGACTGATTTCCAGAGTGGTTGTACCAGCTTGCAATCCCACCAGCAATGGAGGAGTGTTCCTCTTTCTCCACATCCTCGCCAACATCTGCTGTCACCTGAATTTTTGATCTTAGGCATTCTGACTGGTGTGAGGTGGAATCACAGGGTTGTTTTGATTTGCATTTCCCTGATGATTAATGATGTTGAACATTTTTTCAGGTGCTTCTCAGCCATTCGGTATTCCTCAGTTGAGAATTCTTTGTTTAGCTCTGTACCCCATTTTTAATAGGGTTATTTGATTTCCTGGAGTCCAGCTTCTTGAGTTCTTTGTATATATTGGATATATATATACCTATCTGATTTAGGATTGGTAAAGATCCTTTCCCAATCTGTTGGTGGCCTTTTTGTCTTATTGACAGTGTCTTTTGCCTTACAGAAGCTTTACAATTTTATTAGGTCCTATTTATCGATTCTGGATATTACGGCACAAGCCATTGCTGTTCTGTTCAGGAATTTTCCCCCTGTGCCCATATCTTTGAGGCTTTCCCCCACTTTCTCCTCTATAAGTTTCAGGACTTTTAGTTTCTTAATCTCTACCAAGAGCCTGCACCTAGATAAAAGTCAGGGCTGGCCCCTGCTCTCTTACAATTGTGTGAGTCTAAGAAAAATTGGTTAAGTCCTTAGCTCTTTAATCTTTCATCTTGAGAATGTGGAGAGCTATCCCTGTCAAATCCTCTGGGCAGAGTAGTTACAAAGAGCGATTTGAGAGAACGAACATGGGGCTAGAGGGATGGCTCAGTGGCTAAGAGCACCTGCTACTCTTCCAGAGGACCAGGGTTTGATTCTCAGCATCAACATAACAGCTGAAAACATTTTGTTAACTCCTGTCCAAGAGGGTCTGACACACTTGTCTAGCTTCTGGGTATTTCATGCATGTATAGCACAGACAAACACATTTATACAGATAAATTAATAATAATAATAGAAATAATGCAATTTGTATGATCACAAAGGGGCATGTTCTAAAACACTGGGAAGAGTGATATAAGACACTCATAACAAAACCATACACCCTACAGCAATCAGAGTGTGTGGTCTGCCAAACCATGGATATCTAAGGCAAAGCTTCTTGACCTTTCTAAATCTGTGGCCCTTTAATACAGTTCCTCATGCTCTGGTGACTCCAACCATAAAATTAGTTATTGCTACCTCATAAGTGTAATTTTGCTACTGTTATGAATTGTAATGTAAATATCTCTGTTTTCCAGTGGTCTTAGGTGATCCCTGTGTAAGGGTTATCTGACCCACAGATTGAGACCAGTGATCTAAGGAAAGAATATGGGGTATGCTGGCAGGAAATTCTTCTTTATTCGGCCTTCACCTATTTTAATCAGTTTACGATTGGAGCAAAGATTTTCTACCTGCTTGGTGGAAGAGAAACGCAGCTGAGTGTCCAGTTGTTTGCTGTGGTTGTTTATCCATCACTGCAGCACAGAGTACCATTAATTCAGTGGCTCACCACAGCAGCCAGAGCATGCTCTGCTCATATCCTGGGATGTTCTCTGTGGTGTCATGATATAGCAGAAATCCCATGCCTTATGCTGGTTCCATGGATGCACTTCCTAGCTTCCAGAATTGTCTGAAATTGATCTGTTCTTTATTAATACAATTAAAAAGAGATACCAGATAACAAAAACTTTTAAGCATTTATTATTTCATAGCAGGTCCAGGGTCTGATCTGGTTTAACTGGATTCTCTGTCAGGGACCTTAAGTTCAAGGTATTGACTAGCTGTGCCCCATCTGAGGTTCTGGGAGGAGGCTTTCCAAGCTCATTCACATGGCCAACAGAACTTGCTTTCCTGCTGTTTCAGGACCCCGGTTCCCAATTTTTTGTTGGGGTCTGCTGCAGAACACTGTCCTTTGAGCACGACAACTGTCGTCTTTGTTGGAGTAGCTGTGGCTACTTGTAGGAGAGTCCCAGGATGAGGCCTGCTCGTTGTTGAAACCCCCTCTCAGAAGGAGAGGATGGGGAAAGTCACTGGACACTCACTGGCTGTCTCAGGTACTCTCAGTCTCAGGAGGTGCTGAGGACATGGCCTATGGGATGATCTGAAGGAGCGTTGCCATTGATACAGCTGAGAGGACATTGCTTTCCATACTGGAGTGTGACTTTTGGGCAGTGTGCTTTGGGAGTCACCCTGCTTCTGTAAATAGCTCCTCATCTATACTCCGTAAGCCCCCAACATTCCCAACTTCTCTAAGTTGGACTTTGGAAGCATTGTCCTTTGGTTTGTCGTTGGCACCTATAAGGAGGGCATAAATGGTTGATTGCATCTCCCGAGGGAAAGAGTTCCTAAAATAGGGTCATTCTCAGCTCTTAAAGGCTCCACTCTCCTTTACAGTCAACTGAGGTATAGGCAGTACTTTCAGATCTCTTTAACTTCTTCCAGTGACAGAGAGTTTTCTGTTTTTAAGGACATCGAGTTGGGCTTTGTGAATAATCTCTTTATCTGAAGCTTAGCAGGGTCATACATCATAGCAAAGTCAGAGGTGAGATCATACTCACAAGCTCTGGGGATTAGGTCATGGGCTCTTCAGAGCCATTTGCAGATATCTACCACAGTGCTCAAAGTGACCTTTACGATGTCACCCACCTCTTTCCATTTGAGTCTCCTCATCAATCATAGTTTGATAGACAATTGTGCTTTAAGTTAAATAAGGCAGCCTTTGTGTCTAGATCATAACAAACACAGCTCAAATGTGAAGGCATACTTCCTACATTCTCCCCTTGGGTTTTGTCTACTGGGAACCCAGTTAGTACTTCCAGCACCAGCACAGGTCTATTAAAGAAAGAGGTAAATCCTGCCTTTTGCATGGCTCAGGCTGTCTCAGAGTTCCTTGCTACTATATCACCTCTCTGTCCTTGCTGGAGTGTAGAATGTCTAGGTGTATACCAAGAATCCAAAGAAAAGAAGAATTCTCTGGAATTCAATGCTGTCCTAGTGTGTTAATTTCTAGACACACACACACACACACACACACACACACACACACACACATACACGCAGAGCCTCGACAGTAATCGTAACTTTTTGGTGGCAGCAGTGGATAAGAAGAAAAGATGGCTTAAATCTAATTGCTGGAGTGGAGCTCATTCTGCAGATTTTATGAATAACTTCTGCCAAAGCCTACTTCCTTTTAAGAATGCAAAATTCAACACAAGGGAACCCATTCTACCTGCCTCTGTAGCTGTGTGAATATAATAATCCTGCATTGTGATCCCTTGTGGGTCCCTGTTTGCAATAGCGAGTTTTTATAAAGCCTCCCTTTTTTATTAATATGAATTTCAACAAACAGCCAGCAGCCCTTAAATCCATCAACTGGCCCTAAAATCGTAGTAGCTGCTTTTTGAATCCTTTTAAGATCAGCTCAGTGAATGGGCCACTGTGCTTTCAGGCAGGGGTGCCAAGCACTGCCTCCCCAAAATGATCATTCTCCCCTAAATCAGTTTGATCCCTTCTGAAGTCAGAACCACAGCTCTGTGCAACTCTTCAAAGGCTATACAGGAGGGGGAGGTGGGGGTGGGGTGTCAGCAGAGGTCTGTACACTGCATTACAGACAGAGTTGCCTCCTGCTGAAGGTGTCAGTAGCCTTTCAGAGGCTTATTGTCTGTCCCTCATCTGTCCAGCAAAAGACAGCCATTTCTGCATCTATTATTTGCCCAGAGGCCTATTTTCAGGGTTAAAGCATGAACAAAAATGCTTTGCATAGAGTGCATTATTTGATAATTATATCTTTCATGCTCTACCCCAGGACCTAAGCCATGAATAATGACAAATGCCATGGTCTCATAGGAGGACATAGAAAACAAATGTAATGTATGCTAGTTCAACCACACCCAGCCAGAGATCTTTCAGTCCACAAGCATTCTTTATTCAATTTGATAAAGCCTGGAGGAAATAAAAGTCTTGTGAAAAGGGATGTTATATCTTATTGAATTCAGGGGAGTCCACTAGAATTCTTTTGCCTCTGCAATATGTAGGAAAGATCATTAGATGTATGTGTTCATTAAGCTATCTTTTCGAGGTACCTGGGTGTTTTTCTTCATCAGTACAGACTTTGTAATATCCCAGGCTCATCTTTTAGCATATTTATCCTTATTGTAATATTAAAAATGTGATGAGGGTAGGCCATTTAAATAATGCACATGCTGTTTATCTGAAAGCATTCCATTGTATATTGCTTTCCCCTAGAGCAGTAGTTTTTAACCTGTGGGATGCCAACCCTTTGGGGGTGGAAGGTCACATATCAGCTATCTCAAATATCAGATATTAGATTTCGATTCATAACAGTAGCACAATTACAATGATGAAGTTAGTGACAAAATAATTTTATGATTGGGGGTTGCCATGAGAAAGCATATTAAAGTATACTCCACAGCCTTAGAAAAGTTGAGAACCACTGTCTTAAAGTAACATATATTGTTAGTCTATGAAACTGGGTACTATTTAGTATCCAGATGTTGGACACGTTCGTGCTCTAACAAGCTGCTGTCAAGTACATTATGAAAAGTTGGAAAGTAAGGGGTGGGGAGCAAGTGAGATGTCTCAGCAGTTTAGTGTGTTTCCTGTTCTTGCAGAGAACCCAAACTTGCTCTTCAGTACTTACACCAGGCAGCTCATAAACACCTGCTACTCGACCTCCAGGGGACCCATTACACTCTCCTGGTCTCCTCAGGAACCTTGTGCACGTGCACGTGTACACACACACACACACACACACACACACACACACACACAAAAGCAAACAAAAATAACCTGCATTGAAGTTGAAAAATGCATAGAAGGCCTACAAGTATTATGGGATGAAATAGAACCTGGGCGGTGAGAGAGACAACCCAATGGTTACTATTGAGATTTCTGTTTTACTGAGAGCTTTGCATGTGTGATTTCACTTAGGGCAACACATACTATGCAAATGACATAACTTGTCAGCATCAGCCTCACACGACCTGAGCCTTTTGGGTAAAAACACAAGAGTACTAGAGTGGCTGTGTCAATGGTCCAGTGGAATACTCGCCTCAACACTGAACCAATGATCCCCTATGTGCTATGCAGTAGCGTGTTGCAACCTCCCTGGGCTTTCAAAACCAAGGAAGCTAAAAGGCCTTTTCTTTGGAAAAGGAAAACTCCATCAGACAAACAAGGCATGCACAGAGACCCTTTGGTTAGGCTTGGTTGGGGTCCAGCTCCTGACAGGGTGTGACTCCATAGCCCTGTCACCACTGGCTCCTGACCCTTCAGAGGGGCTGTCAGAAGCCACTTAGGGTAAACTTTTGGGAACAAGCCTCTGATTCTTCCCTTTAGCCAGGGATGGGGTGATGTGGAGAGGAGCCTGGGCAAAGGGTGAGGTCTAATTAACAGAGCTCTGCATCACACCTGTGAGACACTCTGGGGTGGTGCTGCCTGTGACTGTCATTTTCTGGCATGACTAATGTAACAATCAAACTTATATCTCCATTCTCTTAGATCTTCATGGTTTTCATCCCCTAGAGATAAATATTCCATATGAATCTTCAACATTTTAGTATGGGTTTTAAAGAGAAGCAGAAGTTAAGTGACATTCGTGTCTTGTCATTTGCAAGAGTGGAATAATGGGGACACAATTTTATCTCATGTATGTGTTCTTTCTTTTACATCAGAAATTCTTGATACTGACCTGTGACATCACAGCCTAGAGTCTCTAACCTAAAGACAGCTTCAGTCTTCCTTAGATGGAGAAGAGGGTCTTGGGAAGCCAAGGACTGTCTCACATCCAGAGCCAGGTCCCTTTAGCATGTTGTTAGAATATTACAACATGTGATCCACTTGCTGATGAGACATGAGGCTTGGTTCCATGCAGGGATGGGCTGCCACCCACTAGCAAGGCCATGGAAGAAACTGATCCGAAAGATTGTGAGTCACCTCAGAAAGAAATCTTGGAGGAAAGTTGGGAAATGCTGTGTTTCCCTGTTCCTAAGTTATCCTGGGCATGGTAACTTCAGTGGAAATCCTTCCAAAGACATGGTAGAAGAAAAACATCAGCACATTTGTTCTGTCAATATTTCTGAGTTATGCTAATATCCATGCAGTAGCCCACGGGTGGCCTGACAGCCAGTTGGGTCTATTACCTGGAACCCATTTATGAGGACTTTTACCATCTCCATAAATCCAGACTCCAAGGCAATTTATCTTTGTTCTTTACAACAAAGGCAAAAGAGTTTCTTTAATATTTGACAATCACCAATATGCCGTTTTATTGAAAAAAAATTTTTTAAAAAGAAGACAAATTATCAGGGGAAAGCAGCATCCCTTTAGCTCACACTCAGATGAGGACATCTCAGGTTCAACTAGTCATGCCTCTTTAAGAAACAGAACTAGTAGTTAATTTACCAAGAATGAAGGATCATCTTTAGTGAAGACAACAGGAAATTGTACCAGAATGAACTTTCTGTTTCTTACACTATGGGAAGGCATGATTTATCCTCCAAGTCCATATGAACATATGACACAGATATATATGTTCAGATATATTAAGATATAGTAAAGAATTCTGGAATTACATATAGCATGATACTACTAACAGTTGACCCAGTAGGGAGGGAGGGGGGATGAATGGAGAAACACACCTGCAACATAAATATATCATCAGGGGGGCTTCAACCTTTTTTGTATTATGTTCACATTTTACATAGAGAAGAGTTTGTAATCTCTGACTTATTTCAAGACACTGCTCTATAGGCCCACCAGTTAGTTATTCTTACCCCCCAACAAGGAGTACAGCTGAATAATTCAGATTTTGTACGACACAAGTATGCATGTATGTGTCCTGAACAGAGTTTTATATCAGTAACAAGAGAAAGCAGCCTGCTGAAGCTGGTTATAATTAGAAGCATTATGCTCTGTGTGGAGTCCTTCCACAAATAGATAACAATACGGTCCCTTCCTCCTCTATGGAGAATGCTGCCCCTAAGACCGAGTTCTGGCTCTCGATTGAAAGTCATTGTTGAAGGCTCCAGTCAGTCTAGCTTCAGTCCAGATAGGAGGCTAGGAAAGTCCCTCCATCCACTTCGAAGGAGGAGCTGATTCTCAGAACCACAGGAAGAGGAGTGGGGGAGAGAAACGGAAGGAAGCTGGCAACCCCTCCTCCCCGCTCCCAGGTCTTCCTGCTTCCCAAACTCATTCAGCGCAGCCCGAGGTGACCAGCACCTCTCAAGCGCCAGCTGAAGGAACTGCCCTCCAATAGTACAGCATGTCTGTTCTTCTGCCTACTGCGATCCTGCATGTACTTCACGGCACAGCTCTGATACCAGAACCCGCGTTTAGCCTCCCTCCATGTTCTTGGCCAGCTTGTCACTGTTGTATGGCCAGTTTACCTTACCACTGAACAGTTCCCAGGTTTAGGTATGGTCAAGTGGATCTGAAGAGAAGCAATTGTAAACCCACCGTGCTCAAAGTCCTCATCCCATGTGACACAGATGGGAAGGGCTTGGCTCTGGATACGGAGACTTGGCATCCTGTTAGATTTTCCTGTGGTGGCCCTAGAGATTGGCTCCCCACCAGGCAGAGCGGAGGTGGAGAGTCAGCCTTCCCTGAGTAGCTCTTTGCTGTAGGCTTTCAGGAAAGCCTCTTTGGTCTTCAGAGTGGGAAGGAAAGGGGTGGTACTCTTCAACGAGAAGAGTCTGGCTGGCTTTGTCTCAGGAGAAAGAAAATCCTCCCTTGGTCTCAAGCAAGGAGTGGGGGCAGCATCTGGCTGAGAGTGGAGCCTACAGTCCAGGGACCTGGGTTTGAATCCTGGATTCCCTCATCTACAGGTTGAGAGCCCTGAGCTGCTAACTTAAAGCACATGTATGCTTTAACATCCAATAGAACAGACATACTGTACTATTGGAGGGCAGTTCCTTCAGCTGGCGCTTGAGAGGTGCTGGTCACCTCGGGCTGCGCTGAATGAGTTTGGGAAGCAGGAAGACCTGGGAGCGGGGAGGAAGGGTTGCCAGCTTCCTTCCGTTTCTCTCCCCCACTCCTCTTCCTGTGGTTAACCGGTCTCCGGTTTCATCTTCCTATCTATGAAGTAGGGGAGCAACTGGATCTCCTCAGAGAGCTGCTGTGGGGTCCTTAAAGGCAAAGAGCTTTAATTAGCATATGATGCAAGATTGAAGAAATCCTACATTTTTATTAGAGTAGTGTTAGTCCAGGTTCTTTAGAGAAATAGAACTTAAAGAATGACTGTATGTATGTATGTATGTATGTATGTATGTATGTATCTATCTATCTATTTATCTATCTATCTATCTATCTATCTATCTATCTATCTATCTATCTATCTATCATCTACCTCTCATTCATCTATTAGCTATCTATCATCCATATATTTATATATGTCTATTTATCATCCATTATCTATTATTCATATAGTTATTATCTATCACAAATCTATTTATCATATATCTATTTAAGGCATTTATTAGAGTGGCTTACAGGCTGTGGTCCAACTAGTCCAACAATGCTGTCTATCAGCTGAAGGTCCAAGAACACAGTAGTCAATCAGTCCAGGAGGCTGGGTAGTATCCCAATTGGTTTTTACTCTATGCCAGAATCCTGAAGAAGTAGGCTCAAATGCCAATAAATAAATAAATAAATAAATAAATAAATAATCTTGTTAGCAAGAACTAGAGCAAGCAGACAGAGAGCAAACTTCCTTTTTCCATGTCTTTTAAATACGCTGCCAGCAGAAGGTATGGTCCAGACTAAAGAAGGATCTTCCCATATCAAAGGTCCAGATTAGAAGTGAGTCTTTCTACTTCAAATAATTTAAGAAAAATACTTCCTTACAAGTATGTCCAGCCATTCGGGTTTTAGTTAGTCCAGATGTAGTCAATTTGACAACCAAGAAGAGCCATCACAACTAGATGAAACAAACAAACAAACAAACAAACAAACAAACCCTTCTGCTGTCTGACTAAAGGTCAGGATGAGGTGTGTTTCTTCAAGGGGTCTTGCTAGAGATCTCCACACCAGAAAGATGCCGGTTCTGGAGCAGGCATGTCCTCTTAACCCTCAGGAGCTCTTTGAGGCCAGCTGCAGATTTGAGTTGTACCTGCCTTTTCTCCCTGTTCTCTTTCTTCTTTATATGGTGTGTGTGTGTGTGTGTGTGTGTGTGTGTGTGTGTGTGTGTATGTGCTTGTGTATGTGTGAGTTGAATGATTCTGTTATATTCCAGATGTACACACTCTGACTCATTCTATTGGAAGTTACTGAGAAATAAGTTAAATCAACAATAGTTTGGAATGCTCTATTTACTTAACTGGTGTCGACCCTGTAGATACTACTAATTGGATAGCCGCAAGCCATTCCTGCTGGCACTTGGAACTACCCCACAGAGTGACTCAATACTCCATATTTGTAAATCCCAGCCTTGATGCCGAGATATATGGAACAAACTAATTTTCTTTCTTTCTTTCTTTCTTTCTTTCTTTCTTTCTTTCTTTCTTTCTTTCTTTCTTTTTTTCTTTTTTGGTTTTTTTCGAGACAGGGTTTCTCTGTATAGCCCTGGCTGTCCTGGAACTCACTTTGTAGACCAGGCTAGCCTCGAACTCAGAAATCCACCTGCCTCTGCCTCCCAAGTGCTGGGATTAAAGGTGTGTGCCATCATGCCCAGCACCCCATGAAGGAGATTTGAACCGGCACAAACTCATTTTCTGCACCCCGTGGAGGAGATTTGAAATGCCATTAATGTGACCCATTTCTAACCAATTTTCAGTGAGTTCTGTGACATCTTGGAATTTTGAACAAGAATAACGTCTTTCTTTTGGTTAGTATTCATAAGCTCAAAGTCCATTTTAAGCGATTTTGGCCATTTTCTATTTGGTCTAATTTCACATTTACACCATCATTTGCTACTATTGTAAGCAATTTGTTGAGGAACTGGTAAGAAAAGACAAGGACAATATGAACTGAACAGACTGGGAGGGTGCAGGGCACTAACACTTGTATCAGCAGCAGCACTTGTATCCCAGTGATTTTAAGGGGATCTTCAGTGATGAGTTAAGCATAGTTTCTTACCCATTCTGCAGATGGGAAAGTTGGAGTATAAGGGTCATCTGGCACCCTTTCTGAACTCTGTTGTTATAGAATCCATGCCTGGTTCCTAGTTATACTGCCTTACATTGGAGGAAGTGAGGGTAGAAGGCTTTAGAATCAGAGAAGGTGAACTGGAGGTGAAGGCAGAAGATGACTGGCATTGGATATGCAGGAATGAGGCCAGCAGAGCAGCTGGCCAACTGTCAGTACAGCTACAGCAACAAGCAGCAGCCCTCCCTTTGCATGAGCCGAATCCCCTGGGATGCTGTGCCAAAGCCAACTCCTGCTGGCAAGCTCGCTCTGTCACAGCTTTTGCTTTGTTCTGGGTCTGCTGCACTGTCCCACTCCTTCTGGGGACACCACTGCTCATTGGCCTCTGTGCTGGGTCAGTGCACAACCCAGAGTGATCTCTGATGACACTGGGAGAGGACATATGACCCATGCTAGTTAGGGGTCAGTGCTCTGTCTGGTAGAGCACAGGTTGTGTCAGAACAATGTGAGCAGGGCTTGCTGGAAAGTGCTGACCATCATGGGCCCTGGCAGAGCAGACCCTTCTCATGGCAGATAGACATTCCTCATTAACTCAGCTCTTCCTGCTCCCACACAGCCACCCAGGACTCTGAATGGGCACATGGAAATCCAGGTCATCTGAAACCAGCCATGGACAGTCTCCAGGTTATTTTCTCAAGGAAAGGGCTTGACTAACAGAAGAACAGTGTGTGCTGTGGGAGGGTAAGAAATCTCCATGCCTTTTTGGTTTTCCCACTTCCTGCTTGTTACATGTGCACCTCCACCACCCAAGTCTCTTTCCTTCACATTTATTTCTCTGCTTCTCTCAAGAAGAAGGAAGACCAAAGTATGGATACTTCGGTCCTTCTTGGAAGGGGGAACAAAATATCCATGGGAGGTGATATAGAGACAAAGTGTGGAGCAGAGACTGAAGGAAAGGCCATCCAGAGACTGCCCCTCCTGGAGATTCATCCCATATACAGTCACGAAACCCAGACACTATTGTGGATGCCAATAAGTGCTTGCTGACAGGAGCCTGATAGAGCTCTCTGCTGAGAGTCTCTGCCAGTGCCTGACAAATACAGAGGTGGATGATCTCAGCCAACCATTGGTCTGAGCACAAGGTTCTCAATGGAGGAACTAGAGAAAGGACCAAAGAAGCTGAAGGAACTTGAAGCCCCATAGGAGGAACAACAATACGAACCAACCAGTATCCCCAGAGCTCCCAGGTCTCTTGTTTGTTGTGTGATCCTTAGACTTCTTGAATATTTGAAAATACATCACAGATTGCCTTGGGGATGGACTCCAGTATCAAGGTGAAATTTACCTGTGTCTCATGTATACTTTATACTCTCATAACTCAATGTTAGTTTAAAAATATTATGTACATGAGTGTTTTGCCTGCATATACATATGTATACCACATGCACACCCCCACACCAGCAAGAATAGAGCATTGGATCCCCTGGAAATAGAATTACAAATGGTTGTGAGCCACCATGCAGATGCTGGAGAGAGAGTTATGGTCCTCCACAAGACAAGCAAGTGCTCTTAACCACCGAGCCTTGGTAGTTCTATTTAATATTTTAGTACATTTGTGAATAATGTTAAGTTTTATGGTATGGAATTTTTTCCTGTGGTGTCACATTGATAGTCAAATAATTTTGGATTTTGGAGTATTTCATTTTGAATTAGAAATACTCTCTCTCCTTCCTTCACTCTCTTGCTTTCCTTTGTTTCTTTCTTTAAAAATTTGAAACAGAATTTCTGTGTAGATCAGGCCTTCATGGACCCATGAGCAATTCCCCTACATCTGCCTCCTGATGCTGGGTTACTGGTGTACACCTATCAGGCTGAGCTACTTTCTCCTACTTGTAGGAAATCATTGTGGCTGCTCTCAGGGTCTCAGATTATAAAGCAGGCTGAAGCTCGGGGATGAGCTGCATGGATATTTTCCCTGAAGTACATATCATATACACTCATCATACAGGAGTTGAAGTGAAAATTTCTGGTTTCTTTGGAGACTTAGTTGTGCCATGTGATGTTTTCTGGAAACTCTCTTAGGAGGGGATGTTGTGCTAAGAATATACATGTGGTGTTTTTCTGAAAGTAGCCTGGAAAAAGGGCATGTGATATTTTGCTAGAGCAGACACTTGAGAGAATATGCAACGTTTGGAAAGCATATAAATATAACCCAACAGAGAGTGGATTACGACGAAGACTAAGACGATGACTTGTGGTATTGGTTCACCTTGCCACTCTTTGCTGGTCATCATTTGTCATGCCTTCATATAGAGAAATGCACCAGAGAACTTCTGGTGGTATTCTGGCAGCTTCTTGCCACAACTTTGGCCAATTGGCAGAGCCTCACAGTTTCTGCTGGATCAAAATGCCATTGCTGATTTGGTACTGGTGTTTTTGAGTGAATTCCGTTACTGCTGCTGATTACTGATTCTTGTGAACTGAACTGCTGATATCCTGACAATGCCAATTGGAATTGCTCCAAAGAACTATTTCTAAACAAGTCCACATCCTCCTTTGCTCTGTTAACCTTTTATTCCCCCCACTACCTCTGGTGGGTGGTAGGCTAAAAGGGAAGTTTAAAGCATTTAAGTACAATTATTAAGCAAAGTTTTGAAAAATATAAGCCTACAATGAGGGAATTGGTTAACCTTTACAGGAACTATACCAGGGTAAACAACTTTTCACTAGAGAAAAGGAATTCTGCCTTGGATGAGGACAGACTAAGGAAGCCAGGCTCCAAGGCTAGAGACTGATGGCTCAGCAGGTACGACCCACTCCCACAAGTTATCCTTGTGCACATGTACTGTGGCATTGTGTACTTTCCCCCTCATCACATGAAATAAGTGTGATTGTTTTTAATGGAGAAGAAATTCACATCTATTTTGCAGACAGCAAGAAAGCACAGATTTCACCAAGTCAACTATATGTTCATTGTTTATCTGAAGAAAGTGACAATGAAACACACATGGCCCAGAGGCTGGGGTTGGGGTATGAGGTTTGCTTCCTCCAGTCACTAGTGAGTCATCCTAGACTTTACATTGTTATCTGACTGTAGTTGGTTTGCTAATTACAGCCAAGCCAGATAGACTGAGTTTGATTCCTAACCCTCACATGCTAGAACACACCCCAACAAGTTATCCTCTGACTTCTGCACATGTTTGCTACACCACACATGGTTGTTATAGGGATGATAGGATAAGGATATGTGCAGGTAATAAAGCCTCTAGTAACCTACAACTCAGAGTTAGGGTTAAGATGCCAGGCAATCACATACTCCATGTACCAATAGCCTGGACAAGGCACGGACTAGGACTTGTTGAAGCAATAGGTACAACAGCTTGCACATCAGTACTGGAGAAGAGGAATGTAAAGTCAGCAGTTGTGTATTCAAAGACAGGAAGTGCAATGAGTTGTACTAGGTGAGCACCAGGAGCAGGAAGGGATTAGGAGGAAGATGTCCAGTATAGGCATTTTTCAGCCAATAGCTGGGACAAACCTTGTAGGCAGCTGGGCACTCAGGAGGAGGCCCAGTCCATGTTGAACTGAGTTGAGTTGCCCAAGTAACAGGGAGGGGGGTTATTGTGGAAGCGACATTTTAGGTAGAGCTGTGCATTAAATGAGAGTCTTGGGAAGAAGATGAAGGACAGGGATAATACAAAATGTTGTCATTTGGAGGCATCATAAGTAAGAGATATGGCCGACAGACAGAAAGACAGAGAAATAGAAACAGAGAGAAAGACAGAGGAACAGAAAGAGACAGAGAGACAGAAATAGAAAGAAACAGAGAGACAGAGACAGAGGTGAAGAAGGAGGAAGAAGACAGGGTGGGGGGTTGGAACTGTGGAAGACTTTAAAGTCCCAGGTCCTATGTGAATTTGGAAATGGGAATTCCAAGGGTTGAAGAAATATAATTGGATAAACACACAGTAACTGATCTTGGACACAGCCTGGAGGATTTAGAATAAAAGTCGCAAAGGTTAGATGGTGGTGGCTTTAGTGTAGATATAAGCAGGGGCAGGGTGTTGTTAGAGGATCCCTTACACAACACTGAAGGGGGAGAAGTAACTGGAGTCTGGCTCTGATATTGACATTGAGTGATGCCAGATCTGACAAAGATTCATTCTGTCTTTTACCTTTGGCTGCCTTCTGATACTTTGGATCTAAGACAACAATAAATCACTTTTTAAAAGTCTACTGTGACTTAATTTTCCATTTAAGGTACACTGACATAAACAAATCAATTTATGACCAGAAAATGAAAACTTCAACATCATAATGTTTTCATTGCTAACCACAGCAATTTCTGACAATCCCTAGGCACCATGTCCTTAGAAGCTGTGATGAGCTGACCCTGGTAACATCTCTTGACTGTTGGGCTGCATAGACTCCCCATTGACAGATACAAGGCATCTTGTTTGCATGATTAGTTGGCTTATGAAGGAACCCTTGAGCCCTTTTGCAGAGAGCCCTTGTGTATATGGGACAAGTTCTCTGTCACTGTGTTACCTCTGTAGCCCTAGGAGGTGACTTCTGAAGAGGAGTCTCTCTCTCTCTCTCTCTCTCTCTCTCTTTCTCTCTCTCTCCACCCCCTCCCCATCTTTTAGGAATCAATAAACTCTCCTGCTGTGTCAAGGAAAATAAGAAAATAAGAATCTTTTAAAGTCTCAGGTTGGGTGTGTAATAGAGTCAGTAGCTAGCTTTCCTATTGGGAATCAAAGCATGAACCCCTGGGTTTTGCTTTTCAGCAATAGATAAATAGTAGGTATATCAGTATTCACTCGTAATTGCAGAACTTGGGAGGCAAAATGATCAGAAGTGCACGGCAAAGAGGAATAGAGCCTCCTGAGTGTTATTAACTGTAATTTCCTTTCAGTTGTAAGAGTGTTTGTTTTTTAAGACTATCCTGGCCCCTGTCATTGTCATGGACAAGCATATTGGATATGAGTACTGATACATATTACATGTGTGTACCTCTTCCTCACTGTGGTCCTTTCTTGTGAAAGGAGGATAATCTCAATGAGCACAACGTTTAAAAAGAGATCCATGAGGTCCCTTCATAGCTTAGTAAAAAGGACACAACCATGAAAAGACGGCTGGAGAAAGGATGAGTCCTCTATAGCCCTGTGTCAGCACAAACCACACAGTATGTGCACTCAACAATGGAGCCCTCAGAAAGACTCTACAAAGCATCCATGAATTGTGTGCTTGGCTTGGAGTGCTCTCCACATTCCTTGGTGCTGACAGCAGCACCCGCTGGATGGTACAGAAAACCTGTTATCCTTTCCTCAGCTGGCATAGGGCATCACCTCCATCATCCCACATCCCCCAGCCTGTCAACATACCCTGAGATAAGAGCAAGCAGGCCACAGGTGAATTACCTTCCTGCCTGCTGGATGACAGCTGCTGTCAGATCCCCAGGGCTCTGCCAGCATCCCTGCTTTTCAACACTGGAGGATGGGGAGACATGATATCCCTACCTGGGTGAAACTCTGACCTCCCAGGTAAACTGTATTGTTGCTTGTGGAGTCATATATGAGGATTGTCATAGGAAAAAAAAAACCTGTGCCTATAGAATGAATAGCTGGTTTACAAATGCTTACCTCATTTGTACCTATGTGCAGGGTGGGATTTTATATGTACATACGTGCTTGGAACAGAGTAGAGAAATAAAGCAAGTGTTATCAATGAGAAGGAAGGGTGCTCTCTGTTCAGATAATTAAAGCTAAACTACAACTGTGGGGAGGGGAGCCCTGGGACTGGAAGGATAATTGCCCCCATTTACTGCTTGACTTTGGATATGTGGACACAAGAGTGTACAGTATTTAAAGTATCTGATATCCTCCCAGATGTAAGCCGGGGCTTTGTAAGTGAGCTTTGTGTTAAGAAGCAGTGTCAAGAAACCCTGGACAGAGCCAGTGCCATTGTTTGCAGCCCATTTTTGTGTCACCCAAGTCAGAGACAATTTCGTTTTAAGAATAGTGCACTATGTTTTTGGAGAGGGCTTCGTCCCTGGTTTGTGAGAAAGTTGAGATGTGGGGCTATTCTGTGACATGTCTTGGGGAGAGGGAAGAAGATTAAATAACAGAACAATCCCCACCAAAAAACCCTTAGCTTTCAAATCTCATAGCAGTCGAGTTTGCAGAATGTTAGCATCCAGTCTGACCCCAAGAGTTCCCCTAAGTGCTAAACACTGTTCAAATGAGAAAGGTTTATCCTCACTGGCATCTTACCAGTGTCTCAGATATCACAGAAAGGGCTGTTGTGTCTTCTAGCTTGTTAAAAGTAACCCTGGGTAAAATATTTCAGTAGAGGAAGATGGTGGGTGTGTGGCTCTTCAGAAAGGGAAAGTAAATGTTCTCGGGTAACTAAACCCAAAGCTTTAATGTTCTTTCTTCAAGTAATGATTTCCTTAAAAAGAGGTGGCGTTACAGTGTTTTGTGGGTGGCATGCAGTCAGGAAGATCGTGCGTGCTTGTGGTGGGGAGATCATGTGTGCATGTGGTGGGGAGATCATGTGTACATGTGGTAGGGAGATCATGTGTACGTGTGGTAGGGAGAACATGTGTACATGTGATAGGAAGATCATGTGTACATGTGGTGGGGAGATCATGTGTGCATGTGGTGGGGAGATCATGTGTACATGTGGTAGGGAGAACATGTGTACATGTGATAGGAAGATCATGTGTACATGTATGGGGAGATCATGTGTATATAAGTTGGGAAGATCATGCGTACAATGGTAGGGAGATCGTGAATGCAGTGAGGAGATAAGCACAGTGGGAGCTACATGGAAAGTGTATGTACTTCATAGTTGCATGACATTTTCCTTGGGAGATGCAGACAAATGCCTACTCATCACAGATAGGGCACCATAACAAACCAAAGGAACAATTTTACAACACTCCAACTTGGTGAAACAGTGAGTTTATGTGGGCTTCCTTATAGCACACAGATGTCAGGTTACTAACGGAAGTGTGGGTGGCTTTTCCTACATCACTGAACAGTCTCCCCTCTCTTTGAATGAGGACTTCCCTCTAGCAGCATAGACAATGTCTACCCTTCAGCTAGCCTCCCTTGCTGTGTTCTTCTACTTTGAGACCACAGGGTCACAGATAGTGGGGACAGAATTACATATAACTGGAAGGGAGGGGTGTGGACCTAAGATGAGTGTCTGATGACATTGCCATCTGCTTCTTTATTGGAGAGTGTCAACACGCCTGAGAGTCTCTTGCAGGTAGTCACAGCTGCTCTGATAAAGATGGCAATAGCCAGGATAATTGGAGGACAGTGTGCTCCTACATTCATTCAATCTTGCTATAAGCAAGATAGCCATTTTTACTATATTGATCCTGCCAATCCATGAGCATGGGAGATCTTTTCATCTTCTGAGATCTTCTTCAATTTCTTTCTTCAGAGATTTGAAGTTCTTATCATACAGATCTTTCACTTCCTTAGTAAGAGTCACACCAAGATATTTTATATTGTTTGTGACTATTGTGAAGGGTGTTGTTTCCCTAATTTCTTTCTCAGCCCATTTATCCTTTGTATAGAGAAAGGCCATTGATTTGTTTGAGTTAATTTTATATCCAGCTACTGCACTGAAGCTGTTTATCAGGTTTAGGAGTTCTCTGGTGGAATTTTTAGGGTCACTTATATATACTATCATATCATCTGCAAATAGTGATATTTTGACTTCTTCCTTTCCAATTTGTATCCCCTTGACCTCCTTTTGTTGTTGACTTGCTCTGGCTAGGACTTCAAGTACTATATTGAATAGGTAGGGAGAAAGTGGGCAGCCTTGTCTAGTCCCTGATTTTAGTGGGATTGCTTCCAGCTTCTCTCCATTTAAAGGCCCCTTGGTCATGCAAACTTTATATGCCCCAGTACAGGAGAATGTCAGGGCCAAGATGTGGGAGTGGGTGGGTAGGGGAGCAGGGTGGGGGATGGGGGAAGGTATAAGAAACTTTCAGGATAGCATTTGAAATGTAGATGAAGAAAATATCTAATAAAATTTGGAAAAAAAGAAAACACTTATAAAGAATTAAATATTTTTTAGGAATTAAATTTTGAAAATGTCTTAAAGTTTTTGATAGAGTTTGGAACTTCCAGTCACCATGTGTTGAAAGTTTGGTCCCCATCATGTGTGCTATTGAGAGCAGGGTGAGATCATGGGTGTGCTAGGATTGTGCCTTTGATGACTCTTGTAAGACTCCACCCTACTCTTTTTCCTGTCTGGCTCTCTGGCTGTAAGATGAGTTGCTTCTCCACATTCTCCTACCCTTTGTGCTCTTGTCACAGGCCCAGAGCTACAGGGTCAACTGACCATGGACCAGAACCTCCAAAATCAGCAGGTCATACAAATCCTTTGTCTTTTCAGATGCATTTTCTCCGGGATTTTCCTGTAGCAATAGACAGCTAACCCACATCTCAAACACTGTCTCAAAGTTCCTCATCATTCCCAGCAATAAGTCCCAAGGGCCAGCAGGAGTGTCTCTCTAATGCAGGGTGACAATTGGTGCCAAGGGTTCTTAAAAATAGAAGTGAAGAAAAAAGCAGCTCAAGTGAGGAATGTACTTGCCATGTGCTTCACTGAAGAAATTGAATGACTATGGCCTTACAGGTCCTCTGACCCCTTTATACCTGGGACACTCAGCAAAGCCTTCTGGACCATATCTTTTCTGCAGTCCCTCATCTTTGAGCTCCTCTGAGGCACCTTCACTTTCCAGTTCAATCCCCGGCCTGTCAGTATGCCATGTTATTGAATATATCAATCATGAGGCAATGTTGCTATATTTCCTTCCTGGGGGAGACAAACAAGGTGCCAGTGACAAACTAAGACACAATTCTACCAAACTTCACTGTGGAGAACCAGTGAGTTTCTTGAGCTTACTTACAGAACATAGGTAAAGGGCTCACCTAAGGAGTGTGAGTATTCTCCCCGGAAAAGCTTCCAGCTGGTGTTGCAGTAAGATTTTTGTGCATTATGTGAAGTATTCAAATGCTAAATATTGGTCCCCAAGATCTGGTTGCTCCAAGATGAGTGACTCTTAATGTATACCAGCTTTTGTTGTGTAAACCTTGCTCCTCAAGGAATCCCCGATTGGCTAAAAAAGATGCCTACAGCCTGGGCTGTGCAGAATGGGGTTGGGGCAAAGAGTGAAGGTTCCTGGGCGTTAAGTGTCAGATAGGACCCAGGAGGAGAGGAAAAGAAGAAGGAAGAAGTTGCCATGGGGTAGGTGGATTGTTAATGCATAGACATGAGGGAGGGCCTAATGGAGTAGGAGTGGCTCAGGAGAAACATGGCAAGTGATACCTCAGGATTATTGACAGGGAAGTAGACAAACTAGCATAGAGGATTGGTATCTGCTAAGGTCTAGTGCTTTTAAGCTTATTATAAATTTAAAGGGGTTTTGTGTGTGTGTGTGTGTGTGTGTGTGTGTGTGTGTGTGTGTGTGTCTTATTTGGTAACTAGATGGTTTAAGTGGGGTTAAAAACAAAACAAAACAAAGCAAGACAAAATTTACTACAACAGTTGTCTTTGTATTATTCAATTGTTAATTCTATACCAGCAGAGAACTAAGTACTGTTTGGATATTCCTGTTGGCCCTAGTCCCTTCTGCTGACTGTGCCAGTTCGACAGAGGCCTGGCTGTTCCTGCTAGGTTGTGCCACCACTGCTGCTATCCTGACACTACTGAACTGGACTGTTGATATATCCATGAAGTATTTCTGAGCTGCCACTGCTGACCTGTGAACTGAATTGCTGATTTCCATACAACATAGACAGGAGTTGCTCCAAAGATTCTTTCTAAACAGGTCCACTTCCTCCATATCCTTTCTTCCCTACTACCTCTGATGGGTGGTGGGCTAGAAGAGAGGTTAAAGCATTTAAGAACCATCATTAAAATTAGGCTTTGAAAAAATTAAAGCTACAGAGGCCACATGCAATTAAGAAAGCATTGTATACACCAGGAACTGGGGAGAGGCTGATACTAAGGTGAGGGTCCTGTGACTCTTCCCAGACTTCCACGAGGAGGTGCAAACCACAAGCCCAGCTAGAATAATCCTTTTGCAAAAGGGTGAAGTTGAACTCTACAAAATGGAAATTGTTGGGCTAGGAGGATGGTTAGGTACAATAGGCTCCCAGTCCACTTGCCTTCAGGAAGTGGCTATTACTTTGGCTTTTCGGGAGACATACAACTCTTGGTCTAGCTTCAGAAAAATTCCAAAGTAGGCCCCAACTCAATTTCTCTCTGAATTTCTTTAATCTGGCTGAGAATTTCACAGAACTTTCTGGAAGACTTAGAACACCAAAAATGGCTCAAAACCACTAGTAATGAGATAGTTGTGACTGTCAATATCAAATTTAACATCTTGTGTAAAAGCCCAAGTCTCACTGGGACAGGTTGGCACCAATCTTGCTGAGGAGTAGGCTCAGTCTCCTGCATTTCTTTTTACCCAAACACCACCCTTTCTACAAAGAGACTTCCAATAGTAAACAGTACAGGAAGAGAGATTGACGTGTTTATAAAAAGATAATGAGAAAAGGAGGGATATGTTCTATGGGATGTGTGAGGTATGGGGAAGGGGATGTCTCAGCGGGCCCATGCCAAGGCATCCCTTCCCCCCTGAGCAACCAGTATAGAATAGAATAGAGTTTATTCAGGGCATGGGGAGGGAAGTTAAGAGGGTAGTACAGGCAGAGAAAGGCAGAGAGGGGGAGAGAGTAGAGAAATGGAGGCCAGCCATGAACACTTGGAGGTGGGGGGAGGGAATGGTAAGGGGAAAGCAAGAGAATCAAGAGATCAAGAGAAGGAGGGGGGAGCAAGCAGCCCCTTTTATAGTGGGTCAGATTTACCTGGCTGTTGCCAGTTAACTGTGGGGAGGAGAACTGCATGGTACTGGTACAGTGACAGACATGTAGATCAATGGAATAGAATTGAAGACCTAGAAATGAATCCACACACCTATGGTCACTTGATCTTTGACAAGGGAAAAGACAGCATTTTCAGCAAATGGTGCTGGCACAACTGGCGGTTATCATGTAGAAGAATGCAAATTGATCCATTCTTATTTCCTTGTACAAAGCTCAAGTCTAAGTGGATCAAAGACCTCCACATAAAACCAGAGACACTGAAATTTATAGAGGAGAAAGTGGGGAAAAGCCTCGAAGATATGGGCACAAGGGAAAAATTCCTAAACAGAACAGCCATGGTTTGTGCTGTAAGATTAAGAATTGACAAATGGGACCTCATAAAATTGCAAAGCTTCTGTAAGGCAAAAGACACTGTCAATAAGACAAAAAGGCCACCAACAGATTGGGAAAGGATTTTTACCAATCCTAAATCTGATAGGGGAATAATATCCAGTATATACAAAGAGCTCAAGAAGCTGGCCTCTGGGATAGAGTTTTTACAGAATGCTAACATGGATAGCAACCAGAAGAAGCTTGGGGGAAGCCATGCCCAAGAAACTCACACACAGGGGTTCCTTTTCTTAACTCTCTAACTCTGCAGCCCTCTACATCTGTAGGTTCCTTGGCTGAGGGAGCTCTTGGCTTGGAAAATCCTCTCTTTCCTCCCATCCTATGATAGGTAGACCCTTTCCCAATTCTTTGATCTTTACTTTCCATGAACAATGAATGCCAATTAAATAGTTGTCCAATTCTTTGTGGGTTGCATTTCTGGACTGCAAGCTTTGACATGGAAAGTCTGTCTTGCTTTCTCGACCTGGTTGGCAATATGCAGTAATAACTGAGTGACTGAATGATTAAGCTGATCCCATAAAAGAGACACTCTACTCTGATCTTGAAATCAAACCCTTTAAATTAAGAGATGCACCTGGTTAGAAGTTCCAAGAGAATGATTTTGGTTTAACTTCAGAAGAAAAACACTTTAATATCATTCTTTCTATAGGATGTCTTGCTATCTTGGGAAATGAAAGAAGACAATTTCTTGCCTTTGGGCCATGAAAACTTTCTTGGCTTGAGGCGCTTTTGCAAAAGGGTGAAGTAGAACTCTATAAGATGAAGATTCTTGGGCTAAGAGGATAGTTGTGTAAATTAATCTTACCTGATCATGGAAGCAATGGATAATCATCCTTTTCAGTTAGGTTCCAGGAAGGAGTCCCAAGTCTAACTTGGCTATTATAGAACAACATAGCAATGAATATTGTACCAAAGGAGTTCACCTGTCCAAATGGCTTTGTCTCCTATCAACTCATTTGACTTTCTGCCCTTCTGGATTGAAGAAAATGCAATTAGAATCCCTTCTCTAGCCAAACAACAAAACGAACAAATGAGTATTACAGTAATGGCGGCTCACTTGATAAGGGGGCCTTGGGTTGTGTGCTCCAGTAAGGCACACAATCCAAGTAGGCACATGTGGGTGCACTCATGTCCTTAGCTAATTTACTTTTGATTCAGGGACATTAAAGCCAGAAAGAATTTGAAGATCAACAAAAACAATCCATGGATGGGTTAGAGGTCCAAGTCTGGTCTTTTAAGAACAGAACTTGTTTAACAAAGGTAAAGGCTTAGAAAAAAAAAATCAAGTGACCAAGGTACCAGGCCTGGGAAATAAGCCATACCCCAGAAGATGGCTCCAGCATTGGGTAACATCATTGAGGTGTCTGTGGCTTAGCCTTTCTTGTCTGTCCATACTTGTCTACCAAGGCAATATGAAAAGTCTAGAAGAATTCCCCAAGACATGCCTCACTACAGAAAGCACTTAGCTGGATCCTTTGGCTCTAAAAATGTTGGGAACCCCACTGGAGAATCATGGACAACCCACACAGAGACAGTTTCTGGAAAATGAGGTCACAACTCAGAATTCAAAAATACAGTAACATCTTAGGAGATGTATCAGGAACTGCTCTCCCCCCACCCCCAATTTCCTGAGCTCTCCTAGTCTGGGCCTGTTTCTCACTGCCCTGACCATTTCCCGTTCTTTTCCATAACTCAGGAAAGAGAAGCTGAGACAGGAACAAAAGTAGCAAGAAACATACCAGGGAGCTCTTACCACAACTTCCACTGGTGGTTGAGTGGGACCGGTACATGTAAGCCAAATAAATGCCGTCCTCCCTGAGTGGCTTTTGGCCAGAATGTTTTATTACAGCAATAGAAAGCAAACCAATAGAAGCCCCAATAAGTTCAAATTTACCCCAGGAATCTAAGGCAGGAAGAAGGAACAGACTAGTGCCTGATGCCATCCAGAGGAGGAATTTTTTTTTTTTTTTTTTTGAGACAGGGTTTCTCGGTAAATCCCTGGCTGTCCTGGAACTCACTTTGTAGACCAGGCTGGCCTTGAACTCAGAAATCTGCCTGCCTCTGCCTCCCGAGTGCTGGGATTAAAGGCGTGCACCACCATGCCCTGCCCTAGAGGAGGAATTTTTATCTCCTGGAAAAGATGTCACACAGTTCCGACAGCCTGTCAGACTACCTTGCAGGAGAAACTCGAGCTTAGACAAGACACTTCAAACATGCACAGGGCCATCCATGCCTTTTCTGGGACTGCTTAGTTATACACACGTGTAGCCTCTCCGAGCTTTTAGCCCAAGCCTTATGTCAGGACCCTGCAGGTAGACTTCAGGCAGTCACTGAACATCACCATCTTCTTCCCCCGCTGAATAAATGTCTTTTTTTTTTCTAGAGTCCAGCCTTTGACCCTAACAACTCCAGGAGGAGTATAGAGATTATTGGTTTAAATGAGCTGTCCAGGGACCGGAGCAAAGATGTGTCCCTCTGCTGGAGAGTCAACCTGTTCATTTTTGACTCACCCACCATCCAGGCTGAGCAGACAAAGTAAACAACTAGCTCTACATTTTCACATCTAAGCATAGACACAGGAAAAGAACCACAATGTCATGCTTAGCCTATAAATCCCAGAGTGAAAAGCTGCCGTCAAAAGTAAGTGAGGCCTAGAGAGTGTAGTGATGCTAATATCTAGCTGTTGGGGGCATAGAGTTATGACGTGGTCAGATGGATACCTGAGAACCTCCAAAATATCTCTCAGGTGCTTAGGGGTGCAGTTCTGATGCCCCCTATTTTGGAGGACTCTTCTCTTAGGGGAGACTTCTCTTCTGGTGGCCCTTGTTAAGACGATCAATGGCGTCTGGGTAAATAGTTAGTTTTCTTTGTATTTTAAGATTTCCTGTTGTTGGCATCCTTCCTTGATGATGACTTTATCTTCAGGCAGGGGCAGGAAGTTGGTTGTGTTGAAGGGAGCATCCTTCTGGGCTGAGCCCAAGGCCAGCTTAGGCTTTCCCCTAAGTCCACACTGGGGAATCCAAGCCAGTTCACGAGCTACCAGCCTTGTTTTTCAGGTGCTATTTTAAAGATTGGACTCCCGAGTAGCTCAGACCCATTTAGATATGTCTCTATTTCTGCAGCTGTCTTAGCCAGATGTGCATGAGCTCTACCATTCATGCTCCCCCACCCCCTAAGTAAATAAGATTTTCTGTTTCATCACTAATAGTAGAACAGACAGCACTGTGAATGGCAGGGGATCCAGTGGCATCCTCCAGGAGTGAGTGGGTGGACTGAGGATATGACCACCATGTTTGTTTCAATTCATTCTCCAGATTCACTGGTTACATGATTTCAAGGAAGTGTTACTTTTATTAAAAGTGTCTCAGAAACATGACATCTTTGGGACTCACATATTCTCACCTTACACAGTTCATTATTTTAAAATCTATACCTTATATTTTATATAGATATTTTTGTTCTAAAAATGATAAAAAGAGATAAAATAAATGTGCTACAGGCATATTTTCCTCATCCAGAATTGTCATTATAGTTTTTAATATTTTTGCTTCCAGTCCTTCTTTTCCCCCTCTTTTTTATTTCTACATTCTAAATAATTAAAACAACATTTGTGTAGCCTTAAGGTGACTTCAACCCCCATTCATGGTTCTGTTACCCTTTGACATACTTCCCCCAGTTTAGTGTACTTACATGCACTAAAATCTGTTATGTCTGACAGATTTGGAGTAGGTCATTCAAGTATATTTTCCTATTTTACAGGGCATGTGTGTTCATCAAATATAGGGAATCCAATATGTAAATTTTGGTTTTTAACTGAAGGGAAATGTTTATGAATAGGGAACATATACCAAAACCTCAGCTCTACTCTGTTTTTGGATTCTTCCCATGACATGGTTTATGTAATTCTTCCTATACTCAACAGAAAATTGATATTTGCTTCTGTGTGGACCCTTGGTCCATTCATTTTCACTGTGTAGTCTCTAGGCCTGTCAATGTACTACAGCGTGGTTGCCCATGTCTTATGAACAGACATTCAAGAGTTTCCAGTTATTATAACTAATTCTGCTGTACATTGCCATGGACACTCTGGTGTGCGCATAGATGGGAAGAGAAACAAATAAAAAGATCCAGTGATCTCCAATCCATCTTTGGGGTACCAACATGAGGATTATATGTAAGTAGAGAGCCAGAGGTACAAAAAGCTAAGCAGTTCTGCTACAGAATCCTGCTCATCTTGACCATGGTTATCTCTGTATGTTGTCTATGTAGCCTTTCCTTCAAGGTGGTGTGATAATTGGTTAGAGCTGTGTGAAATCTCTTCTGAGAGACAAGTTCCTACTCTGGCTGGCACAGTCTCCAGCTTTCTCCCAGTATAAGATTCCTGGGAACTGTTGTTTTGATAATCCGATCCACAAGTTTTCAATAGCTTCAATAGCTTGAGAGCTCGTGTCTCTTCAGAATGTATTCATGCCGTCAAGAACACCACAAAAAAACCCACAGAATCAACCAACCTGGGCTCACAGAGACTGAACCGACAGCCAGGGAGCCTGCATAAGACTGCCTAGGCCCTCTGAATATATGTTAAGGTTGTGTAGCTTCGTCTTCTTTTGGGATTCTTAACAGTGAGTGCAGGGCCTCCACTTTTGACTCTTTTGCCATCTTTTGGGACCCTTTCCTCATCCTGGGCTGTCTCGTCCAGCCATAACATAACGGGAGGTACCTAGTCTTAGTGCAACTTGATATGCCATGGTTGATTGATACCCATGGGAAACCTGCCCTTTTCTGAAGAGGAACAGAAGAAAGTGGATGGGGGGAAGGGGACTGGAGAGGAAGGAGGGAAAATGGTGGTCTGGATGTAAATATATCCATATCTGTATATACATACATATACAGATACACAGATACAGATAGATAGATATAGATATAGATTTAAATATAAATATATTCACTCCTACCAGGATAGTTACATGATATAGTCTCTAAGACAGCTATTAATCTCACTGGAAAGTGGTGAATCCAAACAACTCAACTATTGTGTCTTCCAAGGCATACCACTTACAAATCTCGTATGTCTCAGTATTGCTAACAGAGCAACAGGCTTCAAGCACAAGAACTTGTAGGTCTTGAATATCCAAACCACCGTAGGTGTGGATTCTTCTTCTCCACTCCAGGAGTTCTTGGGTCAAGGAGGTTTGTGAAGTGCTACCCTGAATCCTAGAGTCAAAAGTAGCAGTGTGTGAACACAGAACACTACATTCTAAGTTTTACTAGACACCACACACTGATCTCAGTAGGGGACTTCTCTACTGAATGCCACACTAGTATGGTACATGAGACTCATTTCTCCATAGCCTTAACGCCCTCTGTCTTTGGATTACATTTTCCTTCAGTAGGATTGGTAAAAACGTAATCTTTTGTTTCAATTTGTAGCTTTCTGATTGTCCCCAAGGAGAACGGTTGCTGTCATGGATTTAGCACACAACCCCATGCCAAAATTTATTTTACTTATATTTATGTGTATGTACAAATGTAAGTGTAGTTCCCAAGGGAGCCAGAAGAGGGTGTTGGGTTCCCCAGAGCTTGAGTTCCAGGCTTCCATGAGCTGCTTCAACATGAGTGCTGGGAACTGAACTCTGGTCCTCCACAAGAGTAGTCAGTTCTCTTAATTTCTGAGCCATCTCTCCAGGCCCTAATTTAGCATGTTTTATGACACCCACCACTTCAAGCAGTTAACTTATGACACACTTTATCCTTCTAGCCTGAGGAGCAAGTAGCTATTTTACCATATAGAAAAAAACTAGACATGAGTCACCTTTCTTGCTCCAAGCCATTAACCATCCCTATTCACCCTACTTTATATTTTCTATTAATATCCTGCACTATTTTTATTTGCTTTCATGTTATAATGTTTTGTTTATTGATATCTAGAGCTTAAAATTATAGATGATATTTTTGTGTTATAATTTTCCCCATTTGCTAATTATTTATAAAGCTTATTTATATTGGTGTCTGTACCTTTTCCAAAGCACTTTAAATATACTACTTCACTCACCTGCTTACTTGCTCACTCATCCATTGGATGATTATTGTTCTATTTGAGTCACCAAGGTTATAGACAATTTGAGTCACCAAGGTTATAGACACATTTGGTGAAGTGTGGCTCCTTTCTAGTGAGGGATGATGAGTAATTTACAGGCAGCCTAAAAACCTAGGTCTACTGGCCATGGATGTCACAGGGGCAAATAAAGCACTGTAAAGGTTGGAACTGCTACAGAGATTGATGGGATCAAGAGCACAGGGAAAGGAGGTGGTAGCGGTTACTTTTCTCTCCTGTATTTATTGTGCATGCATGCACACAGGCCATGGTGTTTGTAGAGAGGTCTGAGGACAACTCATGGGAGTCAGCTCTCTCCTTCTACCATGTGGGTTCCACGGACTAAACCCAGGTCATCAGACTCAGCAGCAAGTACCTTCACCCACTGAGCCTTCTTAATAGCCCCATTGTGATTTTTATTTTAATAGGGAGTTGTCTTAGTCAGTGTTCTATTGCTGTGAACAGATACCATCGTCAAAGAAACTCTTACTTAAAAAAAGCATTTAGCCAGGGCTGGCTTACAGTTTCAGAGGTTTAGTTCATCATTAACATGTAGGGAGCATGGCAGTATGTAGGCAGACATGGAACCGGAGAAGCAGCTGAGAGTTCTACATCCTGACCTGCAGGCAGCAGGAAGGAGGGGAGTCACTGAGCCTTGCTTAGGCTTCTGAAACCTCAAAGCCCACTCCCAGTGACACAGTTCCACCAACAATGCCACACCTCCTAATCCTTTTAAATAGTGCCACTCCCTCCCTGGTGACCAAGCATTCAAATCTATGAGCCCATGGGACCAGCGCTTAAGTGAAAGCTGAGTAATAAAGAATGTTTTGGGTAGAAAAGAGTCATTGTAAAGGTTCTATAATGGAAACATCCTGTGTGTGTATTTGTGTGTGCTCACACACATGCATGTGTGTGTGCATACATGTGAACACTCTGCCTTGACCTGAGCTGTAGAAGCTCCTTTGTAGCTTTCATGTTAGGAATGATCCATATGTTGTCAGAAAAACATAGTAAGTGACAGAGTTCAGCTTACACTGGGACTTCTGACTCCAGTCTTCTTCTCTCACAGATTAGCTGTCCAGACTCCTCATGCCTTATTCTTCAAGACAGGAAGAAGCCAAGATCAGAAAGCCCATCCTAAGCAGGGATATCTGCTTGGTTTCCCATTGTGCTTTGGCTCCCAGATGTTTGATCCCTAGAGACGTCCTTATCAATTACTTTTCAGTCGCTGTGATAAAACACCATGACCAAGGCAACTTATAAGTAGAAATGTTTGATTGGCCTTACAGTTCCAGAGGGTTAGAGTCCATGATGTCTGAATGAAGGCATGGTGGCAGAAACAGCTGCTGGCTCATGTCCTAAACTGCAAGCAGGAGGACAGAGACACAAGCGAAGACAGGAAGCTTTTACCAACTGGGGAGCAATTATTTAACCACAAAAGCCTCTGGGGAGAGGGGGACATTTTCTTTTTTCTTTTTTTCTGGTGTGATTCTTTTATTTTTTTCCAATTTTTATTAGATATTTTCTTCATTAACATTTCAAATGCTATCCCGGAAGTCCCCTATACCGTACCCATCCCCCGCCCCGCTCCCCTGCCCACCCACTCCCACATCTTGGCCCTGGTGTTCCACTGTACTGGGGCATATAAGATTTGCCTAACCAAGGGGCCTCTCTTCCAAATGATGGCCAACTAGGCCATCTTCTGCTACATATGCAGCTAGAGACACGAGCTCTGAGGGTACTGGTTAGTTCATATTGTTCTTAGACCTATAGGGTTGGAGACCCTTTCAGCTCCTGTGGTACTTTCTCTAGCTCCTCCATTGGTAGCCCTGTGTTTCATCTAATAGCTGACTGTGAGCATCAACTTCTGTGTTTGCCAGGCACTGGCATAGCCTCACACAAGACAGCTATATCAGGGCCCTTTCAGCAATATCTTGCTGGCATATGCAATAGTGTCTGCGTTTGGTGGCTGATTATGGGATGGATCCCCGGCTGCAGCAGTCACTGGTTGGTCCATCCTTTTGTCTCAGCGCCACACTTGATCACTGTAACTCCTTCAATGTGTGCTTTGTTCCTAATTCTAAGAAGGGGCGAAGTGTCCACACTTTGGTCTTCATTCTTCTTGAGTTTCATGTGTTTTTCAAATTGTATCTTGGGTAATCTAGGTTTCTGGGCTAATATCCACTTATCAATGAGTACATGTTATGTGAGTTCTTTTGTGATTGGGTTACCTCACTCAGGATGATACCCTCCAGATCCATCCATTTGCCTAGGAATTTCATAAATTCATTGTTTTAAATAGCTGAGTAGTACTCTATTGTGTACTCTGTTCTGTATCTATTCCTCTGTTGAGGGACATCTGGGTTCTTTCCTGCTTCTGGCTATTATAAATAAGGCTGCTATGAACATAGTGGAGCATGTGCTCTTATTACTAGCTGGAACATGTTCTGGGTATATGCCCAAAAGAGGTATTTCTAGATCCTCCAGTAGGACTATGTCCAATTTCTGAGGAACTGTCAGACTGACTTCCAGAGTGGTTGTACAAGCTTGCAATTCCACCAACAATGGAGGAGTGTTCCTCTTTCTCCACATCCACGCCAGCATCTGCTGTCACCTGAATTTTTGATCTTAGCCATTCTGACTGGTGTGAGGTGGAATCTCAGTGTTGTTTTGATTTGCATTTCCCTGATGATTAAGGATATTGAACATTTTTTCAGGGGTTTCTCAGCCATTTGGTATTTCTCAGTTGAGAATTCTTTGTTTTGCTCTGTGCCCCATTTTTTAATGGGGTTATTTGATTTTCTGGTGTCCACCTTCTTGAGTTCTTTATATATATTGGATATCAGTCCCCTATCTGATTTAGGATTGGTAAAGATCCTTTCCCAATCTGTTAGTGGCCTTTTTGTCTTATTGACATTATCTTTTGCCTTCCAGAAGCTTTGCAATTTTATGAGGTCCCATTTGTCAATTCTTGATCTTACAGCACAAGCCCTTGCTGTTCTATTCAGGAATTTTTCCCCAGTGCCCATATCTTTGAGGCTTTTCCCCACTTTCTCCTCTATAACTTTCAGTGTCTCTGGTTTTATGTGGAGTTCCTTAAACCACTTAGACTTGCCCTTAGTACAAGTAGATAAGAATGGATCAATTCTCATTCTTCTACATGATAACCGCCAGTTGTGCCAGCACCATTTGTTGAAAATGCTGTCTTTTTTTCACTGGATAGTTTTAGCTCCCTTTTCAAAGATAAGATGACCATAGGTGTGTGGATACATTTCTGGGTCTTCGATCCTATTCCATTGATCTACCTGTCTGTTGCTGTACCAGTACCATGCAGTTTTTATTACAATTGCTCTGTAGTACAGCTTGAGGTCAGGCATGGTGATTCATTTTCATTCAAACTACCAAAGCAGCTGTATGAAAGGCTTTGTCCCAGCTTGGGTCTGTGATCAAGTCTTTAGAAGTGAGGTCTGGTGAGACATCTTAAACCACTGGAATATGTCATAAAGGAGATAGAAGGAATCCAGATTCCTCTCCTCTCTCGCTTCCCAGGCATTTTGCCCCATTGGGCATTCCCCACTATGACGAGCCCACAGCCAGGGATCCAAGTGAAACTGAGTTAGATAATCCTTTCCTCTTCTTATGATTGAGGTCCCCTTTTAATGAATTTTTGCCAGTTATTAGGGCTTACCAGGAAGTGGCATTGCTTAACATTAGACTGTCTTGGGCTATTGAAATGAACACTCACTAACTGTCCTGCCTGATGGGGGCTGAGGGGTTGACGGTGTGACAGCCCTATACAAAACAGGGTAGCAAGTCACTGTATACATTGGCTGAAAACAAAGCAGCATATCTTAGTTATCTGGGTGAACTCCTGTTGTCTCTAGTGTACATAGAGGCTTCCCTATCCCTGGAAACTTCCCAGAAAGACAACAGTGTTCCTGGTGGGATGACTGTCTAGATTTCATTGAAATAATTGGGGTGTTATCTCTGGGGGAATCCCATTTATGAAACTTTTCATGTTTAAAACGTCTTACCACAAATCTATGGTGCTATTGCCAAGGGGGAACTTAGCACTTTGAATTATTATTTTGCTTTCATTGTCTTGTTTCTGAGTCTCTTCTTCAGTTCTTAATGCTTAAGGAGAGAGAGTTTGAGACAGGGTCTGTCTTCAGATTCAATACATAGCCAAGGATAACCTTGAACTTCTAGTCTTCCTTCCTCGACTTCTCCTGGGAGTACAGGCATACACCATACCATATATAGTTTATGTGGTGATCAGAACTGAACCTGGGGCTTCATGATGCTGAGTAAGCAATTTAACAGTTGAGCTACATTCCTATCATCAATGAAATATTTTTTGAGCCACGCATTACATGGATTGAGACAGACATTTTATCAAACAGCAGTAGTGTGTGAGGCCTCTGAAAGACGCCATTAATGGCTTTCCAGCATCCGTATTACCTGGATGCCATAATGAACCGTGGGTGGCCATGGATAGCCTGACCAATCTCAGAGTTTCTGAATCAATTTGTCTTAGGCAGGGCTCCATAATTTGAATTTAATAAGTATCCAGGTAATTCTATTGCTTTCACAGGGAAGAAGGAATCATTATACCTGAGATTAGTGGACTGATATCGATGAGTTGGGTAACTGGGTGTTGGTGTTCATGGAGTCATTTATCCATGAGGCGAAATTCTGCTTCACTTAAAAGTTTAGCTCTGTTTCTCAGAAAATTTAGACGTGAGGTCACTCCTTTATGGCCACATCTGGCAGTCATTGAGCTATCTCGTGGAGAGGTGTGGTGTGTACACCTGAAGCTGACTGGGATGCAGCTCTGACCCTGGGAAACACCCAGAGCCTCTAAGCAATGTGCAGCTGTTTACTGTCGTTGTTTTAGTTCCTGAATTTTCAGATAAGGAATTAAACTCAGGAATAAAGTTAAGAAACTCTAAGAAAATGTGTTGTCCATTACCAGTTTATGAAAGTGTACCGACTCCAGGTTTCACAAGTTCAGATGACAGGCCTCTCCTTTAATGAATTCAGCTGTTGAGAGCATAGGGCAATCAGGGCTAGCTTCATGGACATGGGCCAACCAATCAGATGGCACACCGGGTGGAAACAAGAATCAATGTAAAGTTCTGTGTTTGAGTTTGAAAAAAAAATCAATAACTCAAGTGCAGTTCATGTAAAAGAAGATGGGGAGTTGTACTTGGCTTCTCTCCAGTACCCACGTGTAGAAAAATCAACGGTGTAACTTCCTACGCATGCATTTTACAGCCTGTTTATATTGGAGGCTTAGCCAGGGAGTGGCACCTCTTTAAGTTAGATTTCTGTGCTGTGTGTGTGTGTATTTCTCTCTCTGTGTGTGTGTGTTGTGTACACTATGGGAATGGGATTAGTACATTTTGTTTGAACATTTCTCTTGACAGAATTCTTACAGCCATGCTTTGGTGTGGTCTTTTCAAGGGGGGGGGGTGATTTGTGGACCACCATAATTAGCTTGTTAGACCAGGCTAGGCTCCTGGAAAACATTGATTTGTGTAACTCCTTATAGGTCTCTAGATATGGACTCTAGGCTGTTATTTTAAGTACAAACACTCTAGAGCCCCCAACTATATGCCAAAAGGAAAAAAGATGATAAGATTATTGGGATTAGTCATAGTTGTAGTTTCAGTATCCTGTGGCTGGACTGCATTTAATTAGGATCTTGATCTCCTTAAAACATGCCAGCTATTTTCCTTCCCTCGTCCTTCCCATTCAAGAACATGCTTTTGCTAGAAATCATTAATGTATAAGGCTATTTTCCTAATTTGCTTTTGCTGCTAGGGAGCTCAGCTTCTAAACTGATCTTTATCGCTGGTAATTGTTTTGGTATTTCTGGCAATTTTTCATGTTTTATCCTTCTTTGTGACTTTATCTTCTTTCCTGATATCTTTTTCCTTCTATAATTTAATTTAAAATCTTGTTGTCCGGTCCGCATTTTGGTAAGCTATGTCCAACACCTTTGCTTAGAACAAGATAGGAATAAACTATTCATATCTTTTGAATTGTTTTCAGAATGAAATAAAGCCCACTTGCTATCAAAATTATAAAGCATAGCATTAAGGCTGAGGAAGCATATCAAATAGTGAGTTGCGGATTTATGGTCACAGAGCAACTCATTTATCTCCTTATCTCAGACCAGAGAGACAGCAGAAACTCAAGAAAAGCAGAAGTTCTTGTGAGTCCCAGCAATGACTTAATGGGGTTTTTTTTGGTGTGTGTAAGTGCACATGGATATCTGCGAGTGTATCCAGCTATCCACCTGTGGTAGGTTCCAGTATTTGTGGGGAGGGGTGTAGAGGTCAGAGGACAACCTTATGGGATGTTGACTTACGGTATGAGTATGGGAGGATCTCTCACAAGCCTAGAACTCACTAAGTAGGCTAAGGTCGCTGGCTTATCAGCAAGTGAGCCCCAGAGACCTGCCTGTCTCTAGCTCTCCAGTGCCATATTACAAGCCTGAGCCACCTTGTCTGCCTTCTTTATTTTTTTTTCACATGGGGACTGTACTTAGGTCCTTATGTTTGCAAAGTAAACACTTTACTCACTGAAGTTTCCACAGTCCCTGTTATTTGGTATTTCTAACTGATGATATTACATACACAGACACATGTGAACACGGGTGCATATGCTGCACATACACACACACACACACACATGCATACATATAAACATACATGCAGAGAACTAAAGGGAGAGTAGATATGAACTGAATGTTTTATGTCTAATCTAAAAATCTTCATGTTAAAGACCTACTATCCCATGTGATTGCATTTGGTGACAGGGACTTTATTATGATAATAAAGGTTGTGATGATGTCACAAGGATAGAGACCTGTGACTGGATGATATTAATGCCCTTAGCAGTCACAGCAAAGTTCTGTTTGCTGTCTTCACCCTATTAGGGCACAGTGAGAAAGCAGATGTCTGCAGGAAGAAGGCCCTTTCAGGACCAACCACACTGGACCCCACTGAGAAAATTAATTTCTATTGCTTCATAGACATATTCTGGAAATAAAATAATTTTAAAAATTCAGGATTCATGTCTCTGAACTTTACCTTCATCTTTTTTTTCAATTTTTTATTAGATATTTTCTTAATTTACATTTCAAATGCTATCCCGAAAGTTCCCTCCCCCCCCCTGCCCTGTTCCCCTGCCCACCCACTTCCACTTCTTGGTCCTGGCTTTCCCCTATATTGGGGTATATAAAGATTGCAATATCAAGGAGCCTCTCCTCCCAATGATGGCCAACTAGGCCATCTTCTGCTACATATGGAGCTAGAGACACGAGTTCTGGGGGTTGTGGTTAGTTCATATTGTTGTTCCTCTTCTAGGGTTGCAGACCCCTTCAGCTCCTGGGGTTCTATCTCTAGCTTCTCCATTATGGGCCCTGTGTTCCATCATATAGATGACTGTGAGCATCCACTTCTGTACGAGACAGCTATATCAGGGTCCCTTCAGTAAACACTTGCTGTCCTATGCAATAGTGTCTGAGTTTAGTGACTGATTATGGGATGGACCCCCCACCCCCGGGGGTAGTCTCTGTATGGTCCATCCTTTCGCCTTAGCTCTAAACTTTGTCTCTATAACTTCTTTCACGGGTATTTTGTTTCCTATTCAAAGGAGGAATGAAGTATCCACGCGCTGGTCTTCCTTCTTGATTTTCTTGTGTTTTGCAAATGGTATCTTGGGTATTCTAAGTTTCTGGGCTAATATCCATTTATCAGTGAGCACATATCCAATGACTTCTTTTGTGATTGGGTTATCTCACTAAGGATTATATCCTCCAGATACATCCATTTGCCCAAGAATTTCATAAATTCATTGATTTTTTTAATAGCAGAATAGTACTCCATTGTGTAAATGTAGCACATTTTCTGTATCCATTCTTCTGTTGAGGGACATCTGGGGTCTTTCCAGCTTCTGGCTATTATAAATAAGGCTGCTATGAATATAGTGGAACATGTGTCCTTATTACCAGTTGGAACATCATCTGGGTATATGCCCAGGAGAGGTATTGCAGGATCTTTTGGTAGTACTATGTCCAATTTTCTGAGAAAATGCCAGACTGACTTCCAGAGTGGTTGTACAAGCTTGCAATCCCACCAGCAATGGAGGAGTGTTCCTCTTTTTCCATATCCTCACCAGCATCTGCTGTCACCTGAATTTTTGATCTTAGCCATTCTGACTGGTGTGAGGTGGAATCTCAGTGTTGTTTTGATTTGCATTTCCCTGATGATTAAGGATGTTGAACATTTTTTCAGATGTTTCTCAGCTGTTCAGAATTCCTCAGTTGAGAATTCTTTGTTTAGCTCTGTACCCCATTTTTAATGGGGTTATTCATTTTTCTAGAGTCCAGCTTCTTTAGCTCTTTGTAGATGTTGGATATTAGTCCCCTATCAGATTTAGGATTGGTAAAAATCCTTTCCCAATCAGTTGGTGGCCCTTTTGTCTTATTGACAGTATCTTTTGCCTTCCAGAAGCTTTGCAATTTTATGAGGTCCCATTTGTTAATTCTTGATCTCACCACACAGGCTGTTCTGTTTAGGAATCTTTCTCCTGTCCCCCTCTCTCCGAGGGTTTCCCTACTTTCTCCTCTATAAATTTCAGTGTCTCTGGTTTTATGTGGAGGTCTTTGATCCACTTAGACTTAAGCTTTCTACAAGGAGATAAGAATGGATCAATTCGCATTCTTTTACATGATAACAGCCAGTTGTGCCAGCACCATTTGTTAAAAATGCTGTCCTTTTTCCACTGGATGGTTTTAGCTCCCTTGTCAAAGATCAAGTGACCATAGGTGTGTGGGTTCATTTCTGGGTCTTCAATTCTATTCCATTGATCTATCTGTCTGGTGCTCTACCAGTACCATGCAGTTTTTATCACAATTGCTCTGTAGTACAGCTTAATGTCAGACATGGCGATTCCCCCTCAAGGTTCTTTTATTGTTGAGAATAGTTTCTACTATCCTAGGTTTTTTTATTATTCCAGATGAATTTGCAAATTGCCCTTTCTATCTCAGTGAAGAATTGAGTTGGAATTTTGATGCAGATTGCGTTGAATCTGTAGATTGCTTTTGGCAGGATAGCCATTTTGACTATATTAATCCTGCCAATCCATGAGCATTGGAGATCTTTCCATCTTCTGAGATCTTCTTCAATTTCTTTCTTCAGAGACTTGAAGTTCTTGTCATAAAGATCTTTCACTTCCTTAGTGAGAGTCACACTAAGGTATTTTATAGTATTTGTGACTATTTTGAAGGGTGTTTCCCTAATTTCTTTCTCAGCCCTTTTATCCTTTGTGTAGAGAAAGGCCATTGATTTGTTTGAGTTAATTTTATATCCAGCTACTGCACTGAAACTGTTTATCAGGTTTAGGAGTTCTCTGACGGAATTTTTTGGGTCTCAAATATATACTATCATATCATCTGCAAACAGTGATATTTTGACTTCTTCCTTTCCAATTTCTATCCCCTTGATCTCCTTTTGTTGTCGAATTGCTCTGGCTAGGACTTCAAGTACTATATTGAATAGGTAGGGAGAAAGTGGGCAGCTTTGTCTAGTCCCTGATTTTAATGGGATTGCTTCCAGCTTCTCTCCATTCACTTTGATGTTAGCTACTGGTTTGCTGTATATTGCTTTTATTATGTTTATGTATGGGCCTTGAATTCCTGATCTTTCCAAGACTTTTATCATGAAAGGGTGTTGGATTTTGTCAAATGCTTTCTCAGCATCTAACGAGATGATCATGTGGTTTTAGTATTTGAGTTTGTTTATATAGTGGATTATATTGATGGATTTCCATATATTAAACCATCCCTGAATTCCTGGGATGAAGCCTACTTGCTCATGATGGATGATCGTTTTGATGTGTTCTTGGATGCAGTTTGCGAGGATCTTATTGAGTAGTTTTGCATGGATATTGATGAGGGAAATTGGTCTGAAGTTCTCTTTCTTTGTTGGATCTTTGTGTGGTTTAGGTATCAGAGTAATTGTGGCTTCATAGAATGAGTTGGGTAGAGTATGTTCTGTCTCTATTTTGTGTAATAGTTTGAGGAGAGCTGGAATTAGATCTTCTTTGAAGGTCTGATAAAACTCTGCATATTTGGGTAGACCAGGACCCGAAAAAAACCAACCCTCTGATAACTACTGACGAAGATAAAGAAATCCCCTTTACCCTGACAAATCTAGCAATTAGACTAGGACCGAATTGAAACCATGGACCATAGACAGATCCTTTAACAGGTAAAGGAGGTCCAAAAGATCGAAACAACTCATATCGGAAAACATCATCCTAGACTAGATGTTTTGGATTTCCTCAGGTTCTGTTGTTATGTCTCCTTTTTCATTTCTGATTTTGTTAATTAAGAGACTGTCCCTGTGCCCTCTAGTGAGTCTGGCTAAGGGTTTATCTATCTTATTGATTTTCTCAAAGAACCAGCTCCTGGTTTGGTCGATTCTTTGAATAGTTCTTTTTGTTTCTACTTGGTTGATTTCAGCCCTGAGTTTGATTATTTCCTGCCATCTACTCCTCTTGGGCGAATTTGCTTCCTTTAGTTCTAGAGCTTCTAGGTGTACTGTCAAGTTACTAGTGTATGCTCTCTCTAGTTCCTTTTTGGAGGCACTCAAGGCAATGAGTTTTCCTCTTAGGACTACCTTCATTGTGTCCCATAAATTTGGCTATGTTGTGGCTTCATTTTCATTAAACTCTAGAAAGTCTTTAATTTCTTTCTTTGTTTCATCCTTGACTAAGGAATCATTGAGTAGAGTGTAGTTCAGTTTCCATGAGAATGTTCTCTTTTTATTATTTATGTTGTTATTGAAGATCAGCCTTAGTCCATGGTGTTCAGATAGGATGCATGGGATAATTTCAATATTTTTGTATCTGTGTAGGCCTGTTTTGTGACCAATTATATGGTCAATTTTGGAAGAGATACCATGTGGCGCTGAGAAGAAGCTATATCCTTTTGTTTTAGGATAAAATGTTTTGTAGATATCTGTTAAATCCATTTGTTTCATGACTTCTCTTAGTGTCCATGTGTCTCTGTTTAGTTTCTGTTTCCAGGACCTGTGCTTTGGTGAGAGTGGGGTGTTGAAGTCTCCCACTATTATTGTGTGAGGTGCAATGTGTGCTTTGAGCTTCACTACAGTTTATTTAATGAATGTGGCTGCCCTTGTATTCGGAGTATAGATATTCAGAATTGAAAGTTCATCTTGGTTGATTTTACCTTTGATGAGTATGAAGTGCCCCTCCTTGTCTTTTTTTATAACTTTGGGTTGAAAATCAATTTTATCCAATATTAGAATGGCTACTCCAGCTTTTTTTCTTCAGACCATTTGCTTGGAAAACTGTTTTCCAGCCTTTCACCCTAAGGTAGTGTCTGTCTTTTTCCCTAAGGTGCGTTTCCTGTAAGCAGCAAAGCGTTGGGTCCTGTTTATGTAGCCAGTCTATTAATTTATGACTTTTTATAGGGGAATTGAGTCCATTGATGTTAAGTGAAATTAAAGAAAAGTAGTTGTTGCTTCCTGTTATTTTTTGTTGTTAAAGTTGGGATTCTGTTCTTTGGGCTGTCTTCTTTTAGGATTGTTGAAGGATTACTTTTTAGTTTTTTCTAGGCTATAGTTTCTGTCTTTGTTCTGTTGGTTTCCCTTTGTTATCCTTTGAATGGCTGGACTCATGGAAAGATATTGTTTGAATTTGGTTTTATCATGGAATACTTTGATTTCTTCATCTATGTTAATTGAGAGTTTTGCTGGATATAGTAACCTGGGTTGGCATTTGTGTTCTCTTAGGGTCTGTATAACATCTATCCAGGATCTTCTGGCTTTCATAGTCTCAGGTGAGAAGTCTGGTGTCATTCTAATAGGCCTGCCTTTATATGTTACTTGACCTTTTTCCCTTACTGCTTTTAATATTCTGTCTTTATTTAGTGCATTTGTTGTTTTGATTATTATGTGTCAGGAGGAATTTCTTTTCTGGTCCAGGCTATCTGGAGTTCTGTAAGCTTCCTGTATGTTCATAGGCATGTCTTTCTTTATGTTTGGGAAGTTTTCTTCTATTATTTTGTTGAAGATATTTGCTGGCCCTTTAAGTTGAAAATCTTCTTTTTCATCTACTCCTATTATCTGTAGGTTTGGTCTTCTCATTGTGTCCTGGATTTCCTGGATGTTTTGAGTTAGGAACTTTTTGCATTTTGCATTTTCTTTGATTGTTGTGCCCATGTTCTCTATGGAATCTTCTGCACCTGAGATTCTCTCTTCCATTTCTTGTATTCTGTTGTTGATGCTCACATCTATGGTTCCTGATTTCTTTCCTAGTGTTTCTATTTCCAAAGTTGTCTCACTTTGGGTTTTCTTTATTATTTCTATTTCCCTTTTTAGGTCCTGGATGGTTTTGTTCAATTCCATGACCTGTTTGGTTGTGTTTTCCTGTAGTTCTTTAAAGGATTTTTGTGTTTCCTCTTTAAGGACTTTTACCTCTTTAGCTGTGTTCTCCTGCATTCCTTTGAGTTATTCATGTCCTTATTAATGTCCTCTACCAGCACCATGAGATATGATTTTAAATCTGAGTCTTGCTTTTCAGGTGTGTTGTGGTATCCAGGACTGGCTGAAGTGGGAGTGCTGGGATCTGATGAAGGTGAGTGGTCTTGGTTTCTGTTTTAAGATTCTTACATTTGCCTTTCGCCATCTGGTAATCTCTGGAGTTGGTTGTTATAATTGTCTCTGGTTGGTGCTTTTTCCTCCTGTGATTCTGTTGGCCTCTGTCAGCAGACCTGGGAGCCCATCTCTCTTCTGAATCTCAGTGGTCAGAGAAGTCTCAGCAGGTGAGCTCTCCTCTTGCAGGGAAGGTACATGGAGTTTTGGTGTTCAGACCTGCCTCTTAGGTAAAGTTGAAGACCCTATATAGGGCCTGTCCTAGAAGATGTGTTGCCTCTGTGGTCTGCACACTCACCTGCACAGACTGGTCTCTGTGGGACCCTTTGTAGTCCCTGAGCTGACCTGAACAGACTGATTTCTGAGTGACCTAGGACCCAATATGGCTCTCTCACAAGTTCTGGCAGGGAAAGCCCTCCCAGGCTGAGAACTCTCCTCAGGCGGGGCGGGGGGTGGGGGGGGGGGAGGGGAGCCTGGATGTCTAGAGCCCAAAGCTGGGTCTGTCCTAAAAGGTGCACTGTTCAGCCCTTAGCTCACTCATCCTTTGCAGTCTGTGAGCTGACCTGTGCAGATTGGGTCTGAGCAACCTGGGACCCAATATGGCTCTCTCACAAGTTCTGGCAGGGAAAGCCCTCCCAGGTGAAGGGAGAACTCTCCTCAGGTGGGGAAGGTGCCTGGATGTCTAGAGCCCAAAGCTGGGTCTGTTGCAAAAGGTGCACTGCTCAGCTGTTTGCTCACTCATCCTTTGCAGTCTGTGAGCTGACCTGAGCAGAGTGGCTCTGAGCGACCTGGGACCCAATATGGCTCTCTCACAAGTTCCGGCAGGGAAAGCCCTCTGAAGAACTCTCCTCAGGCAGAGAGGGTGCCCGGATGTCTAGAGCCCAAACCTGGGTCTGTCGCAATAGGTGCACTGTTCAGCCCTTTGCTCACTCACCCTTTGCAGTCTGTGAGCTGACCTGCGCAGACTGGGTCTACCTTCATCTTTTGACAAAAGAAACAAGCAGTTACTAAAGGAAAGCTTCTTTTTGCAGTGGGCATCAATCAACACAGAGATTAATAGCTGATTAAAATGCAGGGAACAAGAGACTGTGAGTATTTAGATGTCTAGATCAACTGTACCCCCAGGCAGGGCATAGGGGACATTACAGAAGAATAGGGTGGGAAGAACATAATAGCTGGAAGATGGGGAGAAGAGAATGTTATCTTTTGACCCCGACAGAGACCTTGTTCTTAAGAACCCACAGTAGCTGTGGTTACTCATGTAAGGGCTTCACTAGGTCAAGTTAGTCCAGCAGAATGGGAGAGGGCTCGTTCCCCCCTCCCCCTGTCCCCTAGCTAAGGAGCTATTGAAGGTTCATGGCTGCTATGGGAGAGAGAGAGGCATTTTTCTTTCCTGTAAGGATGTGGCCACTGGTAGTTTGCCCATGCTTCAGGAGATGGGCCCACCGGTACACATGAGAACAGCACTAATTGGGCTATGGGGGTTATTAAAAAAATATAGAAGAGGAGAGTTGGTATGGGGACATGTTGGGCGGGCCTGGGGAGATTTGGAGAGAGTGGGTGGGAGGGGTGGATATGATACAAATACATCATTCATATAAAATTCTCAAATAAGAAATAAAAATAATGCAAAAATATATATGAAAACATTTTCTCCTCCTGAACTTGATTATGGTTATAATGGACAAAACTATGTATTTGCAAAAAAAAAAAAAAAGAATATATAGAGTTGAAGCCTATAAGAGGTAACTGGGTCTTAGGGGCTCTGCCCTCATGAGTGCATTGGTGGTATGTTGTGGAAATAGATCGGGACTTGTAGAAATGGCTTAGTTCTCGTGAGAGCATTTATCAAATAGGGCCACCCTACATGCCTGTCCCTTGTGCATGTGGTCATTTCCCTTGGCACTTCTCCATCGAATTGTGTCAAAACCAGATCATTTGCCAGGGTATCAGAATCACATTTTGGGGACACTCCCTCAGGCACCTGTTTTTTTTTTTTTTTTTTTTTTTTTTTTTTTTTTATTGCCTTCTTTAATGGTTTTCAACACTGTCCATATATGTATCTTGATCCACTTCATATTGCTATATCAAAATGTCTAAGGTTTAGCAACTTATAGAAAATAAGGAAGTTTACTTGGTTCCTGAGTCTGATGAATGAAGTCCTGAAAAGATGAATGAGAAGTCAGGAAGGCTAGGGCACTCTCTTAAGAGTATCATGTGCCTACCCAGAACTCAAGCCCTGAAGGCATTAGAGATAGGTTAGCAGCTGGATGCCATTCTCTAAGATGGTTATTTTCCTAAAACAGGCAGTGTATCCTCCCTCTGGCCCTTGAGATTTCTGGGACACTGCAGGGTTTTCTGGCATGGACTCCTCTGTTTCCTGGCTACAGTTGGGTTCTGGGCCATCTTTTGTTTCATTCAGTTTCAAATGAGGGGATCTTTTGGATGCTGGCTCTGAACTGGGAAATGGAAACTATTTGTGCTGCCATGAGGGAAGTGTTCGGCATCTGGCAGGGACCCTGGGCTGGAAGCAGCATAAAGAGAACTGTTAGGAAACCACCAAGCAGCCCACAGCACTCTCTCGGTGAGCTTTCATTGTTAGTATTCCAGTTCCTGGGAGGATGTCTAAAGCTTTTCCTGGTTTATCGCCTTGAAGATTAAAAGGAAAGGAAAAAAAAAANTTTAAGCACATGATTCTTCCTAGTCTGATTTTTAGGATTAATTGACAATCATCTTGGGGATTCAGAGCTCAGCCCTGACACTGTACCCTTTGGCCCTTTGTGACTTACTGCAACATTTTCTGAAGAAGCCCAGACTCCTCAGAAGTATATATTTCCATGTGTCCACCTACGTGGCCTTGAAACAGTGCCAGGGACAAGAGTATTCTAGACTGAACTCCTTTTGCTTCAACTCAGGGTTCACACCCAAGGAGCCATCTGCTTTTTGGATCTATACTGCTGGGAGGCTGGCCTCCAGATTGCTTTGGAAATGGGTGGTGGTGTCTTGGAACAGCTTGACTGGGGGCTGAATCTCATTACCGACAGAATTTCGACCTTTCAGCAGAATACAGAGAATGTCATTAATATAATATGCAAAAATGATGTCAGTGCTGTTATATGGGAAGGAGAGATATAGGCCATGTGGGATTTTTAATGATATCACCATTATTGGTTGTATGTGGTTTGAATTAAATAGAAGTCTTTGAGTAGAAATTCCACCAGTGATTTTTTTTCAAGAGCATTCTCTTGCTTTGTCTGGTGTCATTTAGCACCCGGTTTGCTGTGCTTCCTGGCTGAATGGAGTCCTTGATGTAATTTTGCTGTTGTTGTTGTTGTTGTTGTTGTTGTTTTTCCCGATGTCCTAAACTCAGAAATAAGGGTGGTTTTGTTTTCAATCTAATTGTATCCATATTGATCTAAGATACAAGCATTTTAAAACAGAGAGGAAGAGATAATGTGGTGTCTCAAATTAAAGAAACAAGAGAAATGGAGTCTGTTATACATGATAACTTGCTCTCACCATAGACTTATCATCTCTCTGTCTCATTCTGCCTGTCTCTGCCCCTGTATCTGTCACTTCTCTAGGTTGGTTGTTATATCATTCTTCTCATATTTCCTTTGGTCATGGACATTCTTATTGATAGCTATGCCTTTAAGGTAAAATTATGTCTTTAACATTTTAAAATCACATCTGTGTTCTTGGCCCTTTCCTTTGCCTGGCCCTGCACCACCCCAAAGCTCTCTTTAGTGCCTGTTCCTTATCCAGGAAACCTGTAAGTATCTACTGTTCTACTATCTGCCTTCATCCTTCTCCCTGTCTTCTCCCAAGACCTTCCATCTGTTGGGCAGCCTCAACTTATCATCACCCAGTGTTAATCCTTTATGTCGCCCACTCAATTCAATTAAACTCAGCACAAGTTAGATCTTATTCTCTGTGCTCAGCTGCCTACAAGATGACTCTCACTGTCCTGATGGTACCTCAGGCTGAAAATATCCTAACTTGGCATCTTAACCCCAAAGCTAACTTCCTTCCCACCCTCTGGAACCCACTCCCCTCTTCTACAATCTGAAGTTGAGTAAAGACAATTGTAGTGACTAATAGATCATAAAAATACATAGTTACATGGCCCTCTGACAAATTTCCAGGCGTGTGGCTGCCAGGTTGAATCTGGGGCCCTTGAATTCTAAGAAGTGACTGAGTAGAAGCTCTGCAATGACTTCCAGCTGCTGTTCTGCTCTGGATGTGTCCCTAGGGAAGGTTTGCTAATGATGGCAATAATTAATAATAATAATAATAATAATAATAATAATAATAATAATAATAATAATGAAACAACAACAACAATAATAAGCTCACTGTAGTGGTTTAATTGAAAATGTCTCCCATAGGTTCATGAGTTTGAGCACTCGGTCCCACAGTTGGTAATGTTGTTTGGTGATGTGGTGCAGTCTCCCAGGAAGATGTACATCACTGGAGACTTGAATTTATAGATCTTGTTTCCCAGTTTGCTTTCTTTGCTTCATGCCCATAGTTAAAGATGTGTTCTGGACCTGCCACCATGCCTACTTCTTGCTGTCATGCCTCCACCCTTCCATGATGGCCTCTTATCCCTTCAGAACTATAAACTAAAATACATGTTCCCTCTTATAAGTAGCCAGTCTCATGGTGTTTTATCACAGCCAAAGAAAAGTCACGGATACAGCCACATATCCATTTTCTATTTATAACAGACTTATAGTTCTTACACATGCTATCTTATTTGATCTGATCCACATGGGTAAGAGAATTGTCAATGTGAAAATTGTTATTATGTCCATGCTACATATAACACAGTGAGCTTAAAAGGACATTGTAGTAGACATATAGAATATAGTTTGTGGTAACAGGTGAATCCTGGGTTCTAGGGTGTTGGGCTGATAGACCATTGCTGCTCTTGACCTGTCAAGTCCCCATTCCCAGAGAGATAGCAGGGCATACAATTGTCTTACCAGAGTCAGGACTGGGCTCAGGTGCTCTATACAAATGACCCATAAGAAAATAATTCATTAGATATTCCCTCTGGAAAGGTCAATGATGCTGTGAATGCAGGAGCTTAGCAATCAGTCTGAGCAGAGCTTTGTATAAAGCTCTGGTGTGGAACAAGATGGGGCCCTGCATTAGCCTGTTGTGGCTACCACAATGAAGTGCCACAAATTATGATGGAAAGACTCTGGGGTGCTCAAATATCAGGAAGTTTTCCTCAAGGTCATGAAGGTAGGAGACATCAGAGTTGGTTTCTCCCAAGCCTCTCTCCTCTCTCAATGATTGTCTTTTTCTCTCTCTAGAAGGCCATCCTCTGTGTGTGCCTGTGTCCTCCTGCTCTGCTCTTTGAGGGACCCAGTCATATTGTGTGAGTGCTCATTTTAACTCAGTAACCCCTTTAATGACCTTGTCTCTAAACACGATCTCACAGAAAGGATCCTGGAGGCTATGACTTCAACCTATGAATTCTGAGATGACACAACTTAGCCTGTAGCTCACTGTGGTGGCTTAATCAAACTATTATCTAACTTTATTATATTGAAGAAGGAGACACAAGAGCTGCATAGAGACAAACTGGATTTACTCATTTCATAGCCATGAAGTTCTTGGTTGGTATTCAGCCCTAAGCTTGGCCAAACCACTACCCATAACAACCTGCTAAGGTTCCTCTCTCCAGGAGCCACAACAACTGTTGTTTCTACTGTGCTTGGAGAAGGAAGACAAACTTAGTCCCCCTTCTCTCAGGTGCATAAACATTACTTGGGAAACTTGCTGAAGCCTGGGATACTGAGTCTGATTGTAAAGATTCTGGGGGGCTGAGTCAAGTATCTGCAATTCTAACTACTTCGCAGGCTGTCACACGTCCAATGGCTATGCCTGAATAATGCCAAAAACCATACAGGGAATTGCTCATCCTTAAACCTGGCTCTAAATCTGTCATTCAGCAACCTCTGAAGTATGAATTGTATACATTCTAAATTCAGGTTAGGCTAATACTATTGTCTTTCGGTCTCAACTGCTGTGAGCATACAGAAAGCCTGTCTGGTGCATTCTTGCTTCTCTTGAAATGTTTTTGATCTTCTTGCTCATGAGAGAAACTGTGTCTAGGAAAATGAACCCCATCATGCTTTGTTGACCAAGCTGTCCATATTTTATCCTTTTTGAGTAAAAAGAACATCAGGGGAACTGGCAGGCCACACTTCCTGTGTGTGTTTTTTTTTTTTTTTTTTTTTTTAGTATTCTCAGCCAAAGGAAGGGTTTGTGCTCTGAAATTTCATCTGAAACAGGTCATTTTGTACTCAGAACAGCCTTTCCAAAGGCATGATTATAAATAGTCATTTCACAAAATCCCATTCAACCTGTAATGCAATCGAAGTATTTACACCATTCCTTGCTGCCTTGTCTTACTGGAAAGCACTTGCCAATTTCCAGACTACCAAAAGCAAACGTATCCATCACTGACTTTGGTGGAGGTGGGTGGTGGTGGTGTGGTGGTTAACCTGTAGAGCTGAGACAAGAAGAATAAATGTGGAGAAAGCAGGGACAAGTTCAAAGCAGAAGTTGGGACAATAGATATCCGAATAAGTTACTCTTGTCAAGTTGTTGGTGTTTGGTAGCTATTCACTAGATGGATTCTTTTTCTATGTTATATGTTTATACTTTATTTCTTGAAATGGTCTCTGTGTTTCTATGTTTATAAGTTATTTGCTAAGATGGGACTCTATGGTTCTAGCTTACATGTTCATTGGAAGCTATTTGCAAAGATGGATTATACTCTCACTTTAGAGTTCTCTATTTCATGGGCCTTAATTTTGTCACTTCAACTAGGTTATAATCTTTCAATATCTGTACTACAAGTGCTTCCTCTACAGTCTTTTGAAGTAGCCTCTTGATTATCAACTCTTTATATCATCTTTTGCTTATGAGGTTCCAATGGGGCTCAGCAGTCTGGTTTTAAGAAGTGGTTGGTGCCTTAGGGTTTCTATCACTGGGATGAACCACCATGACCAAAAACCAAGTTGGGAAGAGAAGGGTTTATTCAGTTTACACTTCCATATTGCTACTCTTTATTGAAGGAAGTCAGGACAGGAACTCAAACAGGGCAGAAACCTGGAGGCAGAAGCTGATGCAGGGGCCATGGTACTGGAGGAGGGTTGCTGCTTACTGGCTTGCTCCCCATGGCTTACTCAGCATGCTTTCTTATAAAACCCAGGACCAACAGTCTAGGGGTAGAACCACCCACAATGCAATGGGTCCTCCCCCATTGACTACTAATAGAGAAAATGCCTTACAGCACCATCCTATGGAGAAGGTAGTTTTTCAGTTGAGGTTCCTTTCTTTCAGATATCTCTAGTTTGTTTTTCAAGTTGTTTTAAGGCTAGACATAAAACTAGCCACCATAAAGGGTGACGTCAAATGTCAAGTGTGTGCTAAAGTTTACCAGCAGGGACCAGAGCAAAGGTGAGAGACACAGGAAGCCCAGGTGCTGGCTAAAGCAAGAGCAGATAACCTTCATGATAGTCATGTCCTGCCAATAGTTTAACTCCAGGAAGAATAGAGAAAAGAACAAAATGATTTCCTTTGATCTCATAGGAAATTAGACCCAAATAAAAAGTGTTTAGAAATAGCTACATTCATCACTGTTCTTGAAGCTGAAGAGAGATCGTGGACAGGGGTCAGTGAAATTACTAAAGATTCTAGAGTTGAAGAAAGCCTTTGCCTGCTCTGGAAGCTCCCACAGCTGCTATGAGTCTGGAACTTTTAGTGTAGTGGTTCTCAATCTATGAGTTGTGACCCCTTTGGGGGTTGAGCAACCCCTTCACAGAGGACACCTAAGACCATCAGAAAACACAGATATTCACATTATGAGTTTTTTAACAGTAGCAAAATTACAGCTATAAAAGAACAGTAAAAATAATTTTATGGTAGGGGATCAACACAACACAAAAAACTATATTAAAGGGTGCATCATGAGGAAGGTTGAGAACCACTGTCTTAGTGGAACGAATTGGGCTTTACCCACTGAAGTGATCCTGCTTTGGTGGCCTTGTGAGTGGCATAGCCAATAGTTCACGCAAAAGCCTTGAATTTCAAGCACTGTTAAAGAGATCAAAACAACTGTTCTTGGTGGTATTCCTTCTTGGGAAGACTGGTTTTACTGTGGGAAAAGGAACTCTAAACTATGAATCAGAAACCTGGTGTTCTGATGGCCATTATCATTGTATTGGTATGGCACTGAGGAATCTGATTGACCTCTTGCATTCTTGCCTAATGATTTTCCAGGTGCTTTTTTTTTTTCCTTTCAGCTCCAACATTGTGTTTTTCTATAGTTAGGTTATAGAATGGAGCAAAGCAGAGAAATCATATTAGACAAAATTATATTGAACAAATGCTTCACAGGAGGAAGCAAATATTCTCATTATTACCATTTGTACTAAACAAAAAAGTACAAGAACTAAGGAATAAAATTAGTAACATTATATATAGGTATGTGTGACTTTTAAAAATATTAACAAGGATTGGATTTAATAACTGATTTTATCATGAGCTGGGATAAACTATGAAGATAAATTTTATTTCTATATACCAGCACATACAGTTAAAAATGTAATTTAAAGCATTCCATTAAAATTTAACAAAATGAAAAGCTCTTGGAGCTAAACTTCACAAGGATGTACAGAACAACTTTTTCCTCCTCCTTCTCCTCCTCTTCCTCCTCCTCCTTTTCTTCTTCTTCTTCTTCTTCTTCTTCTTCTTCTTCTTCTTCTTCTTCTTCTTCTTCTACTACTACTACTTTTCTTCTCCTCCTATTAGATATTTTCTTCATTTACATTCAAATGCTATCCACTTTCCTAGTTTTCTCTCTGAAAGTCCCCTATACCCTCCCCCAGCCCTGCTCCCCAACCCACCCACTCCCGCTTCCTGGCCATGGCATCCCCTTGTACTGGGGCATATAATCTTCGCAAGGCCAAGATCCTCTAATCTCACTGATAGCCGACTAGGCCATCCTCTGCTACATATGCAACTAAAGACACAAGCTCTGGTGGGAGGGGGATACTGGTTTATATTGTTGTTCCTCCTATAGGGCTGCAGACCCCTTCAGCTCCTTGGGTACTTTCTCTAGATCCTTCATTGGGGGACCTGTGTTCCATCCAATAGATGACTGTGAGCATCCACTTCTGTATTTGCCAGGCACTGGCTTAGCCTCACAAGAGACATCTATATCAGGGTACTGTCAGCAAAATCTTGCTGACATATGCAATAGTGTCTGGGTTTGGTGGTTGTTTATGGGATGGGTGGGGCAGTCTCTGGATGGTCGTTCCTTCAGGCTCTGATCCGAACTTTGTCTCTGTAACTCCTTTCATGGGTTCTAAGAAAGAATGAAGTATCCACACTTTGGTCTCCCTTCTTCTTGAGTTTCATGTGTTTTGCAAATTGTATCTTGGGAAATCTTAAGTTTCTGGGCTAATACCTACTTATCAGTGAATGCATATTATGTGTGTTCTTTTGTGATTGGGTTACCTCACTCAGGATGATATCTTCCAGATCCATCCATTTGCCTAAGAATTTCATAAATTTGGACTCCAGAAAATCAAATAACCCTATTAAAAATGGGGTACAAAGCTAAACAAAGAATTCTGAGGAATACCGAATGGCTGAGAAACACCTGAAAAAATGTTCAACATCCTTAATCATCATGGAAATGCAAAGCAAAACAACCCTGAAATTCCATCTCACACCAGTCAGAATGTCTAAGATAAAAAATTCAGGTGACAGAAGATGCTGGCAAGGATGTGGAGAAAGAGGAATACTTCTCCATTGCTGGTGAGATTGCAAGCTGGTACAACCACTGTGGAAATCAGTCTGGTGGTTCCTCAGAAATTTGGACATACTACTACCAGAAGATCCAGCAATACCTCTCTTGGGCATATAACCAAAAGAAGTTCTAACTTGTGATAAGGACACATGCTCCACTATGTTCATAGCAGCCTTATTTATAATAGCCAGAGGCTGGAAAGAACCCAGATGTCCCTAAACAGAGGAATGGATACAGAAAATGTAGTACAGTTACACAATGGAGTACTACTCAGCTATTAAGAACTACTTCTTCTTCTCCTCCTCCTTTTTCTATGTAAAAACAACTCAAGAAAACCTCAACAACCAGAGTATATTCCATTGTCAAAATTGCATTGAAAACACACATTTCAGACAGTCCCAACCCTAACAGAATTTATAAAGAAGACAGACGTGTTAAGGCTTACTTCCTTTGCATGAGGACTCATTTTAGGATGCGCTCGCTATTGGCAGAAGCACAGCTAGACGGGCTCCATAGCAAAGTTTGATGCCAGGTCAGACACACATCTGCACTCAGGTCAACAGTGAAATCACAAAGACGGACCTTCATAAAACGACACTGCCTCCAGTTGCATGTGCATGTATACCAACATACATGAGCATGCAAGTACACAGCTACAAACATACATACAACACATGAACATACAAACACACATGAATAGGCAGACACACTTATGCCCATATTTTTCCTTTCCTCTCACCTCTCTGAAATGTTCCAATTGGATTGGGATTTAAATGTTAATCATTAAACAGTAAAGCTTGCTAGAGAGATCTGGAGTAACATCATTGTGATGGCAATGAAAAGGACACCGGAAGCAACCACTGTTAAAGAAAGAGAGAAGAGAATCTGTCAGGGCCCAGTGAACACCAATCAGAGGTACAAGATGTATGTGTATGTGTATGTGTATGTGTATGTGTATGTGTATGTGTATGTGTATGTGTATGTGCATGTGCATGTGTATATGTGTACATACACACACACACACACACACACACACACATTCACAGTAGAAACTAAAAAAAAAAAAAGGAAGAGAGAGAATGTAGGTAGAAAGTTAAAGTAGTCTGGAAAGGAAAGCTGAAAGAAGAGGCGGATGGAAGGAGGGAGGGGTCATAGCACCTATGCTGCCAAGAATCCCAGCAACACTGGACAGCCAAGTGTTCACTGGGTTTTGAGGGAGGGATGCTGGAAAGAGCACCTGGAGTGGCTGGAGACAGCTGTAGGGCAGACTGCCTGGATGAAGAGCTCAGGGAAGTGAGGGAAAAAATGCCACTAATTTAAGCAGACCATTGTCTTTTAATGAGAAAGTATGTCTAAGGCTGATGACAGGCATTGCAGTGCACAGGGGTGGGACTTGAGAGAGAGGAGAGTAGGAAGGGAGGGTGACTGCTAGTGGTTGCTAAGAAGGCATGGTTTATGGGAGTTATTTGAAACACTGTGTGAAGAAGAAGCTCAAGTCAACCTGAAACCCTGTCTGAGTAACAGGAGAGGGAAGAAGGGCTATAAATGAATATAAGTTATTGCATAGTTTTCACAAGTTGACTGTGTTCATTTTACCAATTGATATATTTTAATCTTTCTAAATATTACCATTAGTAATCATTAGCACTAGCACGATGCTATTCCAAGCTTTTCATCTATGCTGACTTGTTTTACCTCCAAACAGCTCACTGAGAAGCTATTTAGTCTTCTCCATTTCAAACCTTAGGAAAGGGAACATGGAAATAGATTAATAAGTTTTCCCAAGGTCACATGGAGCCAAAATATCCACCAAGTAAGTCTGGAAGCCCTTCCTATCACTTCAGTGGAGACTGTCTTTATTCCCTGTAAAAAAGGGAATTCCATTGTGGGGAATCCATGATGATGGATTATAATAAACAGGAGGGCTGTGTAGGTGGGGCAAAAGCCCTAAAACTTCTGATGATTGTGCAGTGTTGGCTTAAGCAAGAACTGAGGATGCCTAGGTTAGAAAAAACCAGGATTCCAAGAAGTAAAAGCCTCTCAGTGCTGCCTCTTAAGTTATGTTGCTAATAATTTTCATATTTTTCCAAAGGAAGAATATGTTCTCTTTTAGACAAATCCTTGGGGAAATATCTTAGGATTCTGACTCTTAAAGTATCATTTGAAATGGATTAGTGGTGGATAAACAGGATGTAATAAACTTATGGACAGCCAAGGTGAGCTAAGTCATTAGAAAGGGCAAAACAAAGCAGTACCTATTGAGCAAACTGTTCGATTTTAATTTTATAGGAACACCATGTTTTCCCCAAGAACTGCTGAACTGTCAGGATTATTCATATCCCTTGGCCGGCAGGCACTCAGGGGTATCCTGTTATCACAAAAAAATCATGACTCACACTTCCAGGCTCTACAAGGTGGTCAGGCACACGCATCCTCCTAACCACCCGTTGCCTGCACACTGATGGGCAGCCTGTATAAACTCTAGTTGACTGACTGGTTGATCAAATGATTGGAATTTCTCTCATATACAGGTTAGATTTTATAAATCCAAACAAGATGGTTACAAACAAAGTTTTGTACTGAGAAGATGCTCTATGACTATAGAGGGCACCAATCTTATCTAGAGGGCCAAATGTTTGTATAATGTTAATGACACAGAGGATGACTGCAAAACCATATAATGGCAGGAACTCTATGTGTTTGTATGTGGCTTATGAATTCATACAGAAGAAATAAACCAATGTCATTAGTTATCAGTGTTAAGGAAGAAACTGCCAGATAAGGTTAAATAATCACCTATAAAATGGTTAACCCACTGACTTGCTGGAACCAGGAAATCCAGTCAAATTGCAAACCTTACTAGGCAGCATATCAACCAAACAGAAAGATTGTCATCGCCCACATCATTATCACTTGCATCTTCCTCACTTGTAATTAAAAAACAAGCTCTTTTTATTACCTCTAGAAGGGAGCAGAGTGTTCATGTAAACACTCATTTACAATTTGTGTTGACTGATTTCTTCAGGAAGAACAGTGCGCATAAGACAGGGAAGTCTAAAGCAGAGAGCTTGGGTGGGGTTTCTGGAGGGAGGATAGGCAAGGTAGAGAACCAGAGAGAATCGGAAGGGTGCACGGCATAAAGCAGGAAAGTTCCATGGAAGACTGAAAAGAAGAGGCGATCAGAATGGAAACAGGAAACTCAGCTGAAGTCAGAGGATGAAAGGAGACTGCTGTGGTCTTGGCCAAGGAAAAATGTTCAGAACTGAAGCTGGGGACGCCATGTTTCAGTTCATTTCAAGACACAAACATGAGTGGTTTGAGAGAGAGGTGTGTTAATTATACCAGGGCTGTGATGGGTTATTAAGGAAATAGTGCTTTCAATGCACAATCTTAAGTTTTGAAAGTTAATATATATATATCTTTCTACAAGATGTAACTTGGAGTGTTTTCAGACCCCCCAAACCCTGGACTAGAAGGAACAAGGTTCTGTGCAAGTTTGGGAATTATGCCGATCTAAAAATCTACATTCCTGGTGCCAAAGAAATGGTTTGGAAATTAAGAGTGATGTCCTGCTCTTACAGAGGTCCCAGGTTTTATTCCTAGCACCCACATGGCTGCTTGTAATCATCTGTATCTCTTATTGAAAAGCTAGGCACATAAGTGGTGCACAGATAATACATGCAGGCAAGACATATGAAATAAGGACATTGTCTTTGTTAGGGTTTATATTGCTGTGACGAGACACCATGATCAAGGCAACTCTTATAAAAGACAACATTTAATTGGGGCTGGCTTACAAGTTAAGAGGTTCAGTCCATTATCATCAAGGTGGGAGCATGGCAGCATTCAGACAGACATGGGGGTGGAGATGCTGAGAGATCCACCTCTTGTTCGGAAGGCACTTAGGAGAAGATTGGCTTTCAGGCAGCTAGGACTATGGCTTTAAAGCCCACACTCACAGTGACACATACCTACTCCAACAAGGCCACAGCTACTCCAACAAGGCCACACCTTCTAATAGTGCCACTCCCTGGGCCAAGCATATACAAACTATCACAGACATGAAATAAAGACAAGAGACATGAAATAAAATAAAAGTAAAATTAGTTACCCCCTGATGGCCCATGATACAACCCTTGTATGAGCAGAGAGGTAAACCATTTAGGAATTATTGTAAATGGTTCAGCATGTGTTTAGGGTGCCTGTACTAATGCCTCCTTCTTGGGAGAGGAAACAAATCACTCAGAACTTTTTTTTTTCTTTCCAATGATTGCATGCACCTTATATGAAGAATGAATAATCTCCTTTTTCTACTCTAGTATAAAGTTGTGCAGCTTTCCATGGTCTTCTCTGTGAAGAATTGTGTGGAGCAAGAGCTGGTGAGACTGACCAAAGTGGCCCCTGGACCCTCTGCACAAACTCCTTAAGCATCCTCAACTAGGGAAGCCACTGGGTTATTATCTCATCATATCAGCATTTGTCTTTCTGCTTTTGTCTGCCAACCGAAATAATACTAAAATCATGGAACATTTCTTTTAAAAATCACATATAGTATAGCATAACAAACATGAATTATGCTTTTAAATTAGTTGTCAAAGTTCTGTGCTCACATAGTTGATTTTGTCTCCATATTTCTATCTGCAAACATTTGAGCACCCGCAGACAGCATAAGGAATTACTCCCGTTCTCCCTGGGGTCTTGCCATTTCTCTACATGCAATTGAATCTGAAGGTCAGGGACTTTATCCTGTCTTCTGCTTATGATAGCAGCTAATTTAAGGTTTTATGTTGAATCCTTTATGGCAGACTAAGAATAATATTTGATGGTCTTCTGTGTATGCATTTGAATGTTTGTGATGGGGCAGTTGCTGCACATGTATACATGTGTACTGGGGACCATTCCTCAGGTACTGTCTAGTGTATTTTTGACCAGCAGTTCCTCACTGTCTCAGAGCTCACCAAGTAGGCTGGGCTTGCTGACTAGCAGGTCCAAGAGATCTGCTTGCCTGCATTTTCCCAGCTCTGAGATGACAAGCACATATCACCAAACCCAGCATTTTAAAGTAATACATTTCATTATTTTTATATGTATGAATGTGGTATTATGGAGAAGTTCAGGTACTCACAGAAGCCAGAAGAGGTTGACAGATCCCTGGAGCTGGAGCTACAAGCAGTTGTGAGGCACCCAACATAAGTGGGAATGGAACTCTGCCTCTGCAAGAGGATCAAGTGCTCCTAACTGCTGAGCTATCTCTTCAGCTCCATGCATGTCGTTTTAATGTAATTTCGAAGGTAGAATTGAGGCACTCAAGTTTGCTGGGCAAACACTTTATGAGCTATCACCCCAGTCTCTGATGATCTCTTGTTTTTTGCAAAGTATCTTTAACAGTTTTTTTTTTTTCATGAGAGATAGGAAGAGCACCTATATTCTCAGGATGCCTATTTTATTCAAATTCTGCTGACAGCATATGTGGATGTTGGCTTTCTAGTATCTCTGTACCTTGAGAAATAGAGTTACTGGAGATTAGTATCTGGGAGAAAAAAAAAGATGGTTCTAGGATTAAAGTTGTATACCACCAGCCCTAGCTTGAAAGTTGCTCTTTGGGGGGCGGGAGGATCCCAATTAGAGCATCTTCTTCTTGAGTGAGGACTTCAGGGATGTTGTAAGTCCAAACTTCTTGTGGTCCATGGACAGAGGAAAGAACCTGCACTATATTTTGTTTCATGGTGGTATTTCTTGTGATATAAGCAGTCACAAAATCCCCCTTCAGTGGCATATACTATTTACACACAAGTGGCCTTACTTCTTGCTTTAAATATGTACATTCGAATTCCAGGGCCCTTCTATATTTGTAGCCACCTCAGGCCATGGGTACCCACCTTCCCTGTTAATATTGGTTCTCAAAGTGAGCTCTATTCTGAACACAAGAGTTACAGTGTAGGATGTGCTGCTTTTGCATGAAGGAAGAGGCACAAAGTTCCCAGGAACTTGCCAAGGTAGGAAGAAAGAGGAAGGCAAATGCTCTATGGAGACTTATAAAAAACTTTATAGTTCTTGGGGTTCACGGTCTCAGATGTTAAAGGCCAGAACAGCAAAGACTGAGGCAGGGTAATGAGGACCACATTCAGATCTTAGTCATGATTTGAGACTGCAGATGGATCATTAAAAAGAAGGCTGTTATCATGTAGAAGAATGCTAATTGATCCATTCTTATCTCCTCGTACAAAGCTCAAGTCTAAGTGGATCAAGGAAGTCCACATAAAACCAGAGAAACTGAAATTTATAGAGGAGAAAGTGGGGGAAAGCCTCGAAGATATGGGCACAGGGGAAAATTCCTGAACAGAATAGCAATGACAAATGTGATCTCATAAAATTGGAAAGCTTCTGTAAGGCAGAAGACACTTTTAATAAGACAAAAAGGCTACCAACAGATTGGGAAAGGATCTTTACCAATCCTAAATCAGATAGGGGACTAATATCCAATATATATAAAGAACTCAAGAAGCTGGACTCCAGAAAATCAAATAACCCTATTAAAAATGGGTACAGAGCTAAACAAAGAATTCTCAACTGAGAAATACCAAATGGCTGAGAAACACCTGAAAAAAAAGTTTACATCCTTAATCATCAGGGAAATGCAAATTAAAACAACCCTGAGATTCCACCTCACACCAGCCAGAATGGCTAAGATCAAAAATTCAAGTGACAGCAGATTCTGGCAAGGATGTGGAGAAAGAGGAACACTTCTCCATTGCTGGTGTGATTACAAGCTGGTACAACCACTCTGGAAATCAGTCTGGCAGTTCCTCAGAAAATTGGACATAGTACTACTGGAAGATGCAGCAATACATAGACCTAGAAGAAGTTCCAACTTGAAATAAGGACACATGTTCCACTATGTTCATAGAAGCCTTATTTATAATAATAGCCAGAAGCTGGAAAGAACCCAGATGTCCCTAAACAGAGGAATGGATACAGAAAATGTGGTACAGTTACACAATGGAGTACTATGCAGCTATTAAAAACAATTAATTTATGAAATTCTTAGGTAAATGGATGTATTTGGAGGATATCATCCTGAGTGAGGTAACCCAATCACAAAAGAACACACATGATATCCATTCACTAATAAGTGGATATTAGCCCAGAAACTTAGAATAGCCAAGATACAATTTGCAAAACACATGAAACTCAAGAAGAAGGAAGACCAAAGTGTGGATACTTCATTCCTTCTTAGAATGGTGATCAAAATACCCATGGAAGAAGTTACAGTGACAAAGTTCAGAGCAGAGCCTGAAGGAACGACCAGCCAGAGACTGCCCCACTTGGGGATCCACCCTATAAACAACCACCAAACCCAGTCACTAGGCAGATGCCAATAAGAGCATGCTGATAGGAGCCTGATATAGCTGTCCCCTGCGAGGCTTTGCCAGTGCCTGGCAAATACAGAAGTGGATGCTCACAGTCATCCATTCGACGGAGTACAAGGTCCCCAATGAAGGAGCCAGAGAAATATCCAGGGAGCTGAAAGGGACTGAAGCCCCATAGGAGAACATCAATATGAACTGACCCTCAGAGCTACTTGGAACTATACCACCAATCAAAGAAAACACATGGGGGAACTTGGGGCTCTAGCTATATATGTAGATGATGGCCTAATTGGTCATCAATGGGAGGAGAGGCCCTTGGTCCTGTGAAGGTTCTACATCCCAGTATAGGGGAATGCCAGGACCAGGAATGGGAGTGGGTGGGTTAGGGAGCAGGGGAGGGGGGAAGGGATTCAGGATTTCAGAGGGGAAACTAGGAAAGGGGATAACATTTGAAATGTAAATAAAAAAATAGCCAATAAAAAAAGAGATAACAAATAAAAAAAAGAAAGAAAAAGAAAAAAAGAAAAAGAAGGCACCATGGGAGGGGGAAGGGGAGGAGGAGGGGAGCAAATATGAACTTGGTGGATGTTTTCAACAGACTAGGATCTTGCTCCCACTGGGAGACAAAGAGGCTCATTAAAGAGCAAAGCACACAGATGTTTTTTAAAATGCCAATTATTTAAACAGTACAATCCTGATTTCTAGACTAAGACTTGCCACGTTGGCTTTTAAAAGACATGTCCATGAGATATGCAGATGGGGACGTAGGGAGCAATCCTGGTTGTGTCATAATAAAAGCCTCCTGCTTCAAAAAGAGAGAGACTTCCTTCCAGACACAAACCTAGACATTTTTCCACCAATGAGACATAACTGTTTGAAACTAAAACAAAACTTTGTTGAAACAAGCAAGCAGAAAGTTTGGAGGAGGTTTATAACTATTATATTTAGCCTGATGATTCATGGACGGAAAATTTTTTTTAGGAAATACCCATCAAAGATCAGTTATGATGTAATCTTCTGATTTTTTGCTGTTTTCAATTTCTACTCAATTTAACCACTCCTAAGCATGTTTAACAAGTTCTAGAATGTTCAGCTAATTGTTCCTTACTCCTAAATTTCAGGGACCTCCGTGCAAACACCCACAGAACTTTTCATCTGGCCAATATTTGCCGTAAGTCACGAAAGAGTTGTATGCCAACATGTCTAGCAAGACCTCACATTCTGTAACTCTCGTTTCCATGGATCTGTCTCTCTGGGTCAAACATGTCCTGGCTTTGTTTCTCTTGCTGTGATAAAATACTCTGACTAAAATTGAGAGGCTAAAGGGTTTATTTGAGCTCACAATTCCAGATTGGAGTCCATCACTGGAGAAAAGCCTCAGGACTCAATTGGTCCATCAATAGCCAAGAAGAGAGAGTGAATTAACCCTCCCAAGCTTTGTGCTCAGTCCAAGGGCCCAAGCCAGGAAATGGAGCCATTTACACACTTTCAGGTGGGGCCTTTCCATGTTAACCAAGGCAATCAGGACACATGCTCACAAACCAGCTTGGTCCAGAGTGTTCCCTCATTGAGACTCTATATCAGGTGATTCTACATTGTGTTCAGTTGACAACTGAACATAATCACTACAGAGAGGAAGAGAATGTCAACCTTGGCAAATATCTCTGTATTATCAGAAATGTTTTACATTTGTTCACAGTGAGTCTCTTCCATCCTGTAATTTGCTACCTAAAAACATTCCTGGTGTTCTTGACATGTGCTCATAGTAGGTCCTAGTTCTTAAGAATTGGTCAATTTTATTCCATATTAGAATGGTTGCTCCAGCTTGTTTCTTGGTGAGATTGCAAGCTGGTACAACTCTGGAAATCAATCTGGTGGTTCCTCAGAAAACTGGACATAGTACTACCTGAGGACTCAGCTATACCACTCCTGGGCATATACCCAAAAGATGCTCCAACATATAACAAGGACACATGCTCTACTATGTTCATAGCAGCCTTATTTATAATTGCCAGAAGCTGCAGAGAACCCAGATGTCCTTCAAAAGAGTAATAGATACAGAAAATGTGGTACATTTACACAATGGAGTACTACTCAGCTATTAAAAACAATGACTTCATGAAATTCTTAAGCAAATGGATGGAACTAGAAAATATCATCTTGAGTGAGATACCCAGTCACAAAAGAACCCACATGGTAAGCATTCACTGATAAGTGGATGTTTAGCCCAAAAGTTTAGAATACACAAGATACAATTCACAGACCACATGAAACTCAAGAAGGAAGACCAGAGGGTAGATGCTTCAGTCTTCTTAGAAGGGGGGAACAAAATATGGGAGGAAGTATGGACACAAAGTGTGGAGCAGAGACTGAAGGAAAGGCCATCCAGAGACTGTCCTACCTGGGGATTCATCCCATATACAGACACCAAACCCAGACACTATTGCTGATGCCAAGAAGTGCTTGCTGACAGGAGCCTATTATAGCTGTCTCCTGAGAAGCTCTGCCTGAGCCTGACAAATACAGAGGTGGATGCTCACAGTCAACCATTGAACTGAGCATTGGAACACTGGTCCCCAATGGAGGAGTTAGAGAAAGGACTGAAGAAGCTGAAAGGGTTTGCAACCCCATAGGAAGAGGAACAATATCAACCAACCAGATATCCTAGAGCTCCCAGGGACTAAACCACCAACCAGAGTACACATAGAGCCATCCATGGCTCCAGCTGAATATGTAGCAGAGGATGGACTTGTGGGATATCAGTGAGAGGAGAGGCTCTTGTGCCTTTGAAGGCTTGATGCCCCAGTGTAGGGGAATGCCAGGGCAGGGAGGTAGGAGAGGGTGGGTGGGTGGGTAGGGGAGCACCCTCATAGAAGCAGGGGGAGGGGAGATGGGATGGGCATTTCTAGAGAGGAAACCAGGAAAAGGGATGCCATTTGAAATGCAAATAAATATCCAATAAAAGAAAAAAAAAAGAACTGGTTAGATGACTGACTGATACCATGATTTTAATTTTTCTTGAAGGGAAAATATATTACTTAGATGCATCCATTTAGAATGCACAGCTCAGTATGCTTTGATAAATGTACATTCCCAGATTAAACATTCTTCTGTGAGGAAACAGGCCATCCCTTTATCCCAACATATCATTCTGCAGCCTCTAGACAGCCGGCAAGCTCCACCAATGCAGGTTCACTTTTCTTTCCTAGAATTTTCTCACCAGTGTACAAGGTTAGATAATTGGTCTGAAGCCTCACAAGTTCTGGGAGGCTAATGTCTTATCCAATAGTTCACTGGGGTTTCTTAAAATATTCTAAGAACAGAATTGGTGTTAGGAAATTGCCGTCTAGTAGTAGGCTGCTGTGCAGAACTCTCTCGTTTCTCATAGCTAAAGTGTTTCCTGGGTGCTTCTTCACTCTGACCCTCCCTGCCCCCAGGAATCATTGGCCAATATTGGTCCATGAGGGAAAATGGAGCAGAGACTATGGACTCGGGAGTGTGGAGGGGTGCTGGGGGGTTCAAAGACATGCTAGGAGACAGATAATCTTTACTTGGGGTGATTCATGGATTTGGGGGATGGGGATCAGAAAATACAGGTGGGGAAAAAGTCATTAGGGGAAGGCTTAAGGTACCAAGATGCCTCATTAGCTTTCAGAGGCATTCTAGGAACCTCAGGTGTTAGCTGAACCTGGGGCCTTTCAAGCTCCCTAGGGAAAGTCAGAGGAGAAAACCTGTTAGTGTAGGGAGTGCTCCATTTTGCATTGAGCCCAGAAGGCTATCTGGTCAATGGTAGACTTTGACCTTAATAAGCAGAACAACATGTTGCAGTCCTTTCTTGATATTGTGCTTAATTCTTCACCTTCCCAGAGGATTTTGACACAACTACAGACTACCTCTTTGTTTCAAATCTAGACTCCATTCTTGGGTCACTGCAGTGTTCATGTAGATGAAACACACAGAGCCACCTCCTCTGTGTCTTGATAATCTCCCATCCAGTGGTTTCTTATTCTCTACATTCTTGCAACTCAATAGCTCTTCATCTGACTACATTTCCACTGAGAACGATTTTCCCCTCTGAAATCTTAAAACTCCACCAGTATCCACCTATACTTTAAGATCTTACTTTTTCTCATGTGGAGGGATGACATGAATCTCCCATGTCATTGCTCCGATAAACTCGCATCAATGTCTGCATCTCTTTCTTTTAAGCTTTTAAATGTGCACAAGCTTCCTTCATCCTGAAAAGGTGCTATTGAGATGTTGTCTGCCCCTAGGCTCCATCTCTCCATCAATCTCTTCTTCAGTTATGTTCCTCAAAACATAGTTCCATATTTAAAGCTCATTCTCAATGATATTTATATATCATTATATATCTAGGAATATTTCTTACCTATTTTTCCTCAACACTCTGAGGTCCAGCTGTATTCAGTCCTGGTTACTTTTCCATCACTGTGACTAAATACACAGCAGAAGCAACTTAAGAGAGGGTGGGCTTATTTGGGCTCCTGTTTCTGTGGCAACAGAATGGTGATGGGGAATGCATGGTGATGGGAACTCCCAGGCTAGGGCACCAGGAATGTGAGGCAGCTGGGCACAGCAGACAGAAAGCAGAGATCTTTTCCAGAAGAAGGGGAAAGGTCCAACCTTCAGGGTCTTGACCACAGTGATCCACCACTACTAGCTATGCCTCTCACCCCAGACTTTCCGCATGTAGAGATACCAGCTGGGAACCAACTACTAGCTATGCCTCTCACCCCAGACTTTCCACATGTAGAGATACCAGCTGGGAACCAAGTCTTTATAGACACTTCTCATTTGGATGGTAGTGTATCATCATCAATGTACTAAAATTTCTTTGATGAAGGGAACCAGATTTCCAAAACCTAGGGATATTTCTTATCTATTATCCTAATTTCTTCACCACATTTCATGCTAAGGATCACTGACTTTTTGGCCTCCATTCTCCTGAGCCCTGTAATGTTGTTCAATTTTTCTCTTGTCTTCTCTCAGAGTATTTCCTTTGGGCCCTTATACTCCAATATAGGAGAAAGTCCTAACTCATGTTCTCTTCCAAGAAAAAGTTGTTCAGTTCTCCAAGCACTGACTCCAAGAATCCCTGTCTGTGAAATGATTCTCTGTCCCCTTTCTTTCTGCAGTTTAAGTCCCCTGGTCTGATCTTCTTCATCTCTCCCAGACTTTGTTAGGACCTTTCAGATTCACCCTGCCTCTTCCCTGTTAAGTCTTTCACCATCCAATAGATGATGATATGTTACCCAAAAGGCGGATACTTCTGAAGGGTATGACAAGCCAGCCCTCCTATAGTACAGCACAAAGTTTATCATAAACTGTGGACACTATGCTCCATATGTCATATGCTCCTACAGCTTCCTCATTACCATATGGTCACCACATGCAGCTGGGTACAGGTTCTGCAGACTCCAAGCCTGTTCTATCCAAAGGTCTAAGTTCCAGGCCCTACTCGGCTTCCAGGGCTCATCTCACCTTCCCAACCAATAGATAACCAAATATCTACTTTATTGTTGAGATAGATTCTTGCTATGTGGACCAGGAAGGCTTTGAACCCATGACTGTCTTTCTTCAGCCTTCCCAGTCCTAGGATTGCATATATGTACTACCATAACCCACTCTTACAGATTCTTTTATGATTTAGCTCTTCTGTCCTCTCCTTTTGGGAGTGTGCCTAACTGCCAGTTTGACTCTTCATCCTGCTGCACACTGGTCCTTATTTCTAGAAACGAGGATACTTGTGTTCATTCTACAAGTAGAAATGAGAAACCTCTGTTTTTCAATAGGCCTCCAACATGGGAGCTCCAAGTCACTTACCCAGGGAAGAATGGGGCCTTCCTAATGAGTTCTCCACTCTGGGAATTAATAACACCCAAACTCCAAAGAAATTTTCTGTCTTACATCCTCCTTCTCTCATGGCTTTTATTTGTATGGATGTCTTTATTTTACTGCCCAGTGTGAGTATTCATCATAAAACTAGAGGTAGGAGGTGGATGGTGGTCAGGGCTTGAGCTAATTCATTGATACAGTTAATTGATTGAATACAGATAGTATGCCAGAAATGTCCTAAGCCTGGGGACTAGGAGACTTTAATAGATCTTGAAACTTCTTCCAAGGCTGGCTGGCTGCTCACGACCCTCTCCAGAAGCCCACACTGTACCCTATCACTTGGTAAAACAACATCTTAGATCATACTTCATCTTGTGGATTAAGAGTAGAGTGACCAAGGAAGACAGAATCCCATTAGCAACATATTATAGGTAAGAAGACAAAACACATGTGTGCATATATGTGTGTGTGGTGGGAAGAGGAGAGGGAGAAACCAAGAAACAGACAGGAAGGGACAGAGAAGACATGTAACAGAGTGAAGGAGGAATGAGATGAGGAGGTGCTTGATGAAGTCACAGAGTCAGCTGTAACTGCATGGAAAATTGTCTAGAGCAATGGTTAAAAGTGGGGTGTGAAGAGCTGAGTTAGGATGCTTGAACTGTAGGGGGCAGCTGAAGGACAAAGACAGGATTTCTGTGAGATAATTTGGAATCTAGAGGTTGGGGTAAGGTGTAGCCCATGGGGATTCGAAGGTCATCTTCAAACAACTTCTGTCTAAAGTCTGCTCAGGTTTCCATAACACCAAGCTGGGCTGGAACAATAGAGATTTGTCTGTCATAGCTCTAGGGGGTAGAAGGTTCATGATCAAAGGGCCGCACCTTTGGTGTCTCCTGTGATCTCTCTCCTTGGCTCAAAGTTGGCATATTATCTCTTTACACATCCATAGTGTGTCTTATAAAGACACCAGTCTGGTTGAGTTGAGTCCCCATATAGTGAGCCTCATCCTAACGGAAGAACTTTGAAAGCTGTATGTCCAGATAAACACACCATTAGATCCCAACCATAGCTTCATTTATTCTGAATTACTTCCTGTAGTACCCTGTCTCTGAATGTGTCTGTACTGAAGATTAAGGCTTCAGCATGTGAGTGATAAGGAACACACAATTCAGTCTACAACAAGTGGTCTCCAGTGATACGTCTCTACTATAAATATAATGTGAATACCATCCTTCCCTTAATTTCTACGAAGTGCCAGCTGACTGCTCAGCAGGAGATGTGTGCACTTGCTTGAGTGCTCCCAAAGCATCCTGTGAGCTCTTTGTCTTCCCACTAACTTGTGCTTCTTCTCATGATGTCCTCTTGCTCATCAGGTATCTGCCCTAGGTTCTTCTTTGGATTCATGGAGTGAATCCTCCTCAAATTCTGCTCGTTAACTGTCTTAGTTACTCTTCTAATGTTGTGATAAGATATTATGACCAAGGGAGTATGGCAGCAGGTTGGAAGAAATGAGTCTGGAGTAGTAGCTGAGAGCTCACAACTTGAGACAAAATCATGAGTCAGAGAGAGAGAGAGTTCAAAATGACACAAAATCTCAAAGCCTGGCCTTGGTGACACACCTCCTCCAACAAGGCCACACCTCCTAATCTTTCCCAATCAATTCCACTAACTGAGGACCAAGCATTCAGGCATATGAATCTCTGCTGGGACATTCTCACTCAATCTAGCCAACACATCACACTCCACTGATTTATCCAAAGCATTGAACTTTAACTTCTCTAAACTCATCTAAATGTTCTATGAATGTTAAAAAAAATGCACCAAATATGTATCATATCGGTGAGACCTTCGATGTGTTACCTAATATTCCTTGCTTGTATATTGCTCTCTTCATTGGGCAAAATAACTGTACTTTTTAGTTTGTTAAGCCTTAAGTGAGTACCATGTGGCCTACAAATAGGTTCAGGTGGCTTTCAAGAAGATACAGAGGAAAGAGAAAGTATCTTAAAAAGAGCATTGCAGAGGCAACCAGCAGATACTTGGATACACTTGTGGAGTTTTATGACAGCCCCCAAATCAACTGCACCAACTGGCCTCATAGTCCCAGCTGTGGATCAGCAGGCAAAGGAAGTAGGAGGCAATGTCATATTACCTTCCGTCCCTCTGATGTTTTATACAGATAATCTGCACACATGGCTGTGTCTTTTGCCAAGACTATGCCTTTTAAAATCCTGTCTCCTACTTCTGGAACCTGACTGAATCTTATTCACCTGTTTAAAATACAACTCCTCCATTTAACCACCTTAATTTCATTGCAAACTTCTTCCAAGACTATGAGTCATTTTATCATAAAATATTAAGCTAATGTAACATTTATATGCAGTGTGTGTGATGAAGAGTGTGTGATATGAGCAACTCGTTTATAGAAAATATATACATCACAAAACAGTAAATGTATGCAAATAGTCCTTGTAGGGCTGAGACTAAAATCTCTATTATTTTTAAAGTCACAAAGAATGAAAATCAGGGCTTCAGAGTGCTAACTAATCCTCTGTAGCAATTTATCTGGACTTATCAAGATTTGGGGCTTAGATAATTTAACTACATTTGAGGAGAGCTTTATTAGAGAATACCTTAAAACTATTCATTTCTTGAGAGGTTCCTGGGTGTCAGCCAATAGTTGCTTACAAAGTCTCTGAAATGCAGAGAGTAAAGGAGCTTGGATCATGCCTAGTTCAATGAGAATATTAAACTTGCAAGTGGACTCTCTGAGAAAGAGACTACTGGGGGAGGGAAGAAGTATGACATAACAATGAAAGGTGATCAAAATTTATTATATACCTGTATGAAAACATTTAATGAAGGCTGTTGCTTTGTACAACTAAATATGCTAATTTAAAAGGAAAAAAGAGAAGTAAATCTACATTAAAAAAAATAAGTGCTACTTTCTTAGATTGCAAGTGACTTAATTTAGTTTATATTTATGTAATGACTTCACATTTAGTGTTACAAATATTCATTGTAAGTGCCCATGCTTTCTGGGACTTTGTTGTTGGTTATATTGGTTTGTGCTGCTGTGGGTTAAACACAAGTCCCCCTGTGTGCTAGCTAGGCAAGTGCTCTCCACTGAGCTAAATCCAAGCTCTGTGGCATCAAACCTTTCAACTCAATATATGTTGAAATTGCTCCATTGAAATGTGTAGCTGCCTTCATTTTCACCACTGTATAGTACTGCTCTATTTCCTCGTAGCTATATTTTACCCAGTTTCTAATTAATGGCTCATAATAATTTTGAAATTTTTTTTATCACAGGTAGATTTTCAGTGGGTAGTCTCACACAGATGTCATATGTACATATATGATGTGTGATATATATCTCATATATATATATGAGTGTTAAAAATTTAAAAATTCTTAGAACTTAAAGCTTTTGAGGTTGTGTGACTATCATATAGGGGATTTGAAAAGGATTTGAGCCATAACCTTGACTCTGAAATACTTATTAACAAATGGAATAAAAGATGGCATTCATAGTTAGATTTTGCAAGAAATCTCTTCATTTTCTCTAACCGTTTAGGAAGTCTTGTCATGTTGATATCATTTATGAACAAGCCAGTAGAGGCTTCTTTGACTATGGCAGGTCATGAACTCAGTGCCTCCTTTGCCTTGAATGGCTTGGTCCCCTTGAAACCTCCCTCCTACCTCCCAGATTAGGCACTGTAGGGTCACTGCAAGGAAAGTGGACATGTGTGGATAAACACAGCCACTCTTATACAACCTGGGTTGTGCGGTGCTGTGACAGAGAAATAGCTTGTTCCCAAATATGCAAACTAGCTTGCCCAGGGGCAGGTCACCTTGTGAGCACATAAGGTTAGTGTGTGGGAGGTTCTGAGAGGTGAAGCTGGGAATATTAGAGCCTTAGGCTGCCAGGTCTCAGCAGGACTTCCCGTTGGCCATCATCATTGTCCAAGCACTCCCTGTGCCAGGAATGGGTATCCCTCTTTGCCTCCTCTTGGTGGCCTCTGCTAAGACCAAGTCTTTTCAGATTGGTACAGCAAATGATACTCATCCTATACTCCATCAAACATCAAAACAAAACCAGTCCCCCCCCCCAGCTGCCTGTCAACATGTAGCCAGTGCTGGGACTGTAGAAATAATTATGCTAACACCTAAAGAATAAACAGTGCCCTTCTTTAGAAGGCTTAATGAACCCTATGGAGCAGCATTTCTGAGTTGCATATTCATTTAAATCAAAGACCTTTGGAATGTTTTTAAAATTTTATGCTTACAAGCTGAGAGCATGGGCTGGGGGAGGAAATTTTGCCCCCAGTGTACACTTCCTGCTGTAGCCAGCTCTAGCCCCAAGCCATTTCAAAGAGAGCAGGTGGTTGCTTTCGGCTAAGACCTGGTCAGCTCACCTCCTGATTCATCCTCATGCTCACCTCTAGAGAAGGAGGAAAAGTGATCCTGCATGACAGATGTTAAGCCTGGAGACTGGTTTGGAATAAAGACGTCCAGGAGTGAAGTAGCTGTCTTTATAGTGCTAATTATGGTTAATAGTTGAAAGGAATAGGCTGGAAAAACAGCCTAAACTGGAAGACAGCCACAAAGTGAAATTCAAAGTTATCCATTGACTTCTGGATAGGTGGGGTTCTTTCTTTCTTTCTTTCTTTCTTTCTTTCTTTCTTTCTTTCTTTCTTTCTTTCTTTCTTTCTTTCTTTCTTTCTGAATCTTCCTACAAAGTTTTGAGTTTAGATTTATTTATGTATTTGTTTATGGTTTTGTTCTCTCCATAGGGTTTCAAATTGCCCAGGCTGGCCCCAACTCCCTAAGTGACCAAGGCTTGCCTTGAACTCCTGATTTTCCTACTTCCACCTCCCAAATGCTTGAATAATAAGGTGTTTGTATCACTGCAGCCAACTCGTGCACTCAGATTTTAAAGCAAGGCTTCCCATACCTCCCAGCTCTTCCCAACTCTATTCTTGCAATAGCATGGCCTTGAGCCACCATGGCTCTGGGATTGGCAGGGAAATTTTCTTCTTTCAGCTGTAGGATAGTTTCAACTGACTTTAGAGCCAAGTGGTTTGCCTGGATCCTGGATTGGCATCGAGAAGACAGGCTTGGGCATACAACCTGTGGTCAGCAGTTCCTTGTTGCAGACCTCAGTGGTTAAGTATTTGTCATCACCTTGAGAAACATCTGTGTGTTTTGAACTACTTAGTGACCAAGTCTTTCTTCCGAAAGAACTTAGGAAAAAGAAAACATTATAGAAGAACTGTGCTATTTAAGTGTCTACTGGAATGTACTTAGCCAGTAAGTTTGTCCAAAGCCAAGGGTACAATGTTAGTTAGCTTTCTAGGCTTTATTTTGAGAATGGTAAAATTTGGTTATGTATATAGTTTCTCTTGGTCTCTTAAGGACCAAGAGAAACTATATACATAACCAAATTTCTTGGCTTCCTTAGCCAGAGGAATCCTAAGCAGAGGGTATAGTGATGGCCTTTTTTGAACATGCTCAGTTTGCAAGGTCAACTGAGCTGGAAGGTGTAGTAGATAATAATTCTGTCTCTACTACATGGCGACTATAAACAATCATAACAAAGCAAAGGAGCCACATTTATACAATGACAGTCTATGCATCAAAGTCACCAGACCTCCAATGGAAAGTCCATGGACAGGCATGATGTTGAAGCCTTCATCTATAAGGGATTTCTGGAAGGAATGGGTTTTGCCCCTTTAAAGTTTCTCAGCAACTAAGTTCATGGGCTGACTGGTGTAGGCTGACAACACTTTTGTTATATCATTGTCGAGGAAGATGTCAACAAAATGGTACCAGATGTCCATTCATTTGGGTTTCCCATGTGGCAGCACCTCTCTTTTGATAATATTTTTCAACTGAAAGATAAAGAGTACTGTTCCTTATCTTGTGTTGCCAAGATGAGGCTGGTCCCATGTCTTCAAACATCTTTAGCATCTGTCTCCTCCTTACAGCATCCTTTCCTAGAACACACACACACACACACACACACACACACACACACACACACACACACACACGTATGCATGCACGCACGTGCACACGCACACACATATTCAGAACATGGTAGCAGAAGATGGCCTAGTGGGCCATCATTGGGAATAAAGGCCCCTTGGTCATGCAAACTTTATATGCCCCAGTACAGGGGAATGCCAGGGCCAAGATGTGTGAGTGGGTGGGTAGGAGAACAGGGCAGGGGATGGGGGAGTGTAGAGGGAACTTTAGGGAAAGCATTTGAAATGTAAATGAAGAAAATATCTAATAAAAATTGGAAAAAAAGAAATGGTGCAAAAACATAAAAAAAAGAACATGGTAGATATGGAAATGATGTAATAGTTCAACTAAATGCTTTAGAAATGACATTAACACTTAACAATAGGATGACCATGTTGAACACATAATCTGGTGCCTTTTCAATGGTGAATGAAATGTCAGGATACCATAGATGCTTCTGTTTAGGTAGAGTTCCCATGTTAAAATGAAATCTTCAAGGATGTGATCATGACTTAATTCTCAGCTTTTTGTAATGTTTATGCCAAAAATAGAGCATGAAGTTTATGTGTATTGTTGTTGTTTTAATTGTAGTCTAGAATATTTTCAGCCTCTGAGACTTACTCTTCAATAAGATCACCCTTTCTTGTTCTTTCTAATCTCTGGCTGACAGGTTCAATTGAGCTGTTCTGGCTCAAAACTCCTCTCCATACTGACTAATTCAAACTGCCTTCTTTTAGCTTCTGACTGAATTGCTCTGCTTGACCTCATGCTAACTTTGGCAATATGTTCTAATCTTCTGACTCCTTCTCATTCTCTGGCTCATTCTGTCTTCACCGGTGTCTAGATTGTTCTCTCTGCAATCTGTCTCTGTAAAACTGTCCTGGTAAAATCTGCCTCTGAATTCCACAAACTGAACTGCCAGGAATTCAACTCCATTGCATTGCCTTTCAACACACTGACTCAACTCAACTGCCTCCCATTTTACTCTCTTAAATAGCTTCTCTTTCCTGTTCTGTTCTTGGTGAGAGTTGGTTGTGTCTTATTCTGTCAAATCTTTCTCTGATTTGTCATTTTGTCTGCCCCTCAATTAAAAGTCACTTTCAAACATGGTGCTTTCTTCTACAAACTCATCTTACCTACATTGTTTGGGATTAAAGGCATATACTAAGGGTGTGTTTATAGTCCAGCCAGAGCAACCGTGTTGCTGGAATAAAATTGCTCTATGGTATCTGATATTGTAATTATATTAATTGTAGTCCAAACCAGTTCCTACACTTGATCAACATTATACCTGGAGTAGCTTTGAAATACTGCCTCACACACGTTTCTATACAAACCATGCTTCCATAAAAACAAAGTCACTTACCACTGTTTCCTGGGTTCGCACTGGTGGGAGGAGGGAGAAGGACAGGGTTTAAAAGTTAATTGATGCATACAATGTGTTTCAAGGTGGAATTATTTGAAAAGAATGTTTCTAGGTGGTTACATTTCAACAAAGTTTAAACACACATGCTTTGCAGCCCAGACTCCAGCTAACTGTGAATGACAACATGAGGAATTCTACACTACAATGAGCATGGGCTCACAAGCATTTTCCATTTTTCCTTTAGAGATACAGTTATTGGCTTCTTCCATCTCGTCTTTTCTCCTCATTCATTGTACAACTGTACACAAGTAGCCAGGGAGAACAAAGAAGGAAGTGGTCAGGTCTCCTGGCAGGAGGAGTGTTGTTACCTGAAGGCTGCTCTAGGTGCTTGGTCATATTGCATTTGGCAATAATATTTCAACCCAAGAGAAAAAGAATGAGGGAAAGTCCTGGGATTTGAAATACAACAACTATCATAGTCTGCTTTGTTTTACTATAATGGAATACCTCAGAATGGATACTTTATAAAGAACTGAGGTTTATTCAGCTCACATCCTCGAGGCTTGTAGGCTTAAGGTCAAGGGGTCATATCTAGTGAATGTCTTCTTGTTAACAAAGTAGGTAGCTCATCATTTGCTGAGAGGGGCACACAAGAGATGGCCAAACATGCTTTTAAAACAGAGTACTCACATGATAACCCATTAGATTATTGGTTCATTAATCAATGACTCAAACACTCAAAGGTCTCACTATTGGCTGGGCCAAGCTTCAGATTCACAGGGCCACAGCGCTGTTGTTGAAATAAAGGACCTATTGAGTTAATGCATACATAGATGGATAGTTAGATGGATGAATGGATAAATGTATCTATGGATAAATATATTTATGTATGGATGATTGGATGGATGGATGAACAGACGGTTGTTTGAATAGTACATGTCAAGCAGTTGGCACCACACAGAGCTGAACCTCTGGGTATCATCGGATAGTCAGACAACAGGTTATTGGGGCTGTTGACATCAAGATGTTTCATGTCCATTTTTTGGGGATGAGGCACTCTTCCTAGTCTGCTCGGTAAGTTTATAGACCAGACTTTTCTGATACGGTTTTAATACACCCATATGTTTATATTTTTCTATGTATTTCAATGAGTTTATAAGAGGTAATTTTTTATTAATATAAATACACTACTTATTAGTCTGTGCATCATGGTTTATAGTAAACAGGTAGTTGCTTCTACAAATGAGATGTCATGCTATGCCATCCAGTCTTTGTGTTTGAACTTAAAATTGACCCAACTGCTGCTTTGTAAGAGACATCCAGGGCAGGGTATAAAGCCTGAAAGCCTCTGCTCCACATAGCTGGGAGCAGCATAGTAACAGAATAGCCATGGTCTGATTTTCGAACATTGTTTCACTTAACAGTCAGCTCTGCTGTCTTTCCACAACAGCCCAGAGAGGCCTGTCTTGCTCTTTTAATAGCTCAAAAACTATGCTGTGTGGGAGTACAGTCACTTGGCTATGTAGTTCCTGATGCTGGATGCTTGGCTTGTTTTCCATTGCTATAAACAATTATCTGATCATTTCCTTGAGATGATATTTACCCCTGGAAGGGGATTTTCTGGGGCAGAACACCTGCATACATCTTATATATA